>JAJJWW010005868.1:0-322580 GCA_023531295.1 Papaver armeniacum
TACAAAATTTTGGTGCAATTGCGGTGTTTTAATGCTTATGTTGATTCAATTGCTTCGGTTGAGGTGAATAATTATGCAAGTTGATTTATTTGGTTTATATGAATTATTTATGGCTTAACGAAAGAAAAGGTTTACGGGATGAGTTGTTTAGTCCAATTCGATTGGGATAAGAGAAACTAAGTTTATCTTAGTTAGACTTATCAAAGTGGAGGTTTGGTTATTCAAGTCTAATCGAATGCCTTAACAAGAAATGCTAGTTAACTAACCTCGGTACTTGTCTTGTTTAAAAGTGAAAGGTCTAAGTTTATGGATAATTTGAACTCGATGAGAAAAATAGAGTTATCTTTATTTTGGTCTTATCGAATGAAGCGATTGCATTTGTACAATCGGTTTAGCAAAGGGACTAAGGTGCTTAGTTGTTTTTGGTTTGCTAAACTAAATTGGGAAAATTGCTTGGAAATTGTTTCCTTGGTAACATATCAAAACAAATTACTTTGTAGTTTCGGTTTTGATATTGGTTATCAAAAATGGTGTGTGGAACCCTCGTGCTTAACTCATAGGTTTGCAAGTCTATTTTGAGATTTGTAAGATTCTTTTCGTGTTGTCCTTTATTTTTCGTTTCTTTGTCATTTTGTGACAAAAGGGGGAAAATATATGGAGAAACAAGTGATCTTGAGTATTGATTTTATATTGATTGGTATTACTAAGGAAAAGAACATTGGTGCTTAAACGTTTATCTAACGAAAGAGTGAAAGCATAGACTAAAGGGGAGTAGCATATCATATTGATTGGTATAACAAAGACGTGCGGATTGATGAAATCTACCTATCTTACCTTTAGGGGGAGTATTAGATTTGTTATTATAATGTCAACAACGACATTTAAGGATTGAATGAATGCAGGTTATTGTGTTGTTGGTCGGGAATCAAGCGTATTTGTAATTGTTAGAGCATAGCTCGGTTGAACCTACCAAGCGTTGGTATGTCAAGTTTGGTTGTCATATTTTAGTGAATCAAAAATCATGTTAAGAGTCGATTGATTATGTACTAGAGTCAACTTCGTATAGGTTAGCTTGAGTATTAGGATATGAGACTTTACAAGTATTGCAAAGACTTGAAGATATGAAGAAGCAAGGAGCTACAACGACAACAATCATCCTTCCACTTGAGGTTAGTGATATTTAACTTGGCTGTTTCATTCCCCTACCGTATCTTTCAAGTCGTGCATATTGAAAACAAAGCTGCTGAAGCATATTTGAACTCTAGATAGACATAGTATTAAGGAATACAATACGAGGTTTATTGCTTAACCATTAAACTTTGTAGATAAGACATCGCCATAATCATTTGAATGCTATTGTGATTATGTATGGGTATGAGGTGAGGATTTCATCTAGGTAACAATGTTTTACATGTTTTCTAAGGAAGTAAGTTCATAAACTTGTTTGTGAATCGAAAAGGAAATCGTCGGGCGTTATTGGTTTTGTTATTCATTGCATATCTTATGAACAACCAATATGTGTGATTGAGTATAACCGTTCACGACATGTTGTGTTCTTGGTAGAACTATTCACAAAGGCCTGACTTATGTATTGGTATGACTTTTATTAGTGAAACCGATCTTAAGTAATCACTTGAGATGGTATGATCGGGTTTGTGATTTTTTGTCTGACCAAATGGGAAGGGGGCCGATCCTAGTAAGAGGTGAAGAACATCACAAAGGGGAACCGATCCTTGTATGAGGTGCGGCAAGGTTTATAGCAGAAATGGGAACCGATCCTATGAACATGTGCAACACGTTTTAGGCAAAGGGAACTGATCCTATGGACATGTGCAACACATATAAGTTAGATACGATATATATGTGGGAACCCGATCCTAGTACCTAGTCAACCGAATTTTGGGAAGCTAGTGTGACTATGCACGGTACTCACATGGAGGTAGAACAGAAACTTGTTTTGGTAGAACCCGTGAAACCCATGATTTGTGATTGAGTGTTTCTTAATCAATCGCATAGTTCTTGAAAGTGGATGAACCAATTCTAAACTTGTTTGAAAGTGTGGCAAATCGGTTTCAAGGTTGTAAGTATGAAAGAGGACTTACAAAGTAAGGATGTCGGCATACTTTGAACACGTGCGATAATGTTTATATTTTATTGTTCAAATTTATTCCTTAATAGCTACGGAAGAAAATCCCGGGATCGAAATAAATAAGTTAAGAATCTTTTTATTTAAGGTTGTTAATTTTATTTTAGGAAAATGAGAATTAGTAATGTGCATTTACTAGTTGAGATTTTCTAGAGATATTTTCGATCATTATTTTGACATAGCATTTCAGGGGAATTATGGAAACCGAATTTGGAATGTATTGAATATCTTTGAGAATATTTTCGGTTTTGGAAATTCCTTGGTGTCCAAACTTCCTTGTCTATAAATACTTGAAGTTTGCATCTCTAGCAAACTAATCCTTCGTGACAGACAAAATTCCTCGGTTGTGTTATTACTTTTGGTGCAGCCGCCTTATTCAGAGAGGAGAGTAACCTAATTAGGCGAAATCTCTTACTTGTCGCTTTAGTTTAAAGTCTTCTTTGGGATTGAAGCTCTACGAGTACCGTTGGTGGGAAAGCTGGATAATTGCGGTTTATCTTTTGTTTTCGATTGATTTGATTGACTAACGGTAGTTGAACTTTGAATGCACCTAGTTTGTTTATGCTTGAGAATCTTCTCTTCTGATATAAGATTCACTCAAACTAGATCGAAGTTTCGATAGGGATATTTAGACTGTTGTAAGTGCTAAAGACAATCTTGTGATAATCTATTGTTAACAGACTCCGTTCTGTGCGTGATTGATCACAAGAGATTCATTTTTTGTGCAGGTGTTTATTGAAGATCTAAGAAGATTTGAAGACAAAGAGATATTGAAGATTTCTGATTTGGGGTTCATAATCTTTGGTGTGCACAATACTTGTTTCGGTATAAGAGGATCCAACTATAATCAGTTTATCCTTGTGGTAGATTGGATTGATTAGTTGTGTAGATAGGCATCAATACAATTCTTTGTGATTAAAAGTATTGATTGCAAAATCTTAACAATTACTTCGGTAGTTGGGAATAAGATAGATCTAAGAACCTGACGAATGAGTTTATGTTAAGATAAACAGAAGAGCCTTTGTCTAACTTACATCACTTGGTTGAAGAGAGTTGATACCAAACAGATTTGTTGTTCCTTTACTGTTTGGAATACGAACCAAAGGAATTGTTCCAAGTACGTGACTTATTCATAAGTTGGAGGCGTCGGAATACAGACGGAACTAGGTGAACTATAGGTTTAGTTGCTTGGTCTCAACTATACGAAGTTAGGTTTAATTTTGTGTAGCGGCTTAATCACGAGAGTATTCAATTGGACAAGGTCCCGGGGTTTTTCTGCATTTCCTCGTTAACAAAATCTTGCTGTGTCATTTACTTTATATTTCTGCATTATAATTGTTTTATTATAATTAAAGTAAATTACACAAACGTTAATTCCTATTTACTTGATAACAATCCTATTGTGTTTGGTTAAGTCCGAACCCTTTATCAAGTAAACATACTTCGTTGTTGTAATGTCTCGATCTCGTATCCATAGACAATCACACGAAGTGTGTACCGATTAGTTGCATTGTCTCGACTCAGTCCATAGACAATCACTTTCGGAGAAAGGATTTATAGGTAGGAAAAGTTTTAGCTTGAGGTATATTTGGGTACCCTCGCCTTTTCAAAAGTAACTCCAAATCTCGAAAGAATACGTACAATGTATAAACATGTGGTCAGAGTATTCTCTGTCGACGTCGCACAGTACACACAAGTCACTAGCGATGGTTATTCCTCAATGTCGAAACATGTGCCTCGTTGGTAGTGAATCATGAAAAGTAGCCCAGATGATAAAGCTTACCTTGCTATGTATATTTCCTTTCCAAAGATGCTTGTAGAAGTTGCAATCATCAAAGCCACCTGCTAATATTTCATAACACTTCAGCGTACTAAAGTTCTCCATTATCTCCAATTCATCATCAACCTCCAACAGTTCAGGAAAGTGAGCAAAGTCGCGCCTGCACAGGTCTCATTCGAGCCGCTCATTCATATTTAAGGGCCTTTTGAAATCGCAAAACCAATTATCATTCACTATCATGTTGGTGATTGGCGTCCTTCGCTCTTGCTGCATTAAGGACTATCGGAAACAAGTCTTCAACCTCCCCCCCTATCTAACCATTTATCATTCCTGAAACAAATCCCTTTCTCATTTCTGACAATGAAGCATGCCGTTTTTTGAGCCATAGGCACCATGTAAACTATATTCGTCCACAGACTCCCACCTTAGGGTTGATTATCCACGTCTCGTATTAACAACTCGCCATTTCCATTAAATTTCTGATTCACTATCTTCCTCCAAAAGTTATTTTTGTTCTTCGAGTATCTCCAAATCCATAATGATTGATTAGTTTTCCTCAAAATTTCTCACTCCTAAACCCCCGTTCTCCTTTGGCGCACAAAGCTTCTTCCAAGATACCCATATCAACTTATTTTTATCTTCCATCGCTCCCCATAAAAAATTACGCATAATCCTAACCATTCTTACTTCCACACTCACCGGAATATTGAAATGACGAGGGTACCCAAGTACATCACAATCTTTTCATTTCAACTTGTAAGTCGATACCTTGAGTGACCGTCTATAGACAAAGTCGAGACAATACAACTTCAAGATATTCACTTGATAATAGTTACGGTCCAAAACCGATTTATTATAGGATCAATATCAAGTGCTTAGGATTAACGTACAAGTGTATTTACTTTTAATTATAATTTCAGAAAGTAAAAGTAAATGACACAGCAAAATTTTGTTAACAAGGAAACCGCAAATGCAGAAAAACCCCGAGACCTAGTCCAGTTTTGAATACTCTCGGAATTAAGCTTCTATACATAGAACAAAGCCAACTTCGTATAGTTGAGACAAATTAATCTACCCCTAGTTACTTAGTTCCCTTAGTATCCCTATGCTTACAACCGTCTGGCCAACGCACGTGAATCCCAAGACATAAATCACTATCTTGAGTTGTTTAACCGATGTAAATTCTTAAGCACTCAACTCCTTTTGATCATCTTCCAAACAATAAAGGAACAAAGATGTTTGGTAACTACTCTAATAATATTTTAAGAAAAGATTCGTTGCATTAAGATCAATCCAAATCTGAAATTAGATCTAAATTCACAACTATCAGATTCGGATACTGAAGAATACCACCAAATGATAGTTGCCGATCTAAATATTAATAACTATATATCAAATCTATCAAAGATAAATCATATCTTAGTTGGATCCCATCCGATCAAGATGTGCGCACAATATCGAGATACGAAAACTAATCAGAAAAATCTTCTTGTCTTCAAATCTTCAATTGCCTTCAATTGTACCCGCACACCACAAATTTGAATCTACTTATGATCGATCACACACAGAACGGAGTCTGTTAACAATGGATGATCACAAGTTTCCTTTACATCTAAAACAGTTTTAAAGATCCCTTCAATACTTTAATCTAGTTTGAGTGACCCTTATGTTAGAAGAGAACGCTCTCAAGAATAATCAAACTAGGTGCAATCATAGTTCGATGACGAGGTGTCAACTCGCAAATAATATATACCTTACTTTTCTTACACTAGTAAGTAGCACAATAATAAGCAGGTTTGTCCCAAGGGATAGTTGAGTTAAAGTTGTCAATTCAATTTCTAAATAAGAATAATGCAAGACAATTGACACAAATGCAAATATGAGGATGAGGATGAGGATGATCAATGATTCATTATCCGTCACAAAAAGTGAATCTTATTGACATAGCTAGTTTCAACAAAGTATCTTGTTACTAACAACCCTAGAATAATTAGTACGCTCAATTATTGCGTTATTATCTCCTAAGTTCACCAAACTCGGAAGCGCTCAACTATCGGATTCTGCTTGTCAAGTTACTTAGAGGTACGCTTACTAGGTATGATTTAAACAAGTGCTTTACGTTTTATGAGATAAGGTTGCTCCTAGTGATGAATTTAAAAGCTTGAATCACCTAATAGTGTCCATTTCTACATATGGGTACTTAACAAAGTCCCATCATCAATACTCATATATTGCTACTTGTGTTTATAGTTTCTAGACAATTACGAGTTGAAGAAATTCAAAACTAGCAATAAGATTATGAATTGACTATACAATTTCGAACTTAAACAATCAACAAATAATCCATAAACAATATTAGCACGGTAGAAAATGAGCAATAACAAAATAATTGCTAGAAAACAGGCTTTTCAAATATCAACTTGAATTCATGTCCGGACGTCGAAATCGTCCCAATCAATATGCTTAGCTACTGGAGTTCATAATAAAATAAAATATAAATATAAATATAAAATTGCAACAAGAACAACAAACCAAATTAGAAAACCAAGGCGACAACAGGTGGACTGGTGGAACTTATGTGAACGGGTGGTGGTACAGCGGCGGCGTATGAACTGGAGGTGTAGGCTCCAACTGTGGAGGTGGTATGTTGTTTTGTCGTTGGTGAGAGTTGGAGTTGATGCGAACAAGTGGAGTGCTGGTGATGGATGCGATTCTTTGTTGTGGATGGAGGATGGGCGAACTCAAGTTTTTGTTGGTGGGTATATGCGGGTGAGATGGGATGTATGTTGGTGGTGATTTGCGGGTGGTGTGGAAGGAAGGAACCGAGGGTTACGAGCATTGGTAGGGGTATGGGGATGTCTTTCCCTGTCATTGTCACGTTCCTTTTATAGCAATACCTTCTCAACTTCTCATTGAACACGAGGCCAAGTTTCCTAATCTCTTCACCGACTCTCTCGAACACAACTTAATCCTCATCCATTGATCCGTGTTATCAACGGTGGCAACAAAACATCTTACTTCCCCGACTTATCGGCCAAACTCTCTTATCTGATTTGTATTAATCGTATCTCAATTTCTTATCAAGTCTTAGCCATTTCCAACGACCCTTGTACAAAATCATTGAACCTGTCGGCCATCAAGGAGATGGTTCCCTTTGGTAGCTACGACTAGCCACGTTCTCACTAGAATCAAACACAATAATCATGAACCCTTGTTTAATCTTTAATCTTCATTATGCTTTCATTTTATAACCCTTTTGCTTATTCTACTTTGTCTACTTTCATTTTTTAAGTTCTGTTTCAGTTTTCAATTTCTTCTAGTTTCTTTTCTCTAATCTGGTTTTTTTCTTCTTTTTTTTGCGTCTCTGATTTTTTTTATGTTCTAAACATATCTATTATTTGTCTGTTTGGTTTTAATCTAGATAATGAATACTTAATTCTTCTTGCAGGACCTCATCCTTTTCATCATGGGGAGCATCCATTATTGGACCTGGTTTATTCTCCTCTTTTCTCAGACATTATTGTCACAATCAAAAGCAGTATGCACATCGTCTTCTTCAGCAGTTTTGCAGACCGTCATTCTCATGATGGATTCCTACAGTATGTATCAGTATTTTGCAGGAAATCACTTATATGATTTCTTTATTTCAACTGATCTTTGCAAACATCAAGTTGTTAACTCAGTTCTACCGATTCGAGTCAATTCTCCAATCCCTTTCGAGCCAATAAGTTTTCAAAATTTGAAAACCCTTGATTGGCGGCATTACAGATGTTGTGCGATTATTTCGCAGGAAAACTTATACCCATTCAATGCAAATTTTGACCTCCACCAACTTACCAAAGCGTATCTCAAGCTCTCTGAGTCAACCTTATATCCCTTTAATGCGAAATATTCGATTATTCTCTTTGCAGTTATAGACTACCCAAAAATAGAATATCTCCCTTATCTTACTATAACCATTTATGGTTTTTATGCCGCTTACTTTCACTCTTTATAACCAAGAAAAGTGGTCATTTAATCTTCATCTTTTCTTTGGAAAACTTTCCGCATGATACTCAAGGAACAACAGGCTTCTTCGTCAAAAACCTCGTTTCTTCTATCACCAACCAGCTCCAACATGCTAACATCCGCGACATCTCTCGCTATGAAATAAGGCGTGCGGTTGGTTGATGAAAGCTCATCCGTAGCTAAAGAGGAAAGAGGTCACACTTTGATAGGAAAACTTTTTGTTGGGGATCAAATGGAAGCAGATGCGGTGAGACAAGAATTAAAAAGTCTTTGGAAGCCTTACAAATTGAGAGAAATCCGTGCACTAAATAGAAATATTTACCTCTTCAAATTCCCCACCGAAGAATTGATGAAAGTTGTTCTCAACGAAGTCCTTGGAATGTTTGTAAGTCTCATCTTAATCTCTTAATTTATGATGATACTATCCCTCTAAAGGACTGGAAGTTTTCTCACCAAGAATGGACAATCCAATTCAAAGAATTGCTGCTTGAACATCATTCTGTTCAAGTAATCAATGAAGCTCTGGTGGAACTGGGTCCAAAAATATGGACAAAACCTGATAATTGCAGACCTACTTATGGCAGCATGATCTCGACAAGGGTTAAAATTAATTTAAGCAAACCTCTTTTCAGGGGTGGTTGGTGGAACACAAGAGCAGAAGGCGTTACATGGGTGAGATATCATTAGGAGCGTCAGCCACATAACATATGTCCCCCTTTGTTGGACAATAGATCATAACAAAGAGGAATGTGCAAATGTTGCTCATGATCTGAAGATAAGGGGATATACAAATGATCAATATATTGCATATCTTCATGAGTTGGCTGCAACTTATGGGGTTGAAATCTGTGAAGACTTGGATTTGTTAGTTCAGAAACTTTGTGAAGCTAGTAAAAACCAATTGGCAGAACAAGGAGAGGATCCAGAGGACACCAGAAGGCCCAAAAGATCAAGAAACTATGAAGAAGAAGAACATGACTCTATAGATGAAAACTATGAATTTCGGAATGAGCAAAATACTGGTAGGATTTCATCTGTTGTTGAGTTTGATGGTATGGAACACGATCTAATTGATGAAGGAGAAAAAAACACAAAGGAGAATCCCCATGCTATGGATGAGGTTACTGTGGCTACAAACTCTTTTTCTCTTTATTTACTTTTCTTACTCAGCAAGCTTTATCTACGGATTCCCATACCAATAACTGCATACCAAATTATAGTTCTCGTGTTTTTCTCAATATGAAAATTTTAAGCTGGAACTGCCAAGGCTTACTTGGTAAAGATACTAGGGATCAAAATTAATATCTCAACAATCTCGCATAATCTGGTATAGTTTTCATCTGTGAGACCAAAATTAATGACAATAGAATCATCAGATTATCTAATTTCCTAGGAATGCCTAACAAGGTTTTTGTTCCCTCAGTTGGAATAGCTGGTGGATTACTTTTGTTATGGAAAGATGGTTTCTCTCTAAATGTTGTCTACCAAGATGATAAGATAATTCATACTCGTGTTATCAATGATCCCAGTAAAGGGGAATGGTATCTATCTTGCATGTATGGCACACCTTACAATTATGAAAAGGTATCTCAATGGTCTTTCATTAAAAACCTCAGTAGTTCTATTCATAAACCTTGGGTTCTAATTGGTGATTTGAATATCACTTTTACTCCTAGTGATAGAAATTCTAATGCTAATAATATTACTTCTAGTGATGTATTTTTATTAAAGACTCGGATCTATCTGACTTAGGTTTTTGTGGAAACCCTTTTACATGGACCAGTAATAGACATGGAACTGGCCATAAAAATTCTAGGTTATATAGGGCCTTGGGTAATAGTGATTGGCACTTAGTTTATCCAGACTCTTGTGTTAGTCATCTTCACTAGAATGGCTCTGACCATACACCTATTTTGTTAGATTTATCTAGACAAAATAAAGTTTCTGGTAGAAGTTGGAAATTTTTGAGCATTGGCTCAAGCATGAAGGTTGCTCTGAACATATTAAATCTGCTTGGTCTTCTAACTATTCAGGTTCTAATACTTTTATTCTTTTCAACAAATTATCTAATACAAGGCACATATTATCACTATGGTGTAAAAGTTCTTTTGGTAATATCAATAATCGTATTACTCAACTTGATTAATTAAATGATTTACAAGCGACAGATGTGAATGGTTCAAATACGAGAAAAGTTTGTTAACTTGGAAGGTGAAATCGACATGACTCAATGACATCCAAGCAAGTTCCAACCGACAAAAAGCCAAGGACCATTTCTACAATGATATGGATATGAACTCAAGGTACTTCCACATCAGGATGAATCGCAGAAGATGTCGAAATAAAATTGATTCTTTACGTGCACCTGATGGCACATGGTGCAACGATAGAGACTCACTCTCGAATCTTCTCGAAAGCATTTCCAAGACATCATTACTCCTCCCGACAATCATCGTTTCTAAAGTACATTCCACAATGTATTTTCCAACAGATAATGAAGCACTAGTAGCAGTTCCTACCGAGCATGAGATCTATCAAGCGCTTATGATAATGCAGCCATGGACTTCTCCAGGGCAGGATGGCTTTCCACCAGGTTTTTATCAAACCCAATGGACTTTGGTAAAAGAAGACGTATGTAAAACTATAAAGTCTTTCTTCCATTCTCGGGTTTCCTTCTTCAGCCTAATTAACACAAGAGTGTCTCTAATTCCTAAAGTTCGGATAGCAAATAAAACTGAAAATTTTATCCGAATTGCCTTATGCAATACTTTGTATAAAATTATCTCAAAAATAATTGCTTTTAGGATGAAAAAACATTTAAGTGATATCATATCCCCGTGCAATCTCGCATATGTACCCGATGAGGGTGTCAACCTATCAATAATAATTCTCTTATGCTACACAAATCTATAAAGAAGTAGTGAGGCAAGTCGAGTTCAAGTCCACGGGGAGGTGTGAGTTTTAAGTTATTATGTAAGACAAATTGTTGTTGTTGAAAGACACAAATTTAGAAAATTGCAAAGTTTGTAATTCAAATTATAAGATGGAATTTACTAGAGATTCATTCGCCACTACCAAACAAGATATTATTAATCATACAAGTTTTACCTCCAATTAATTTCGATTGTTAACAACTTTTAGACAAGTTATAAATTCAACTAATCTTTAGACTCCAAAAATCACCACATATAATAAGTTCTCTAGCGGATTCTAATCAAGTGAACCACCTAAAATAAGCTCTCTAAGTGTAATTCAAACAATTGCATTAATATTTGTGAATCAAGTTGCTCCTAGCCACATGTTCGTAAGTTCGACACGTTAACCTAGGGTTATCTTTTACACACTATTGCATACAAAATCCCTTTGCGACAAATAGTGCACCGCTACTTTTGTATAGATTACTCCAACAATTACAGATTAAAATTCTCGATACTAGCATTAGAGTTGCAAACGAGTTACCTAATTGCGCACTTAGATACCAAGCATACTTCTCATGGTCAAATAAACGGTAAAAGACAATCAACAAAAGATATTTATCGAAAGAATGACTTGCATAAGATTGATCAATAAAACATGTTCGGAGTTTTGAAATCCTCCCCAATCAATAAGGTTATTAGCTACTCATAATTTTGATTTTAGCACAAAGATATATTCAAAGTAAATAAGGTTCAAAGCTAGAGAAAACTCAAAAGCAAACCACTGCGGAGGTACTCAGCAGGCTTGCGTAAACCGGTTCAAAGTTGATACTTATGTGTACTTTTGCTCCCGTGAATTCGTCTAACAACTTGCAGCACAACCTTTGGTGGTAAAAAGAGGTAGCTTTTTGTTGTATTCTCGCGCCTCCTTTTATATCTTTCTTTCCCTGCAATTCCGCGACCTAAACAGCCCAGGTTTTCCTTGTTCAGTACCAACTCTCAAAGATCCAAATCTCGGCCACACACTACTCAAAAATTGACGGCAAAGACAGACCCCGTTAGCTATTTTCATGGACCAAAACTCTTTCCAAAACTGAACCAAATTGATACACAGATTTTCTTTTCCCATCGACTTGTAAATTAGGTCCTAGTCACTGCCAGAAAACCCTCATTCATAGCTATCGAACCAAGGCAGCATCCGCATACTCAGCATGTTGGCTTCTTAATCATGTCCACCACCTGACCTTCACAACCACTAAAACCCATTGCAGACAACCCCATTTCAGTTCCATTCCCCTGTCGAGAACAACCTCCAATCATTGTAACCCCTTCTGTAGACAATCACAAGTCACGGCTCCACTACAACATCAACACAATGGATAACATCATCACTTCTTTGGGTTTCTCCAGCTGAGAAGACAACCACAGCTCCATAATCACAAAACTTCATCCATGTCTCTTGTAACATTATCACCAACGCCATCCATTAACTGTCTTGCCAATGGAAATCTCTCTTTTCACCTGTTGTAACTTCAAACTCCACAGCAACAACTATTATGGTCATGGCTAGAACTAGGTAGCACTAAACTCGGTGGTTCACACAATCGAACAGTTGGCAGGAAACCGGAAACGACTACATACCGGGTGCACATTAATGGTTATACATCCATCTCTCCCATGCACATCACAAATATAACTCACACCCATACTCAAAAACCATTCAATCACTCAAAATCTTCACATTCAGTCCCCAACAACAACACAACCTAGTTATATGGACATAGAAAAGAGAGGATGGAACAAAGCTTTCCTTCTCAGCTCTTTTGAATTCGAATACAACCCAACTTCCCTCTTCATCTTGAGCTCCTAATTCTTCAATAATAACCACCAAAACCCATTATTTCAGCAGCCTAAGATCTCCTCTCCTTGCTGGACTATGTAGTCTATGTTGTCTTAATGGGCCGCTGACTTAGTTTACCTGCCGGAACTGAGAAGATAGCTAGCTGCTCTCACAAATGCCAACTGAACTTCAGTGGTTGTCTTTGTTCTTACAGTGTGATTCTTCCTGTGCTTTATAACCAATAGTGCCAATGATTCCGAGAAATGCTTTAGGCCTTCATTTTTCTTTGTTTGTGCCAAACCATACGAAAGTACCTAAAAACATAAAAAGCAAGCGTAATATACAATTTTACAAGAAAAATAGCTTAGAAAAATGTAAGAAACCGATACTAGAATTAGGTGTTTTAGACGCCTATCAAATTCCCCCACACTTCATCTTTGCTAGTCCTCGAGCAAACAAAACTAAACAAAAATACAACAACTCCATGTCGTTGAGGATACGGTTACTCTTAGCATAAATAACAAGCCTTTAAACCCCTAGGTGTCCCTAGTGGACGAGTTATAGTCTCGTGAGGGCTTACGAGAGGTATACTCACAAAACCTACTCCAACTTCAAAGCGTTCCAGCGTCCCAAGCATCCAAAGAGCTATGACGACATAGAGTTTCTGCATGCTATTAATAAGAAGTTAGAAATACCAAAGAACATATTCTCATTCTTGAATGTTGAGTGAGAATAACCACACCATAATGAGAGAACGCGTGTTTGAAAGCGTGATGCGTGTCGTACCACAACAAATTAATTCAAGATTTTTCCACTCAATTAACAAGTAATATAGTGTAGTCAAGTTCGTTCCCACGAGGAGCAAGAGATTCTAGTTGTAAAAATTGTCACGGAAGGGGGGTGTAAAAAGCAAAAGAAAATAAACAAAGCAATTAAAATCGAAAGTTGAAAGCAATAAGAGAGACAAGATCAAGGAATCCTTCTTCGTTGCAAAACAATGAATCAAGTTATGTTCTTTTCTACTTGTTATTAGTCATGATTATCACCAACCGTAGGATAGCAGGTCCGCTTAGCTAGCCCCAAAATCCCTAATTTCACCGAGTAACAAGTCCGCTTAGTTATCGATTCTATTCAAAAGAACCACCCCGAGGTTCGCTTACAAGATGTAATTCCCTGAATGCATTAAGATTTATGAATTTAGGTTTAGTACTAGTAGTTAAACTCGGTTCGCTTGGTTCACTTTCTAGCGTTGTTTCTACACACAATTGCTCCACGGAATCCCTCCGCAAGGTCTCGTGTTTTCTACTTGTGTAAAGTGTCGAGAACGATTACGTATTCCCTAACTTATACTAGATTTAGATTAAACTAACAAATCAATTTAGCATGCATTCTAAACAATCTATCAATCAATCATGAATGTCATTAAGATCATTCCTATTAGTAAAAACAAACGATAATCATGTGAAAAACTTCAAGATAGAATTGAAAACAAAAACTCAAATCATATTAAGAACTTGGAATTCATCCTCAATCAATAAAATTAGCTACTCATGTTAAAGAGGTCACACAAAGAATAAGAAAAGAAAAGTGTTGTGTGTGTAGAGATGTGTAAAAGATGTAGAAAACTTCTCTATTTATAGGCTTCAATATTCTCCAAATCTTCCAAGGAATAGAATCCTTTTCCTTTAGCAATTCAATTTCCAAAACCAAGCCTTTCTCAACTCTTCATCTTCTCTTTCCAAATTTGAGTCCAATTCTCCATCCAATTCCTAGTCCAAGTCTTCACACCCATGAGAGAAGTCCATAGAAAATTCTGGAATTTTTGCTCGCCGGAAAACTGGGATTGTGGCCGGAATCCGGCCGGAAAATCGCCGGAAAACTATCTCAGGTGACCGGCCCGGTCAACGGTTCAGTGAGTCAACGGTCCAACTCAGCGGGTCAACTCGGTCAGGACCGAGTCGAGGGAGTCGAGGGAGTCGGGAGTGGTCGGTTGGGTCGTGGTCGACCCAAGTCACCGTGTCGGGTCGGTCTTGCACAAGCCATTGCAACCTTGCACAGCCGGATGCTTTGTGATGCACAATGGTTGTGCTTGACCATGATGGCCGCCCCGAAAACCCGTAATGCACCATCATCACCAACTCTAGCCCCGTAATCCTAGCATGCCTCTCTATCACATCAATAAAGAAGCAAGCTCAATCTCACCGCATCGCTTAGCACCATCCCATACATTCCCGCAACTCAACCGCCACCCGAAATACACCACAACAAGCACCACGACCCGCTACTCATGTTACCACCATCACCACCAAGTCGCATTTGCAAACACCCGTGAGTGCATCACTAGCACCAATATCTACCAAATTAGCTCCACACCGCAAAGACTCCTCACCGCGTAATCACTCGGCCAACAACCCGCACCGCCTTCCTTCCCACCCGTTCAACTCAACTGCTACTTGACCCAAAGACTTGCACAATTGCACAACTCCTTCTCATCTTTGTAACTCCATCGGCTTCAGATACCAACAAAGACCAAGCTTTGTCTAGTTTGCTTCTCCATCTCGACTCCCTTGTTCTCGCAACACCACTGCTGTTCAATGGAAACCCATTTTCTTGACTCAAATACGCAAAGACCAACATTTGATCTGTCTCTCATCTTGCATTCACAGTTCTGCTGCACTTTACACACAAAGAACTCCATTCATTTCTATGGCAAAGCAACAAAGATCCATGAGCTCCACCAATTCAATCCAAATCTCCATTTCTCGCTCATCCGAACTTCCCGAATCACCTCTCGAGACCCTCACACAATCCCAATTATTGTTTCATCATCTTCTCGGGTCTCGAGTCTTACAAAGACACACACCAAGCTTCACGATTCTTCATTGCCAACAATTGACAAAGATCGATTATTCTTTGATTCAAGCCATTCCCAATTGCAACTTCAATCCTAGGCCAGCACCAACTCCTCACTAGCATCAACCATTCTATCCAATCAATACAAACTCAAATTGAGTTTTACCCATTCAATCACCACCACAACCAATTCTCGTCGTCCTCTCTTCCATCTGTTGTTGAACCAAAACCAGAACCATCTTCATCATTTGTAGTTTGATTCAAACCCATTCTCACTATGTTCTTCTCTCGTATTTTCAACTCTTCTCAGAAGACAACTCAAGCACAATCGACATCCCAAATTGCAACTACTTGATTCAATTTCTCCACCACAGTAAACCCATTCGATTCGTCAATTCCATCCTCATCGTTTCATCACAGCAGATCGAGCAACTTCTTCTTCTCAAACCCCATCTGCTCTTCTCTAATTCAAATCCCCATCATCATCAACATCTCAGCAGACCCATTTCCTGTGATTCTCAAATTCCAGTTCCCTTGATTTCTGCCATTAAGAACTAAAATCCAGACTCTGGTTCTTCAGCTGGAACCTCAGAGAACCCTAAATTGAACTCGTCATCTCGATTCGACAGCAGCCATCTCACAGAACCAGATCCTATCAATATCATCGTTTCTCAATTTCTCTATGTTGATTCTCCTCTGCATCTCATAACGGCAGTTTAACCCCTCAATTTCTCGATCGACACCAGCAAACCCATCGGCCAGAACCAACTCTCCTTTCATCTCAGCGTCTCGATCTGGTTATCTCAATTTCAAAGAACTCAGGCTTAATGGCAGCGGATGCGTTTCTCTCTTAATTTCAGGTTCAGGTGTGGAGATGAATGAACAATGATTGAGAGAAAGAAAACCCTCTTCGATTTAGGGTTGAATTGATTTGGGCAGGATATTGGTACTCAGGTACTTCTGATAAGGGGTAACCAAGTTATAGCCCCTTAACCTCACTGGATGCTACTAGTATTTCTCCCGTAAGAGTTGTCCCTTAACCTTGGTTGGGCTCCAGATAGTGTTCGCCCCTGAAATGACAATTTTGCCCTTTTGGCCCAAATAGAGTAATTTCTTCTTCTTTCCTCCGTATGACTCCATAGCAGCTATAAAACTCAAAACAAGTGTAAAATACATAATTTACAAGAAAAATAGCAAAGAAAGCATAAACAATAGATAGTAAATAGGATGTATTCTACACCCTATCAAATTCCCCCACACTTAGACTTTGCTAGTCCTCGAGCAAATCAAACTAAAAACTCACAACTTCAAAGCGTTCAAGCGTCCTAAGCATCCAAAGAGTTATGAGGACATAGAGTTTCGCATGCTAGTAATAAGAAGTTAGAAATTCTAAAGAACATATTCTCATTCTTAAATGTTGAGTGAGAAATAACCACACCATAATGAGAGAACGCGTGTTTGAGAAACGATCAATAAGCATTTCGCCTCGACTTCGCCTCACCAAAAAGGATTTTATGATAATTGCACTCAAAAAGACGGTTTTTTTATGGTTCTCACATGTGTGCAGGTAGGAATGAAGAGAGAAATCCTGCAACACGTTGAATGGTGGGAAGGACAACTTCCGAAATATTTTTAAAAACCCACATCTTTTAATATTTTGAAAAACCATTTTTCTGACGATCTCTACGAAAGGAAATCAACCATATATTATTGAGGATGAGATTACTTACTCACCTTCACATCCGATCGCCAATTATGATAACACCACTCTCACGGCATCCAATAGAAACGTCTTCCGCTCCTCGTCTTGATCTTCATGGTCTTCGTCTTCGGTTTCAACTATTGATGATAAACTCTCGAATTTCACAAATCCTTGACAATTTGTAACCTTTTTACCTTAAATCCTTGTCGCTTGAAACTTCCTTATAGATTTTCCTTCCCCACGGCTCATTAAATAAAAATAAGAACAAATATTTCTCTTGTTTTTCTTTCTTTTTTTTTTTTTTTTTTCAATTTTTTTTTTTTTATTTTTTATTTTTTTTTTTGAAACAAAAGAAATTAAATACAAAATAAACCATGGCCGTGGAAGAAGTATTTTACCACTTGATTCTTCACAACTTGTATCGTCTTGAAATCATAAACTTTCAAAAATTCTCACCTTTTAATTTTCTTCGCTCTTGTGAATAAGTCTTCATACTTGGATATAATTATGCTCATTGTATTGTAAGTCTTCAACATATATGTAAAAATCCGCTCTTTATATGTTGCTTTACTTGAATTTGAAATTTGCTCTTTTTCTCGTTTCCGTTGCTTGTAAACCTTAAACTTTTCCAACTTTCCTTGTAGATTTTGATGTCGCTCCTTGTTGATGATGAATGTGTTTCTATGGACCCGTTGTTGTTGCGAGAGAGAATGGTGCTAACTGCAAATCGAACTACAAGAAGGTGGCTTTCATCTATAGACGTCACCCTTATGATTGACAAAATTAGCACTCAAGAGATCAAAGAGTAGTGCTTCTATTGGTGGGAGGTTGGGTAGCTCACCATTCTACCCGGAATTAACGTATGGTGACACACACTCACAAGAAAGCTCTTTAGTGATGGAAAAATTCTGGTCGGTGCCTCACATGATATGAATACGGGTAGTCTCCACTAATGATTGATCAGCAACTCTAATAATGCATTTCTCCCTGCACCAAATTTGCATCACCGGCATGATTAAATCCATTATTTAACACTCTAACAAGTAAGAAATCCGAATGTAGTTCTCTAACATTTCCAAGTTCAATTATGTCGGTCAAAATCTCTATGTAAACATACCTAGAAGTATGCTAGTGACTCTAAAATCTTTAAAAGTTGGAGTTTTTAAGTAAAACTTTTTTTTTTTTTTTTCAAAATTTTTTAATTTTTTTTGTAATTTTTGTTTTAAAACATGCTTAACCACTCCCCCACACTTAAACCTTACATTGTCCTCAATGTAATTGAATCCTCCTAGTAAAGTCAAGGTGGGAAATTTTAACATGATAAGGAACAAGAAAAGAAATAACAAAAAGCAAAAAGATAAGAAATACAAAACCTATGGGTTGCCTCCCATTAAGCGCTTGTTTTAAAGTCGACGGCCCGACTTAGCTCTTGCAAGATTCATTCCCCATATACTAACAATCTGAAAATTTGAGGATCCACCCATAATACCTGTTTTGCAAACAATAACTCCATACAAATATTAGCACAAGAAAACAATAGTGAAATTATCGCTCGATAGAAATTTCCCCCACACTTATTCTCGTCCACACTCGGAAGTGTATAAAGAACATAGAATTTGGGAACTTCCATGTATTCTTCTTGGCAAACCTGCATAGTGTTAGCATCAAGTGTTTCCAATGGTGGATATTTAGAAACAAAATCATCCAAAAATACTTTCGAAGCACATACATTCAAACCAATAAGAGGTAAAGGAGAAGAATCAATATGCAAAGGATTAGACAAACCTTGCACAATTTCTTGTATTATAGAATCCTCTTCATCCTTAAAAAATTCAAGTGAATTACTTACCTCTTGTATATCGTGGTCCTCTATTAAACCTTGCAACCATTCTTCGTCGTTTTCTACCTTAACCAAAGTCTTGGCATCATTAAAATCATTGGCAAGTTCAATTGGGTCTTCCACAAAATCAATAAATTTGGTTTCATCCTCTAGCATCATCTCTTCAACATTCTCATCATCGGAATCGGGCCATTCTTCTCTCATATAATCTTCCTCGGTATAAATTGTAAGATCTTCTTGTGAGGGTGTTACTTCGTTTACAACAATAGGTAAGTGATATCCAAACTCCTCCTTTTGAATAGGTGAAGGATCTTTATTATGATCCGGAGTTGGAATAACTTCCTCATTGTTGCAACGTTCATACACTTCCGCGGACTCCCATCTTTCCCTAAGAAATTTTTTCCAAGCAATAAATGCATCTTCCTCAAGCTCTACCTTTTGAATAGGTGATTGATCATTATTAAGATCAAGGCTCAAGTAATCTACACTAGCGTCATCAAAAGTCTCCAAAGGTTGGTTAATTTGTTCGTATATTTTCTCAGAATTCCTTTGAATTTCTCGATGTGATTCTTGAAACTTTTGTTGAAGATCCCCAATCATGGCAGACATCTTATCTGCAAAACTAGAGAATTTTCGATCATAAACAAAACTATCCTCCCATCCTTGTGATTGTCCACTTACATACCCGTCATAAGGTTGTTGATATGTATGAGAATATCCATAATGTTCTGTAGGAATTTGATCATAGCCAAAAGATTGGTTTTGATTGTATCCTAAGGATGGTTGGAAGTTGTCATAATGTTGAGGTTGAAAACCGTATTGATTGTTGTAATATGCTTGCTCTTGTCCACCATACATGGAAAACTGGCACCTGAAATAAGATTCAAAAACTAAGTTAGATACAATATAGAATCCAACAAAGCAAGAATAAAGCAAAAAGAAAAATAAAAACAACTAAAATCATCCGCTGCTCCCCGGCAACGGCGCCAAAATTTGATGCGTGTCGTACCACAACAAATTAATTCAAGATTTTCCACTCAATTAACAAGTAATATAGTGTAGTCAAGTTCGTTCCCACGAGGAGCAAGAGATTCTAGTTGTAAAAATTGTCACGAAAGGGGTGTGTAAAAAGCAAAAGAAAATAAACAAAGCAATTAAAATCGAAAGTTGAAAGCAATAAGAGAGACAAGATCAAGGAATCCTTCTTCGTTGCAAAATAATGAATCAAGTTATGTTCTTTTCTACTTGTTATTAGTCACAGATTATCACCAACCGTAGGATAGCAGGTACGCTTAGCTAGCCCCAAAATCCCTAATTTCACCGAGTAACAGTCCGCTTAGTTATCGATTCTATTCAAAAGAACCACCCCGAGGTTCGCTTACAAGATGTAATTCCTCTGAATGCATTAAGATTTATGAATTTAAGTTTAGTACTAGTAGTTAAACTCGGTTCGCTTGGTTCACTTTCTAGCGTTGTTTCTACACACAATTGCTCCACGGAATCCCTCCGCAAGGTCTCGTGTTTTCTACTTGTGTAAAGTGTCGAGAACGATTACGTATTCCCTAACTTATACTAGATTTAGATTAAACTAACAAATCAATTTAGCATGCATTCTAAACAATCTATCAATCAATCATGAATGTCATTAAGATCATTCCTATTAGTAAAAACAAACGATAATCATGTGAAAAACTTCAAGATAGAATTGAAAACAAAAACTCAAATCATATTAAGAACTTGGAATTCATCCTCAATCAATAAAATTAGCTACTCATGTTAAAGAGTTCACACAAAGAATAAGAAAAGAAAAGTGTTGTGTGTGTAGAGATGTGTAAAAGATGTAGAAAACTTCTCTATTTATAGGCTTCAATATTCTCCAAATCTTCCAAGGAATAGAATCCTTTTCCTTTAGCAATTCAATTTCCAAAACCAAGCCTTTCTCAACTCTTCATCTTCTCTTTCCAAATTTGAGTCCAATTCTCCATCCAATTCCTAGTCCAAGTCTTCACACCCATGAGAGAAATCCATAGAAAATTCTGGAATTTTTGCTCGCCGGAAAACTGGGATTGTGGCCGGAATCCGGCCGGAAAATCGCCGGAAAACTATCTCAGGTGACCGGCCCGGTCAACGGTTCAGTGAGTCAACGGTCCAACTCAGCGGGTCAACTCGGTCAGACCGAGTCAGACCGAGTCAGAGGGAGTCAGGGGGAGTCAACTGTTCGGGGTCGTGGTCGGACCAAGTCACCATGGTCAGTCCGGGTCTTGCATGTGCCATTGCAACCTTGCACGGGCTAGATCTTTGTGATGCACAATGGTTGTGCTTGACCATGATGGTGCCAAAACCCGTAATGCACCATCATCACCAACTCCAGCCCCGTAATCCTAGCATGCCTCTCTATCACATCAACAGCAGAACTCAATCTCACCGCATCGCTTAGCACCATCCCATACATTCCGCGCAACTCAACCGCCAACGAAATACACCACAACAAGCACCACGACCCGCTACTCATGTTACCACCATCACCACCAAGCTGCATTTGCAAACACCAGTAGTGCATCACTAGCACCAATATCTACCAAATTAGCTCCACACCGCAAAGACTCCCTCACCGCGTAATCACTCGGCCAACAACCCGCACCGCCTTCCCACTCGCTTCAACTCCACTGCTACTTGACCCAAAGACTTGCACAATTGCACGACTCCTTCTCATCTTTGTAACTCCATCGGCTTCGATACCAAAGAAGACAAGCTCCTGTTCTAGCCGCTTCTCCATCTCAACTCCCTTTGTTCTCGCAACACCACCCGCTGTTCAATGGAAACCCATTTTCTTGACTCAAATACCGCAAAGACCAACAACAGATCTGTCTCTCATCTTGCATTCACAGTGCCTCGCCGCACTTTACACACAAAGAACTCCATTCATTTCTATGGCAAAGAACAAAGATCCATGAGCTCCACCAATTCAATCCAAATCTCCATTTCGCTCATCCGAACTTCCCCGAATCACCTCTCAAACCCTCACACAATCCCAATTATTGTTTCATCATCTTCTCTCGGGTCTCGAGTCTTCAAAGACACACCCGAAGCTTCACAGATTCTTCATTGCCAACAATTGACAAGATCGGTTATTCTTTTCGTTCAAGCCATTCCAGCCTGCAACTTCAATCCTAGGCCAAAGACCAACTCCTCACTAGCATCAACCATTCTATCCAATCAATACAAACTCAAATTGAGTTTTACCCATTCAATCACCACCACAACCAATTCTCGGTCGTCCTCTCTTCCATCTCGTTGTTGAACCAAAACCGTAACCATCTTCATCATTGTAGTTTCGATTCAAACCCATTCTCACTATGTTCTTCTCGTATTTTCAACTCTTCTCAAGCAGCAACTCAAGCATAATCGACATCCCAAAGGCAACTTCTTGATTCAATTTCTCCACCACAGTAAAACCCATTCGATTCGTCAATTCCATCCTCATCGTTTCATCACAGCAGATCGAGCAACTTCTTCTTCTCAAACCCCATCTGCTCTTCTCTAATTAAAATCCCCATCATCATCAACATCTCAGCAGACCCATTTCCTGTGATTCTCAAATTCCAGTTCCCTTGATTTCTGCCATTAAGAACTAAAATCCAGACTCTGGTTCTTCAGCTGGAACCTCAGAGAACCCTAAATTGAACTCGTCATCTCGATTCGACAAGCGGCCATCTCACGTAACCGCATCCTATCAATATCATCGTTTCTCAATTTCTCTATGTTGATTCTCCTCTGCATCTCATAACGGCAGTTTAACCCCTCAATTTCTCGATCGACACCAGCAAACCCATCGGCCAGAACCAACTCTCCTTTCATCTCAGCGTCTCGATCTGGTTATCTGCTACAACAACTCAGGCTTAATGGCAGCGGATGCGTTTCTCTCTTAATTTCAGGTTCAGGTGTGGAGATGAATGAACAATGATTGAGAAAAAGAAAACCCTCTTCGATTTAGGGTTGAATTGATTTGGGCGAGGATATTGGTACTGTGTACTTCGATAAGGGGTAACCAAGTTATAGCCCCTTAACCTCAATTGGACTGCTACTAGTATTTCTCCGGTAAGAGTTGTCCCTTAACCTTGGTTGGGCTCCAGATAGTGTTCGCCCCTGAAATGACAATTTTGCCCTTTTGGCCCAAATAGAGTAATTTCTTCTTCTTTCCTCCGTATGACTCCATAGCAGCTATAAAACTCAAAACAAGTGTAAAATACATAATTTACAAGAAAAATAGCAAAGAAAGCATAAACAATAGATAGTAAATAGGATGTATTCTACACCCTATCAAAACGATCAATAAGCATTTCGCCTCGACTTCTGCCTCACCAATAAGAGTTTTATGATAATTGCACTCAAAAAGACAACTTTTTTATGGGTCTCACATGTGTGCAGGTAGGAATGAAGAGAGAATCCTACACACGTTGAATGGTGGGAAGGAAACCTTACGAATTATTTCTGGAGACTCCACAGAATCGTGGAAAATAAAGATATTTTTCCGATGATCTCTAAGAAAGGAAATCAACCATTTTTGCGAGGATGAGAGTACTTACCACCTTCACATCCGATCGGCAGTGATGAAAGCACCACGCTCAAAGCATCCAATAGAAACATCTTCCTTTGGCTCGTCTTCTTCATCTTCTTGGTCTTCGTCTTCGGTCTTCAACGTTTGATGATAAACTCTTGAACTTAAATCCTTCATAATTTGTAACTTTTTTCCTCAAATTCCTTGTCGCTTGAAACTTCTTTAGATATTTTTCCTCCATTTCCACGGCTTATTAAATAAATAAAAAAAATAACAAATAACGAAATTTTCTCTTGTCTAATTTTTTTTTTCTTTTTCTATCTTTTTTTTTATTGTTATCGAAACAAGAGAAATAAAATACAAAAATAACAATGAAATTATTGTGGCTGTGGAAGAAGTACTTTACCGCTTGATTCTTCACAACTTGTATTGTCTTCTTATCATAAACTTCAATAAATCTCATCTTTTGATTTTCTCCGCTCTTGTATTAAGTCTTTCACTTTGATATAGAATTCTGCTCTTTCTTGTAAGTCTTCAACATGTATATAAACCAATCTGCTCATTGTATGTTGCTTTACTTGGATATGAAACTTGCTCTTACTTGTATTGTTGCTTGTAAACCTTAAACGTCTTCAACTTTCCTTGTAGATTTTGATATCGCTCCTTTGTTGATGGTGATGATGTGTTTCTATGGACCTGTTGTTGGCGAGAGAGAGAATGATCCTAACTACAAATCAAACTACAAGAAGGAGGCTTTCATCTATAGACGTCACCCTCATAATTGACAAAATTAGCACTCAAGAGATCAAAGAGTAGTGCTTCTATTGGTGGGAGGTTGGGCAGCTCACCATTCTACCCGGAATTAACGTACGTGACACACACTCAAAAGAAAGCTCTTTTAGTCAGCTACAAAGAAATTTTTGGTCTGGTGCCTCAGTTGATATGAAAATAGGTATTCTCCACTAATGATTGATCATCAGCTCTAATAATGCATTTCCCTCTGCACCTCATTTGCATCACCGGATGATTAAATCCATTATTTAACACTCTAACAAGTAAGAAATCCGAACGTAGTTCCCTAACACTTCCAAGTTCAGTTATGTCGGTCAGAATCTCTATGTAAACATACCTAGAAGTATGCTAGTGACTCTAAAATCTCTACAAGTTGGAGGTTTTTTATGCAAAAATTTTGATAAAAATTTCTATATGCAAAATATCCAAACACTCCCCCACACTTAAACTTTACATTGTCCTCAATGAAATTAAGTTATCCAAAGTAAAATCAAGGTGGGAAATCCTAATATGATATGCAAAAGAAGAAAAAATTAAAAGTAAAAGATAGAAATACAAAACCTATGGGTTGCCTCCCATGCAACGCTTGGTTTAAAGTCGGTAGCCCCGACTTCTAGCTCTAATTACTCCTTAAGAGGGAGTGGATCACTCAATTATATGACCTCTTGATTCTCCGTCACAAATTGCTCATAGTATGGTTTCACTCGATGGCCATTTACCTTGAAAATCTTCCCTGTTTTGGGACTAGAAAGCTCAACTGCACCATGAGAAAACATGTTAGTAACAACAAATGGTCCAACCCACTGGGACCTAAGTTTACCGGGAAACAACTTAAGACGAGAATGAAATAAGAGAACTTTCTGCCCTATGACAAAACTTTTCCGAGAAATCATCTTATCATGAAAAGCTTTAGTTTTCTCCTTGTAAATGCGCGAACTTTCATATGCATCATTGCGGAGTTCTTCTAACTCATTGAGTTGAAGCTTTCTTTGTTTCCCTGCGGCATCTAACTCCATGTTGCACATCTTGATGGCCCAAAAAGCTTTGCGTTCAAGTTCTACAGGAAGATGACAAGGTTTGCTATAAATCATCCTAAACGGAGACATTCCAATGGGAGTTTTGTACGTTGTCTGGTATGCCCATAAAGCATCATTGAGTCTAAAGCTCCAATCTTTCCTTGTAGTATTCATCGTCTTCTCTAGAATGGAATTAATCTCCCGGTTGGAAATTTCTGCTTGTCCACTTGTTTGCCAATGATACGGAGTGCCAACTTTGTGAGTAACGTTGTACTTCTTGAGAAGAGCGTGAAAGGATCTCTGAAAATGGGAACCTCCGTCGCTTATCACCACTCGAGGTGTGCCAAACCTAGAAAATATTTGTTCCTTCACAAACTCACAAACAACTTGAGAATCATTAGTCTTGGTGGCTCTAGCCTCCACCCATTTAGAAACATAATCAACAACAAGAATAATATAAAGATTCCCATTCGAATTCACAAAAGGTCCCATAAAATCGATACCCCATACATCAAATATCTCTACAAGAAGAATTGGTGTTAGTGGCATTTGATTTCTAGCACCTAAATTGTCGGTTCGTTTACACCTATCACAAGCCTTACAAAACAAGTATGCATCCTTAAATAAAGTGGGCCAATAGAAACCACTCTCAAGAACCTTGTGTGCCATTCTCTTGGACCCAAAATAGCCTCCACAAGCATATGAGTGACAAAAATTAAGAATAGATTGAAACTCGGATTCTAGGACGCACCTTCGCATTATTTGGTCGGCACAATGTTTCCACAAATATGGTTCATCCCATGTATATTGCTTGGAGACTTTTTGAGTTTCAATTTCTGAAAAGTTGACATGGTACAAGGTACTTGTCCCGTCACCAAGTAATTCACAATATCAGCGTACCATGTAGTTGTGTTATCCACCGTAAAGAGTTGCTCATCTGAAAAACTATCATGAAAAGGAATTGCTTCTTCGGATGCAACCAATCGACTCAAATGATCCGCTACGGTATTCTCACTGCCCTTCTTGTCCTTAATTTGGAGGTGGAACTCTTGAAGAAGAAGTATCCATCCAATGAGCCTTGGCTTAACATATTTCTTTGTTAGCAAGTATCGAAGCGCAGCATGATCGGAGAAAACAATCACTTGCGTACCCACCAAGTAAGATCTAAACTTTTCTAGTGCAAACACTATGGCCAAGAGCTCCTTTTCAGTGGTTGAGTAGTTGATTCCCTTGATATCGGCAATGGTCCACCCTATGGCAGACTTGTATTCTCTTAGCACACGAATAAGATTCCCTTCTTGCACCTTGGTAAGGCCTTTGGCAATAATCAATGGTAACTCTTCCTTATCACCTGAATAAACATATTTGAGGTGATCCGTAAGAGGTTTCAATTCAAGGATAGGTGCCTGCAAAATCGATGGCAAGAGTTTCTCATTAGTACAAGGTAAGGAAATATAAGAAACATCATTTCTAGGTGAGAGTTCTTGTAATGCGTCAAGAAAGCAAATAACTTCTTTAAGCTCATCACACATTTCTATGTCACTTTTCATGTCATCATGCTTTGCAAAATCTAAACTCTTCATTATAGCTTTCTATAATGCATCATCACCGTCTAACTCAAATGTTTGTTGAGCTAAAGAATCAATCACATCCATTGAAAAACAGGAATGTACGTCACTCGGGTATCTCATAGCCTCAAAGATGTTGAAACTTATGGGTTCACCGTCAAATTCCATAGTTATGGTTCCTTTAAAGACATCAATTTTAGTTATAGCAGTTCTCATGAAAGGTCTATCCAACAGGAACGGTGTAGATGAGGGTGAATCTTCAACCCTCATATCTAGAACATAAAAATCTACAGGAAAAATCAGCTCGTTAACCTGCACCAAAACATCTTCCACAACCCCTTTCGGGTAAGTAGTGGACCTATCAGCAAGTTGAATAATAACATCGGTATCCTTAAGAGGACCAAGGTCTAATTATTCATATATTGAGGCAGGCATAACATTAATAGTTGCGCCTAAGTATAGTAAAGCACGATCAAACCTGGTTGTACCAATTGTACATGGTATAGTGAAACTACCGGGATCCTTCAATTTTGGTGGCAGTTTCTTTTGAAGATACACGGAAGCATTCTCACCCACATACATAACTTCATTACCGACCAATTTGTGCTTGTTAGTGCACAATTCCTTCAAGAACTTTGTGTAGCGAGGAACTTGCCTTATCGCCTCAAGGAGTGGTATGTTCACTTGAATTTTCTTGAAGATCTCATAAATCTCTTTGTATAGTGTCTCCTTCTTGGACTTTGCAAACCTACTAGGAAAAGGAGGAGAAGTGACATTAGTAGAAACAAGAGGTTTAGAGTTAGAATTCGGTACCAAATCAGCCTTTTAGGGGCTATTTCATCCTCTTGTTGCTCTACAACAGATTCATGGTGCTCCGGTAATGGTGCCGGTTTCTCTACTTGCTTCCCACTTCTTAGCTCAATAGCATTGACATTATCCTTATGGTTCAACGGTTGCGAAGGAAGTTTTCGAGCTGATTGTGCTTCCAATTTGCTCACGGTAGTAGCTAGTTGACCCATTTGTGTTCGCATGTCCTTCATATCCATCTCTGCCTTTTGTTTATCTTGCGCCATTGTGTTGAGAATGAGATTCAACTTGTCATATATACTCGTGCCTTGAGTTTCTTGACGTGGCTTTTGCAAAAATTGATACCCACCTTGTTGATTGAAAGGCGGATTGGAATTTGCAGCTTGCTTGTTGGCGTAGCTGAAATTAGGATGATCATGCCAACCCGGATTGTATGTGCTGGAATACGGGTCATATCTTAGCCTTTGCTGATTTTGGTACATAGCATTTGCTTGCTCAACATCTTCGGTGTGTGATGATGGTATGACGACAGCTGCTATTTGTTGCATCATCCTCTCCATGTTACCCATTCTATGTTCTAAATGTGAAGAATCACCAACTTCATTCACCTTCTTTACCATTGGTTCACCCCAAGTGTAGAATTGTTGAGTATTTGCATCCATGTTCTCTAGCAAGCTTGTAGCTTCAGCAATGGTATTGTTGGTAAGTTCACCACCACTTGCGACATCGATCAAATGTCTTTCATTAGGAAGCAACCCCTCATAGAAATATTGAATGACAAGTTGATCATTGATTTGGTGATGTGGACAGCTTGCTAAAAGCTTCTTGTAGCGCTCCCAATACTCATAGAGCGTCTCTCCCGATATTTGCACAATACCACAAATTTCCTTGTGAATCACTCTTTGCTTTCGATCTTAGGAAAATACTTCTCAAGGAATAACTTCTTCATCCCATTCCATGTGGTTATACTTCCGAGAGGGAGGTGTGAGTTTTAAGTTATTATGTAAGACAAATTGTTGTTGTTGAAAGACACAAATTCTGAAAATTGCAAAGTTTGTAATTCAAATTATAAGATGGAATTGACTAGAGATTCATTCGCCACTACCAAACAAGATATTATTAATCATACAAGTTTTACCTCCAATTAATTTCGATTGTTAACAACTTTTAGACAAGTTATAAATTCAACTAATCTTTAGACTCCAAAAATCACCACATAGAATAAGTTCTCTAGCGGATTCTAATCAAGTGAACCACCTAAAATAATCTCTCTAGGTGTAATTCAAACATTTGCATTAATATTTGTGAATCAAGTTGCTCCTAGCCACATGTTCATAAGTTCGACACGTTAACCTAGGGTTATCTTTTACACACTATTGCATACAAAATCCCTTTGCGACAAATAGTGCACCGCTACTTTTGTAAAGATTACTCCAACAGTTACGAATTAAAGTTCTCGATACTAGCATTAGAGTTGCAAACGAGTTACCTAATTGCGCACTTAGATACCAAACATACTTCTCATGGTCATATAAACGGTAAAATACAATCAACAAAAGATATTTATCGGAAGAATAACTTGCATAAGATTGATCAATAAAACATGTTCGGAGTTTTGAAATCCTCCCCAATCAATAAGGTTATTAGCTACTCATAGTTTTGATTTTAGCATAAAGATATATTCAAAGTAAATAAGGTTCAAAGCTAGATAAAACTCGAAAGCAAACCACTACGTAGGTACTCAACAGCTTGCGAAAACTGGTTCATGTTGATGCTTCTGTGTACTTTTGCTCACAGGAATTCTGTCTAACAACTTGCAGGCACAAACTGGTGGTAAAAAGAGGTAGCTTTCTGTTGTATTCTGCGCATCCTTTTATATCTTTCTTTCCCTGCAATTCCGCGACCTAAACATCCCCAGCAATCCTGTTCAGTACCAACTCTCAAAGCTCCAAATCTCAGCCACACACTACTCAAAAATTAACGGCAAAGACAGACCTTGTTAGATGTTTTCACGGATCAAAACTCTTTCCAAAACTGAACCAAATTGATACAGAGATTTCCTTTTCCTGTCGACTTGTAAATTAGGTCCTAGTCACTGCCAGAAAGCCCTCATTCATAGCCATCGAACCACGGCAGCATCCACACACTCATCATGTTGGCTTCTTAATCATGTCCACCACCTGACCTTCACAACCACTAAAACCCATTGCAGACAACCCCATTTCAGTTCCATTCCCCTGTCGAGAACAACCTCCAATCATTATAACCCCTTCTGTAAAAAATCACAAGTCACGGCTCCACTACATCATCAACACAATGGATAGCAGCATCACTTCTTTGGGTTTCTCCAGCTGAGAAGACAACCACAGCTCCATAATCACAAAACTTCATCCATGTATCTTGTAACATTATCACCAACGCCATCCCTTAACTGTCTTGCCAATGGAAATCTCTCTTCTCACCTGTTGTAAATTCAAACTCCACAGCAACAACCATTATGGTCATGGCTAGAACTAGGTAGCACTAAACTGGTGGGTCAGCTTTTCTGTCGAACAGTTGGCAGGTAAACTGGAAACGGCTACATACTGGTGCACATTAATGGTTATACATCCATCTCTCCCCTGCACATCACAAATATAACTCACACACATACTCAAAAACCATTCAATCACTCAAAATCTTCACATTCATTCCCCAGCAACAACACAACCTAGTTATATGGACAGAGAAAAGAGAGGATGGAACAAAGCTTTCCTTCTCAGCTCTTTTGAATTCGAATACAACCCAACTTCCCTCTTCATCTTGAGCTCCCGATTCTTCAAGAATAACCACCAAAACCCATTATTTCAGCAGCCTAAGATTTCCTCTCCTTGCTGGTTTTGTCTCACAATTCAGCCAAATTCCATCCATATCGTGTCAGCTCCATTTCCTTGCTTCTCAGTATGAAATAAGGACCTTGAACCTTGGTGAACAGCTACAAGATTCATGGCTTTGCTGACGGCAAACTAATCTGTGGACTCAGTCGACGGCTATTGGAACCAATGGCATCCTTGGGTCTTATTTTCTGCTTGTGAATTGTTAGTTTCAAAAGAAACCTAAGTTCATCTCTTTGTACTGCCTTTTAGCACACACATGCCAATAGCACAAGGTCATGTAGAACAGGCCCCTTTGCCGGATTACGTAGTCTATGTTTTCTTAACTGAGAAGATAGCTTGGTTTACCTGCCAGAACTGAGAAGATAGCTAGATGCTCTCGCAAATTCCAACTGAACTTCAGTGGTTGTCTTTGTTATTACAGTGTGATTCTTCATGTGCTTTGTGACCAATAGCGCCAATGATTCCGATAAATGCTTTAGACCTTCATTTTTCTTTGTTTGTGCCAAACCATACGAAAGTACCTAAAAACATAAAAAGCAAACGTAATATACAACTTTACAAGAAAAATAGCTTATAAAAATGTAAGAAACCGATACTAGAATTAGGTGTTTTAGACACCTATCAGTACCAGGTAGACTGATTTCGGAAAATATATGTCTGGTCCAAGAAATTGTTCAAGCTATGAAGAAAAAAGAAGGTATGAGTGGGAATCTTGCTCTCAATATGGATATGTCTAAGGCGTTCGACAGATTGAAATGACGTTTCTTGTTGGATATTCTTAAACAATTTGGCTTCTCTGAAAAATTTGTCCAACTTATTTCGCAATGTATCTCCACTACACATATTGAAGTCATGTTAAATGGATCCCCTACTGCAGCTTTCAAGCCCACTCGTGGTATACGACAAGGTGATCCATTATCACCTTACCTCTTCATCCTAGCAATGGAATCGTTTTCCAGGTATTTAGCTCATTGTGAGAAAATTGGCCAACTGACATGAATGAAAATTTTAAGTTCTGCACCAAAGATTAACCATCTTCTTTTCGCGGATGATTGTCTCTTGTTTTGTAAAGCCAATGATTCTCATGTTCAGAAACTTCTTCAAGTGATTGAACAGCTCTCTCTTTACTCTGTACAGTTGATTAACTTCAACAAATCAGCTGTTTATTTCAGTTCAAATCTTGATCCTGAGATTTTTAAACTATCAGTGGAAGCTTGCAAGTCAGATATCTTAATATTTCAGAGGAGAAGTACCTTGGTCTTCCATTCTTTGTAGGAAGGAAAAAGCGCATCCCCTTTTCTATCCTCTGTGAAAAAATGGATCACATATGTTAGAGCATAGCTCGGTTGAACCCACCAAGCGTTGGTTATCATATTTTAGTGAATCAAAACTCATTTTAAGAGTCGCTTGATTATGTACTACAGTCAACTTCGTATAGGTTAGCTTGAAAGTATTAAGATATGAGACATTACAAGTATTGCGAAGACTTGAAGAAGTGAAGAAGTAAGAATCTACAACGACAACATCATCCTTCCACTTGAGGTTAGTGATATTTGACTTGATCTGTTTTATTCCCTAACGTATCTTTCAAGTCGTGCATATTGAAAACAAAACTGCGAAGCATATTTGAACTCTAGATAGACATAGTATTAAGGAATACAATACGAGGTTTATTGCTTAACCATTAAACTTTGTAGATAAGATATCGACATAATCGTTTGAATGCTATTGTGATTATGTATGGGTGTGAGGTGAGGATTTCATCCTTGGAAATAATGTTTATACATGTGTTTTAAGGAAGTAAGTTCATAAACTTGTTAATGAATCGAAAAGGAAATCGCTAGGCGTTATTGGTATTGTTATTCATTGCATATCTTGTGAACAACCAATATGTGTGATTTAGTATAACCGCTCATGACTTGTTTGTGATCTTGGTAAAACTATTCACAAAGGCCTGACTTATGTATGGGTATGACTTTTATTAGTGAAACCAATCTTAAGTAATCACCTGAGATGGTATGATCGAGTTTGTGATTTGTGTATGACCAACTCTGGGTAAAGGGGAACCGATCCTATGAAGAGGTGCAACACATCACAAAGGGGAATCGATCCTTGTATGGGGTGCAGCAAGGTTTATATCAGAAAGGGGAACCGATCCTATGTACAAGTGCAACACGTTTTTAGGCAAAGGGGAACCGATCCTATGGACATGTGCAACACATATAAGTTAGATACCATATATATGTGGGGAACCGATCCTAGTACCTAGTCAACCGAATTTTGGGAAGCTAGTGTGACTATCCACAGTACTCACATGGAGGTAGAACCGTGAAACCCATGATTTGGGATTAAATGTTTCTTGATCAATCGCATAGTTCTTGAAAGTCAGATGAACCAATTCTAAACTTGTTTGGAAGTGTGGCAAATCGGTTTCAAGATTGTAAGTATGAAAGAGGACTTACAAAGTAAGGATGTCGGCATACTTTGAACACGTGCAGTAATGTTTATCTTTTATTGTTCAAAATTATTCCTTAATAGCTACAGGAAGGAAATCCCAGGATCGAAACATAAATAAGTTAAGAATCTTTTAGTTAAGGTTTTTAATTTTATTTTAAGAAAACGAGAATTAGTAATGTGCATTTACTAGTTGAGATTTTTCAAAGAGATTTTCGGTCAATATTTTGGACAGAGCATTTCCATGAATTATGGAAACCGAATTTGGAATATATTGAATATCTTTGAGAATATTTTCGGTTTTGGAAATTCCTTGGTGTCCAAACTTCCTTGTCTATAAATACTTGAAGTTTGCATTTCTAGCCAACTAATCCTTCGTAACAGCAAACTTCCTCGGTTGTATTGTTACTGGTGTAATCGCCTATTTAGAGAGGAGAGTAACCTAATTAGGCGAAATCTCTTATAGCCGCTCAGTTTAAAGTCTTCTTTGAGATTGAGAAGCTCTATTAGTACCGTTGGTGGGAAACTAGATAATTGCGGTGTATCTTGTGTTTTCGATTGATTTGATTGACTAACGGTGGTTGAACTTTGATTGCACCTAGTTTGTTTATGCTTGAGAATCTTCTCTTCTGATATAAGATTCACTCAAACTAGATCGAAGTTTCAACAGGGATCTTTAGACTGTTGTTAGTTCTAAAGAATATCTTGTGATAATCCATTGTTAACAGACTCCGTTATGTGCGTGATTGATCACAAGAGATTCAAGTTGTTGTGTGCAGGTGTTTATTGAAGATCTAAGAAGATTTGAAGACAAAGAAGATATTGAAGATTTCTGATTTGGGGTTCATAATCTTTGGTATGCACAATACTTGTTTCGGTATAAGAGGATCCAACTATAATCGGTTTATCCTTGTGATAGATTGGATTGATTAGTTGTGTAGATCGACATCAATACAATTCTTTGTGATTAAAAGTATTGATTGCAAAATCTTAACAATTACCTTTGGTAGTTGAACATAAGATAGATCTAAGAACCTGACGAATGAGTTTATTAAGATAAACATAAGAGCCTTTTTCAAACTCACATCACTTGGTTGAAGAGAGTTGATACCAAACAGATTTGTTGTTCCTTTACTGTTTGGAATACGAACCAAAGGAATTGTTCCAAGTACGTGACTTATTCATAAGTTCGAGGCGTGGGAATACAGACGGAACTAGGTGAACTATAGGTTTAGTTGCTTGGTCTCAACTATACCAAGTTAGGTTTAATTTTGTGTAGCGGCTTAATCACGAGAGTATTCAATGTGGACAAGGTCCCGGGTTTTTCTGCATTTGCGGTTTCCTCGTTAACAAAATCTTGCTGTGTCATTTACTTTATATTTCCGCATTATAATTATTTTATTATAATTAAAGTAAATTACACAAACGTTAATTCCTATTTACTTGATAACAATCCTATTGTGTTTGGTTAAGTCCGAACCCTTCATCAAGTAAACATACTTCGTTGTTGTATTGTCTCGATCTCGTATCCATATACGATCACACGAAGTGTGAAACGATTAGTTGCATTGTCTCGACTCAGTCCATAGACAATCACTTTCGGAGAAAGGACTTATAGGTAGGAAAAGTTTTAGCTTGAGGTATATTTGGTACCCTCGCCTTTTCAATTGGTATCGGAAGCGAGGCAAACACGAAAAGATCTAACAATCTGTGTTTGGTGCGATCCAACCTATGAGATATGAGTCACAATAAGAAAAGCAAGGTTAAAATTATGAAGAAATCAGTTAACGTATGTCAAGATAATGAGAATAATATCTCAGAGAAGGTCAATGGAAATTGGTCTCGAAAGTCTTTTCGAAAATCAAAGAAAAAGTCTATGACTAATGACCTGATTGCGAGTCAAGTTACTGATCAGAAAAGAATGTGTCCGAAACTCAAGAAACATGCTTTGGATCCGACTCCAATTCCTAGTGAACAATCGTCTAAAAAAGGATTCGATTCACTAATCTGCCCAAGTTCTGAATTTCCAAAGATGTTGGAGAGATTTTTCAAACATGTTGAAAAATATTCAGAAAAGGGAAAGACCATTGACAGTCTAGATGATGTCTCAGATCTTATTTTTCAACTAAATGTAAGAATATGTGAGGGAAAGCGAGAAACACTTAGTCTTCAAAATAATCTGACAGATTATATGGAACAAAAACTGGCCTTGTGCAAGGAAGTTCATCAACAGACTACAGAGTTTGAAATTCTTACTCAATCGCTGGAACATTCACATATAAGAAATAAGGTCCTTATTGAGAAACTTCTTACTGTAACATGTCAAGAGGTATATCTAAACATAAGTTTAGAAAAAGATTTCCAACATGGAATGGATACCTTAAGAGGACATATAGAATGTCTTGAACATGAGATATTAGCATACTTCCGACTGGAAGATCTAGATCACACGGGTTCAAGTTCAAAGAACATACCATCCTGGGCACAAGATGTAATCGAGAATATTGCATCTCGCAATGTTTATAACAAAAATGATGGGTTCAAAACCCATGAAGAAGAACATGATGATGTTCAAAAGGGGGGGATATCTCCTCATGATGTATTTGATGAGGAAATTCCTCATCCCAGTACTTAACCGCATTGGAATGTGCATCCTTACAATGCCCAATCTTTGGATGTAAGGAATCACATATACCGGGCATTCTGTATCCTTTCTATAATCTCTTATTCACCATAGAGAGTTTATACAACCTACATGAAAATGCATTTTACTGGGTCTTTGTGTAGAAAAGTTGTTTTGCAAACAACTTGTGTAAAACAGGATAAGTTTCCGAGTTAAATGTATCTCTTGATACATATCTAGATAGATAATTTCTTTTCGAAGAAAGATGTGAATTTGTAACACATAAGATGCGAAAATCTTTTCAAATCTTGTCAGAATTATTTATTTAAGGATGATATCTATATTTGGTATGTGTTAAAGGTATCTCAAGTATATGTACTCAATGTATCTGAGAACTTATGCTAAAGGATGTATTCTCAAACCAGATCTCAAGTAAAACTTTTGAAAGCCTTGAGTGGAATGACTTCTAAGGAAACCGTTCATCTTGATGATACCTTCAAGAAATCTGGTTGTGAAGATATAGAAAATTAAAAAGGAAGATGTCACCAATCACCTTGTCCAAAACATCCTGGATGCTATATCAATCTTCGTCAAGTCCTCCTCAGTACTATTGAAACTCACCATAGACAGGCAGCACTACTAAGAACTGTTATCCGTAACCAAAGAAAGCTGATTAAACTTGGAATCGGTAACAGGGAGTATGCTCGAAATATTAATCGAAAGGTTAATGCATTAGCCTGTGAACATAATCAAGGTACTGTGTGCAGAATCCGAGATATCAGTCGAGATGTTGTTGATGAAGATCCTGAAAAATTTGAAGAAATTGAAGATGATCTTTGAAGGATCTGTTGAAAAATAGACATCGGTTTTTGATTATTTCATTAATTGTATTAAGTCTATTATGAATAAAACTACTATGAATAACCTGTGCTTGAATGCTTTATTATTGCTATGGATGTTTATGGGATGTTTGATTTCGGTTTTATTACCTTGATATTCGATCTCATAATGTTGTGAACCCTTATGGTTTGGGTGACTTTTTGATTTAGAAGGATTAAGTTCTATCCCATGTAGGTAGGCTTTATCAAAGTATCATGAGGGGTTCTGATAGAAACAATATGTGAAAAAGTCACAATATGTTCAATCGGTTTTGGTTTAGCATAAAAGCATATGTGTTTCGGGGGTTTTCAACTTTTGCTTGCAATAGTAAAAAACCGGTTTTCAACCTTTTTATGGTAAAGGTTGGTTGTAATACCCAAGTTTTTTTTATTAAAATATTAGGGTGCGAACCCAATCCATTTGGATTGGAAGACTAGAACTAGCGCAATATGGAGCGTTAAATCTAGTTGTTTTTGTGTTTTAGTTGAGAAACACTTTGATTTTGCCTGAGAAACTATATTTATCTTTGCGTGATGATGAGTGCCAAATATTGCATATTTATACACCTTTTTATTGGCACTTTACTCATCTTTTGTGCTCATAAATCAGATATTATCCCAGATTCTGTATTTTCTTTGTTTTCAAGAATAAATATTTGTACTAATTAACTTTGTGTTTTTAGGTAATAAATAAAGCTCGGAGAAAGCGAGGAGCCCAAAGAGCGAAGAAGTGGAGTCGAGCATCTATGGAAGAAAGCCAAAGCCGCGCGCAACAGTTGCAACCCAACAAGTAGCAACTCATCTACAAGACATGGGCTTGAGCTAGACCCGACCCGCGACCCGGATCCGAGCCCGTACACTCCAAGCCGTTGAGATCTCATCTTGCTGCATCCTACGCTCGCTGCATCCTACGCATCGACCCTTGATGTCTCCGCTCCACACCAGATCACCCCCAGTTCACCCCGAGCCGTTCGGATCTGTCCCCAAAGATCCAACGCTCGCTGAGGCCTTCCCATCATCCTTCGCTGTCCCTGCTTCACATCGAAGCACCCTATACCTATACCACTCGAGTAAACCTCATTTCTCCCTCACCTTTCTCTTTCTTCTCCCAGACCTTCATCAGAGAAACCCTACCCAGCCATACCTCCACCTCCTTCACCCACACCCCGGTGCAGAGCTATCATCCATCTCCTAGCTACACAATCACCAACAACTCCTCTAGCTCCTTATCCGCCAACTCTACGTCGACTTCTCTCCATCATAGCTTCTCTGTATCTTAGAAGCTAGGTTAGATAAAAGTTGAAGCTAGGGTTTTCACCAAACCACCCCGCATGGTCGATTCGAGAGGAAGACAAGGCGCTAAATCAGTTTGGGTACTCGTGTATTTGCTATTTGAGTGCTTGTTTGTTATAAAAGAGATTTTTGGGGAGGGAAGAGGATTCAGTCAGTTTTTAGTTTTCAGTTTTAGGGTTCATGTTTAGTTTGCTTTTGAATTTTAATCTCTGTTTTAACATGTTTATTATGAGCTAAATTTACTTGCTAGGATTTACATGAAGCCTTAATTCTAGTTCTGTTGTTCAACTATGTTGTGATTGTTCTTGAATGCTTAACTCTTAAGATAATTTCAATCATTGCACTTCAATACTTTGCTTTCACATTGAATATCATGTATTCATTGTAGCTAGGATTAAACTTGTATTGATTGTGCTCGGATCATGCTTAATAGATAGTTGCCAAACTCTTGACTAATTGTGCTTAACTTAGACAATTAGTGCTCTGGCTTGGTACTTTAGTTGTTGATTAAATTATTACATTGGTGAAACCCTTAGATAAGTGAAGCTTGACACACTTTACCTATCTTTAGAAAAGAACATTCAAGCTAGTTGAATAACATAACTTGAACCAGTGGTGGATTGATAATCCTGGTACCACTCAATCAACATCTTATACTTTACTTTGTTCTTGAACATTTCAGTTCATAGTCACCAACTTCAAATCAGTCGTAAAGACTTTAAACATAAAGCTTATATCTCTGTCACAAACCCTGAAAACAGTTGAGAAACCCTGAGAATAACATAGCACACCCTAGTTCCCTGTGGAAAGACCTGTGCTTGCCACTGCCTCCATTGGCTCTGTGCACTTGCAGAATTAGAACATAGGAAAAGCATATTTCTTTTGCTATCAAGTTTTTAAGCGCCCATTGCTGGGAACCGGTAGCGTGCTACTTGTTCATTAGAGGTTAAGTTTTTTGTTTTCAACCCTGCCTTGTGCTTAACCACTCGCTATCATTGCTATAATTTGCTATAATTTGCAACTCAGGCATAGCTCTGAGCTCTGCCATTGTTGTCTTGCCCTGTGCTTTGATTGTGAGACCTTGTGACTGAAATTTTTCTTTCAAGTCACAGTGCACAGTGGAGCAGTTTGGAGAAAAGCCCTTTGTGGAGTGCCTTCAACCCAGTATTGCACTTTGGTGGTATTGATTTCTTAACCCTACTTCTACTCTGTCGTATGCATGAACTAGTACTAGGCCTTTCATCTTGTGAGCCATACGCCACACTGCAAGCCCCGTAGGCTGCAGACTTTGACACAACCAAGTTGGTTTGAAAGCTCAAGTGAGACTTTGTGATAGTTCTCATACGGCGGTTGTAAGCCTTGCCTTGTGTATTCCACAAAACCCCTGTAGCTGCAGACCTTGAACCCTGTGAGCCTTCTCATTTGCTAGCCCCTGAAGCTGCAAGTGTGAGCCATTGAGCAATTTGTGCATGCTGTGAATCTGCGAAACCCTGAGATTGCCCAAGCATACTGCTCCACCCTGTTGACTTGCTAAACTGTCAGACCTGGCCCCTGATTGCATGATAAGATTCTTGCTAGGCAATGCTTTGACCTGAAATCTGTGTGACCTTCTTGCTTGAGTATTCTACTCCCAGCCCCGAGCTCGAGTTTTGCATCTGTAACCATAAGATATTTTGAATAGCTGTGAATGATCAATCTGTGCATGTTGTGAATTTTTTATATAGCCTGCTGATTTCTGTGTATTCCTGCGTAGTTGCTCTCTAACAAATGAGGTCAGTGACCTAGTTGACATTATTTGTGATAGCATCATTTGCTACAATTTGTGTGTGATCTTGTATTTTGTGATTGAGTGTTGAGTAGCGAGAGGTAGAAGTAGCTGTTAATTTGTTTTTCAAAGTCACAACCCCGCACAATCTTTGCACCTTTGAGTGGGCACATCCAACAACCTGTGCACATCACAAAAATTTTGCTTCTTTGTGTGTTTTGTGTATTTTTCCGAGTTTGATCTCCCTGTGCATACTCGAGCTGTCTTTGTGCTCAATTGCAATGTGCAATCACGAGGCTGTGCACGGCCCAGTGCTCGAGTTTGCCAAAACTCGCACCAATGAGACCACTGCAATCACAACTTTGCACCAATCTTGTCCAATCGAGCTGTTTCGGCTAAACCCAAGCTATTTGGGCCTGCCTAGCTAAAACCCATTTTTGGGCTTGCATTCCACTAAACCCTCGGCCCCCAAATCAGGTGTGCATCTGCCAAAAACAAAAACCCAACAACTGGGCTCATTTCATTAAGGTTTGTGCATTATCAACCCATACGGGCTTGCAGACAGAACCAAGCCCAACACCACAAAAACCGGGCTATACATTTCTAAACCCAACCCGGGCCGAACCCTTAACATTCGAGCCCAATCATCGGCTGTGCAAACAATCAAACCCACACCTTTTGGGCTGGAACCAACCTATTCTCTTTGGGCCTTACAACACCAATAACCAATCTTTTGGGTTTGAGTTTTGTTTTTGTGGGTTATTTTTGAGTTTTATTTTTGTGTGTTGAACTTGTTGGTGTGTTAACATGCTAGATGCTAGCTAGGCTATGATTGTGTCTTTTAGAGACCAAACAAACCGACTAGTTAGAATCGCCGGACGAAATCGTTAGCATACCCGGTTCTTCAAGAAAGCCCAATTCCATCGGAAAGCCCATCCGGATCGAAACCATGGGTGATGAACCAAACCAACCCCGTAGTCTCAAGGACTACATGTACCCAACTAGGGCAAGCCACCCTCTTGCATCATTTGCCGGTGATGCTTGTCGGTTTGAAGCGAAAGCAAGCATCATTAATATGCTACCCGTGTTTAGAGGGGTCAATCTTGAGAACCCCTACCATCACGTGAGAGACTTTGAGGATATTTGTGGGACTCTGCGTTTTAACCAAATGACAGATGAGTCCCTCAAATTGAGATTGTTTCCTTTTTCTCACGAAGGACAAAGCCAAGTCTTGGCTTCATGCCCTACAACCACGAGTCCATTAGAACCAGGATGACCTCACAAAAGAGTTTTTCAAAAGTTTTCCCAAACCATAAGCTGCGGCAATTCGCCAAAGTCTAAATGGTTTTGTGCAATTAGAAGACGAAACTCTAGCAAAGTACTTGGAGAGATTCAATGAATTATTACTCCAATGTCCCCACCATGGTTTTGAAAAATGGAGACTCGTGCAAATATTGTATGAGGGTCTAGATGTTAGAACCCGAACCACGGTCGAGTCAATGTGCAATGGTGCATTTGTTGACAAGAGTGCCGATGACGCTTGGGCTTTTCTAATCGAAGTCTTGAAAAGACTCAACAATGGGAGTCCATCCGGAACCGAAACGGACTACCCCTGTACAAAATGTTCATAGAATCGAGTCGACTTTGAGGGAAATGCAAAAATGGCATCTTTGGCCGAGGAGAATAGAAGTGCTTGAGTTGGAAAAGAATGTAAAATCTAATGCCCCTACTCTCCGTGACCAAATTGATAAGGCCACTTGTGCCGCATGCCATAGTTCGACCACTTAGTGGACAGCTGTCAGATTTATATGCATTTCAAGAGTCCAAGTCCGAGCAAGCCAATGCATTGTACCAGAGACAAGAGAACAACCCTTATTCTCAAACCTACAACCCGGGGGTGGAGGAATCACCCTAACTTCTCATGGTCAAGGGACCTGTACAAGGGGACCAACACATAACAACCAAGGATACTCATATCCTAGAAACCCCCAAGTACAACCACCCACTCGGTACCACTGTAGAGAAAAAGACTAGCTTTGAAGGCGTGTCGGTCTGTTGACCCAAAATCTTACGGAACTTAGGAAAACCACCGACCAACGTTTCACAAGTCTAGAACTTAAGATGGGACAAATCGTGATGCATTGAATGAGAGAGAGAAAGGAAAATTCCCTAGTCAACCCCTACAAAATCCAAAGGCTGTGTGTTTCAAGCGGGCTCCTCTACCGCAATGAAACTTCACATAGTCAAGCGAATCTTTGTCACCACTCTCCGTAGTGGTAGAATTGTTGAGAACCATGTAGGTGTACCACCTTCAAGCGAGTCTACATCAGACTCCCAAGTACACACAACACCAGGAAACATCTACCGTAGAGAAAGAATCGAGCCCATTGATAAGACCAAGAGTCCTACTAATATAGATGTTCTGTGCCAAGTCATGTTCTGTTGCTCCATTTCCACAACGGTTGGTGCAACGAAGGGGTACCCAATACAACGAGATGTTGGAATTGTTCAAAAGAGTTAACATAAACATTCCATTTCTCGAAGCAATCGAGCAAATACACGCCTATGCTAAGTTTTTAAAGGACTGTGCACACAAAAAGCGAAAGCTTCATGTGCAGAAGCGTGCCTTTCTCACCGAGCAAGTAAGTTTAATTATTCAAAACAAAACCCCACCTAAGTTTAAAGACCCAGGTAGCCCGACTATCTCTTGTACTATAGGTAAGCATACAATCAGAAAAGCTTTATTGGACTTAGGAGCTAGCGTGAACCTTGCCATACTCTCTGTGTATGTGCGGTTAGGTCTTGGGGAATTGCAACCCACTCTGTCACGCTACAATTAGCGGACGGATCTGTGCGAATCCCTCGGGGAATCGTTGAAGATGTGCTAATCAAGGTTGATAAATTTTATTTCCCGTGGACTTCATTGTGTTAGATACACAACTTTGTGCAAAATCCACGAAAATCATATTCCCGTTATCTTAGGACGTCCCTTCTTGGCAACGTCAAACGCTATCATAAATTGTCGTAGCGGGATATTGAATTTGTCTTTTGGCAACATGATTTGTAGAACTGAATGTCTTTCGTGTGAACCAACAACCCATAGAGTGTGATGATGATGAATTGCACGAGGTTAACATGATTGAGAGTCGATTCAAGACTCATTGCCCGACATGCAGTCGGTGGACCCTGTGCAAGCTTGTTTAGACAATTTTGACTTAGATCTCTTGATTACGAGTACATTAGTGAGGTCCACTCTTTGCTAGAGTCTATGCCACCCATGGATATTGCCAAATGGCGAGAATGCGGTGGAAACTCTTCCACTCTACGATACCACATCGCCCCACCTCTTGACACACCACCTAAGCTTGATTTGAAACCTTTACCCGATACCTTGAAGTATGCATTCTTAGGTCCTTCGAGACTTTACCTGTGATTATTGCATCATGTTTAGACACGGAACAGGTAAAGTAGACTCCTAGAAGTACTTCAAGAGCATAAAGGAGCCTTAGGTTGGACCATCTCCGATCTTAAGGGTATAAGTCCCACAATTTGCATGCATCACATAAACCTTGAGGAGAACACTAAACCATCTAGGGAAATGCAAAGGAGACTTAACCCCAACATGAGAGATGTTGTCAAGGGTGAGATCAAAGCTGGCTTGACGCGGGTATCATCTACCCCGTCCACGATAGCTGAGTGGGTCGAGTCCTATTCGGGTAGTACCCAAGAAGTCTGGCATTCTTGTTGTTCAAAACGAGATGAATGAGCTCATTCCCACCCGTGTGACCCTTTGGGTGGCGAGTCTGTATTGATTCTGTAAAAGCTGAACACAAGTAACCAAGAAGGACCATTTTCCCCTTCCTTCATTGACCAAATCTTTGGAAAGGTTAGCCAAACATAAGCACTATTGCTTCTTAGATGGCTATTCTGGCTACAACCAAATTCACATAGCACCCGAAGACCAACAAAAGACCACATTTACATGTCCTTATGGAACATTTGCTTATCGTCGTATGCCTTTTGGGCTGTGCAATGCACCCGCTACTTTTCAACGTTGCATGATGAGCATTTTTTTCCGACATGGTAGATAAATTCCTTGAGATTTTTATGGATGATTTTTCTGTTTGGATCTTCATTTGATGAGTGTTTGCATCACCTCACATGTGTGCTAGTTAGGTGTAAGGAGAAGAGTTTGGTCTTGAATTGGGAAAAATGCCATTTTATGGTTAATTCAGGCATTGTTCTAGGGCATATCATCTCGGAAAAAGGCATAGAAGTAGACAAAGCCAAGGTAGATCTCATTCAACAATTGCCTCAACCTCGTTACGTGAGGGACATTAGATCATTTCTAGGCCATGCGGGTTTTTGTTGATTCATCAAAGACTTTAGTAAAATTTCACGACCTTTATGCAATCTTCTTGCAAAAGATGTTGCATTTGTCTTTGATGATTCTTGTAAGGAATCATGGGAGCAACTAAAGGCTCTCCTTACATCTGCCCCTATAGTCAGACCCCCTGATTGGTCATTACCATTTGAGATTATGTGTGATGCGTCGACTATCTTTGTAGGAGCTATTTTGGGCCAAAGAGTAGACAAACTCCCTTATGTGATCTACTATGCTAGTAAAACACTTAATGACGCTCAATTGAATTATTCCACTATTGAGAAGGAGTTGCTAGCTGTTGTGTTTGCATTAGACAAGTTTAGATCTTATTTGATAGGGTCTAAGGTCATCATTTATTCTGATCATGCTGCATTGAGATATCTTCTTTCTAAGAAAGATGCTAAGGCTCGTCTAATTCGGTGGGTACTCTTGCTACAAGAGTTCAACCTCGAAATTCGAGATAAGAAAGGGTCGAGAGAATGTTGTTGCCGATCACTTGTCTAGGTTGAATGTTGAATCTTCGATGAGTTTGTGTTAATTAGGGAATCATTCACGATGAGCAATTGATGCTTGTGATTTGAAATGCCATGGTTTCTTGATATTGTCAACTACCTTGCTACGAGGTAGAATGCCCTTGCATTGGTCTAAACAAGACCGTGCTAAGTTCTTGGTGAAGTTAAACATTTCCTTTGGGATGACCCATATTTGTTTAAAATCTTGCCAAGACCAAATCATTAGGAAATGTGTCCCCAATTCGAACAAAGGGACGTCATCTCTTTTGTCATGACCATGCTTGTGGAGGCCACTTTAGTGCCAAGAAAAGCTGCTTTGCAAAGATCTTGCAAAGCGGTTTTATTGGCCAACACTTGTTTAAGGATTTCCATGCATTGTGTTGCTTGTGACCGATGCGAAACTAGGAAGTATATCTAGGAGAAACATGATGCCCTTACAACCCATATTGATTGTTGAACTGTTTGATGTGTGGGGCATTGATTTCATGGGTCCATTTCCGAATTCGAAGGTAAGTTGTACATCCTTGTAGCTATCGATTATGTCTCTAAGTGGGTAGAGGCCATTGCATCCAAAACCAACGACCATAAAGTTGTTCTTTCCTTTCTTAAGGAGAACATTTTCTCCCGTTTTGGAACCCTGAGAGAGCGATAATCGGTGATGGAGGTAGTCATTTCTATAATAGACCCTTTGAATCACTAGTGCGCAAGTATGGAATCACTCATAAGGTCGCAACACCTTACCATCCTCAAACCAGTGGCCAAGTGGAAGTGTCTAATAGGGAAATTAAGCATATTCTTGAGAAGACCGTCAATCCTTCTAGGAAAGATTGGTCTTTGCGTTTAAATGATGCTTTATGGGCCTATAGGACTGCATACAAGACTCCCATTGGGATGTCTCCTTACGGACTTGTGTACGGAAAAGCATGTCATCTACTGTTGAGTTAGAACACCGTGCATCTTCGGGTTTGTGAAAAATTTGAATTTTGATCTTGATAAGGGTGACCCCGTAGGAAACTTCAACTCAATGAGTTAGAAGAATTGAGAAACGATGCATATGATAGTGCCAAAACGTACAAATATAGGATGAAAGTGTTTCACGACAAGCGCATTCTCTGCGCAAGTCTTTCACCCCAGTCGAGAAAGTTTTATTGTACAACACTAGATTGCACTTGTTTCCAGGGAAGCTACGTTCTCGATGGTCTGGACCATTCGTGGTACGTACCGTTTTCCCCCATGGAGCGGTAGAAGTTGAAAACCCAGCAAACAAGAACATTTTCAAAGTCAATGGTCAGAGATTGAAACCATTTACGGAGCATCTTCCACGAGAAGTTGAGACCGTTGACTTGGAAGACCCCATCTATGTGGGTGATCTAGTTCACTTGTGTACATACTTATGGACTAAACATCCATCATCTTTCCCTTTTCTTTTTCTTTTTGCATAATTTTGATGTGTGCTAACCAACCTTTTTGTCTTGCGCTCGTGATTGTTTGCTTTCAAAGCATTCATCTTTCTATGGTTTAGCAACACCCTTGTATATCCGGTAATCTCTTCCCTTTTCTTTATTTAACATAGTTCTCTCGGTATGTGATCTTTTTAAATTCTTATTATCTGTTGACACATTGACAATGTTTAATTTAGGTTTGGGGGTACATACATTTGCATGTAGAGTTTTTAGTCTTTCTTTTTTTAAAAAAAAAAAAAAAAAAAAAATCGAAAAACTCAAAAATTTGCATAAAAACCTCCAACTTTTAGAGATTTTAGAGTCACTAGCATGCTTTTAGCTATGTTTACATAGAGAGTCTGACCGAAATAACAAGAACTTGGAAGTACAGGAGAACGCAATCGGGTTCCTTAGTTGATTAGAGCGTTAAAGTCGGATTTAACCATCCGGAGGGCGAATTAGGTCTTTGTTTAGATATTCGGTAGTAGAATTGTGATCAACCATAGTGGAGACTACCCATTTTACATCAAGCGAGGTACCGACCTTCACTCTTTGTGACTTTCTAGAAAAGCTTTTAGAGTGTGTGTCACCGTACGTCAATTAGGGTAGGAATGGTGAGCTACCCAACTTCGCACCACTTTGGACTACTTTTGATCTCTTGAGTGCTAATTCCGTCAATCATGAGGGTGACGTCTAAAGATGAAAACTCCTTCTAAATATCGATTTGCAGTTAACATCACTCTCTCTCTCAATCAGCAAGATCCATAGAAACACATCATCGTCAGCAAGCGGAGCAACATCAGAATATTTGAAGAAAAGTTGATATAGTCCAAGGTTACGTGCAACAAAGAAAAGAAAAGAAAATAGGATGAGAATTAATGAAGTTTGTAAAATCAAGACAATACAAGTTATGGAAATTGTGTGATATAGTCCTTCATCCATGGAGTTAGTAGTTTTATTGTTTTTATTTTCAATTAATGTATATAGTGAAGTTCTTAAAAAAAAAAAAAAAAAAAAAAAAAAAAAAAAAAAACAACAAAAAAAAAAAAAAAAAAAAAAAAAAAATTTAGTTTATTTTCTTAGTTTTGATACCACCATGGTAAAGAAGAAAATTCCAAGTAACAAGGAAATTGAGTAGAAAAGTTAAAAATTGTCAAGTTTTGTGAAGTTTAGAAGTTCGTCATCAACATTTGAAGACCGAAGACCGAAGACCGAAGATTGAAGACGTTTCTATGGTTCTTATGAGAGAGTGATATTAATTGCCGATCGGGTGAAAAGGTAGTGAGTACTCCCACCCTTGCTAATGGTTGATTTCCTTCCTTAGAGATCATCAGAAAAAGATTCTTTTTGTCCACACTTTTGTGGAGTCTCCAGATTTTATTTCAGAAGGTTAGCCTTCTTACCTACAACGTGTGCAGGATTTCTCTCTTTATTCCTGCCTGCACACATGAGAGACTAAAAAAGCGATCTTTTTGAGTGCAATTATCATAAAACCCTAATGGTGAGGCAGAAGTCGAGGCTTATGATCACAATCGAATCCGAATTCTTTCATATGGTATGGTTACTTCTCGCTCAGCACTTAAGGATGAGAATGCGTTCTTTAGTAGTTCTAACTTCTTGTTACTAGCACGCAGAAACTCTATGTCCTCATAGCTTCTAGGATGCTTGAGACTCTTTTACGCTCTGAAGTTGGAGAAGGTTTTGTGGGTACACCTCTGGTAAACCCTCACGAGACTACAACTCGTCCACTAGGGACACCTAGGGGTTTAAAGGCTTAGTGCATACGCTAAATGCATTCGAGAGACTGCGACAGTGGGTATAGTTAGGATTTCTTCATTTTTGTTTCACTTGAGGACAAGTAAAATTCGGGTTTGGGGTATTTGATGAGTGCCAAATATTGCATATTTATACACCTTTTTATTGGCACTTTACTCATCTTTTGTGCTCATAAATCGAGATATTATCCCAGTTCGTATTTTCTTTGTTTTCAAGAATAAATATTTGTACTAATTAACTTTGTGTTTTTAGGTAATAAATAAAGCTCGAGAAAGCGAGGAGCCCAAAGAGCGAAGAAGTGGAGTCGAGCATCTATGGAGAAGCGAAAGCCAAAGCCGCGCGCAATGGTTGCAACCCAACAAGTAGCAACTCATCTACAAGACATGGGCTTGAGCTAGACCCGACCCGCGACCCGGATCCGAGCCCGTACACTCCAAGCCGTTGAGATCTCATCTTGCTGCATCCTACGCTCGCTGCATCCTACGCATCGACCCTTGATGTCTCCGCTCCACACCAGATCACCCCCAGTTCATCCTGAGCCGTTCAGATCTGTCCCCCAAAGATCCAACGCTCGTTGAGGCCTTCCCATCATCCTTCGCTGTCCCTGCTTCACATCGAAGCACCCTATACCTATACCACTCGAGTAAACCTCATTTCTCCCTCACCTTTCTCTTTCTTCTCCCAGAGACCTTCATCAGAGAAACCCTACCCAGCCATACCTCCACCTCCTTCACCCACACCCCTGTGCAGAGCTATCATCCATCTCCTAGCTACACAATCACCAACAACTCCTCTAGCTCCTTATCCGCCAACTCTACGTCGACTTCTCTCCATCATAGCTTCTCTGTATCTTAGAAGCTAGGTTAGAGAAAAGTTGAAGCTAGGGTTTTCACCAAACCACCCCGCATGGTCGATTCAGAGGAAGACAAGGCGCTAAATCAGGTTTGGGTACTCGTGTATTTGCTATTTGAGTGCTTGTTTGTTATAAAAGAGATTTTTGGGGAGGGAAGAGGATTCAGTCAGTTTTTAGTTTTCAGTTTTAGGGTTCATGTTTAGTTTGCTTTTGAATTTTAATCTCTGTTTTAACATGTTTATTATGAGCTAAATTTACTTGCTAGGATTTACATGAAGCCTTAATTCTAGTTCTGTTGTTCAACTATGTTGTGATTGTTCTTGAATGCTTAACTCTTAAGATAATTTCAATCATTGCACTTCAATACTTTGCTTTCACATTGAATATCATGTATTCATTGTAGCTAGGATTAAACTGTATTGATTGTGCTCAGCTCATGCTTAATAGATAGCTGCCAAACTCTTGACTAATTGTGCTTAACTTAGACAATTAGTGCTCTGGCTTGGTACTTTAGTTGTTGATTAAATTATTACATTGGTGAAACCCTTAGATAAGTGAAGCTTGACACACTTTACCTATCTTTAGAAAAGAACATTCAAGCTAGTTGAATAACATAACTTGAACCAGTGGTGGATTGATAATCCTGGTACCACTCAATCAACATCTTATACTTTACTTTGTTCTTGAACATTTCAGTTCATAGTCACCAACTTCAAATCAGTCGTAAAGACTTTAAACATAAAGCTTATATCTCTGTCACAAACCCTGAAAACAGTTGAGAAACCCTGAGAATAACATAGCACACCCTAGTTCCCTGTGGAAAGACCTGTGCTTGCCACTGCCTCCATTGGCTCTGTGCACTTGCAGAATTAGAACATAGGAAAAGCATATTTCTTTTGCTATCACGTGAGCCTGCCCGTAGCGTGCACGAACGTTGATAGAGTTTTTAAACTTCAAAATGTGACAAATTGACACCTGCCTTAGGTGTGTGTCAAGTTTATATCGAAAGAAGGGTATTTCAGACTTTTTACCTTCTTTTAAAAACTTTTTCTTCTGAATTTTATTAAAAATCATCTCTTCATTTTCACTCTTGGTTTTTCATTCTTCTACAACAAAGAAAAGAAAATTGTATTATAGAAATTGAAACTCGAAGCTTGTTTTACATCTTTTGATTCTTGGTTTGCGATGGATTCGGTTGCTACACAAAAGGTAGGGGGAATTCTTCATAAAACTGTTTTTGATTTGATTTATATGATTTCAATTCTTTGATTTCATGTTTAATGAAATTCAAACCTCTTCATACTCTTATGAAACTTTATATGATGGATTTGTGACGTTTTAAACGAATTCATGATTGTTCATCTTGATATTGAGTTTAAAGTTTATGAAAAGTTAGGGATTTCTTCTAATCTGATGTTTGAACTTTATTATTCCTAAAAATTATCCATGGGTACTTGTAATTTATTGGGTTTGATCTCTATTTCTTCTTGAAACTCCGTTTTGAGCAATTCAAGGATTTCTGAAATAGTTTTCTGTCCTGTTTTAGGGATTGATTCTCACCCAGTTACATCACTTATTGTTTTTGTTTATATTTTTCATATAAAATATGGCTTTCTCTTCTTTAAAACTAGCCAGGAATCAATGGATTCCGATAAGTAATGAAGTCTGGGTGAATTTTTGAGTATAGACTTCCAAAACTGTAATCTTTGAAGAACTTTGTCACTGTCCTGTTTATTTGAGACTTTTCAGATCCGATTTATACCTGATTTCTCCTGGTTATGATTTTTATTTAAAATAGGAGTCTCTCAGCTTTCTAACAAGACCAAGTTTTCTAAATTCCATTATGTAATGATTTTTATACGAATTTTTGATCGCAGACTACCAAAACTGAGTTTTCTGAAGGACTGCACATCTGTCCTGTTTGTTTGAGATGTTTAAACACATCTATGTACCTCATTACCCTTGTTTATCATTTTTATGTCAAAGTGGAGTTTCTTAGAAAGCGGTACCAAATTCACTGAATTTCGTTTTGTAATGAATTTTGAACGAATTTTTGAATATAGATTGCCGAAACTGCATTTTCTGTAGAACGTGAATATTTTCCAGTTTCGTTGAACTGTTTTGATGAAGATAACGCTTTCACTAAATTTTCGTATTATTTTTATATGAAGGCTTATGTTTTTTTCTTCAAAATGAGCCAAGAAACACTCATTTTCGTTGTGTAACGAAGTCTACACAATTCTTTGAAAACAGGCTCTGTAATCTGAAATCTCTGAAAAATTGTATTGATGTTTTATACTTACGTCTTTAGTTCTTTGAGCTATTGAATGTATTCTTTTGCTGGTAGTTTTTTACATGAATACATGCCTCCTATATTTTCTAAAATGATAATATTGGTTGAGTTTGTCTTGCATCAAACCCCATGGATATTTATGAGTTTAAATGGTTTAAAACGCATTTGGTTTAGAACGGATTTTGTCGCACAAATTCATTGATTTGATGCATTTACCGATTTTGAGTTTTTCCCAACTTTATGTTTTGATACATCCTTGGATTTTATGATCTTGTATTATACATGGTAAGCCAAGGTAAGTTGCTTTCATAGTTTATGAATAAAAACTTGTTGATGATTTGTTCAATACTCGTATTTAACGATGTTTGTGAACTATTTATGAACTGCGTTGAGCATCCTTTTGATTGTGAACACTACTGATGAGTTTTTCGGGCCCACAAGGGGCAATACATATTAATGGTGACCTGCGGAAGATCGTTCGGGACGATAGGGTAGTTTTCTAATAAACTTGGACAATTGGTTATTCAGACCCTCACAGTAGATTATTGCGAACTCAATGGTTTTAGATGATTTTGATTGTGTATTGGCTAAAGGCCTTTGATACTTCGATTTGGATGTGCTCAACAACTTAACGCATTGTTTATGCTTTATTCGATTTGATATCTTATCATTATCGTATTTGGGAATTTTTATACTCGTGATATCATACCGTTAACTCTCTACTGGGCTGTGGCTCACCCTTTTGTTTTGTTTTGTTTTCCACGGAGGTTGAGGACGGCTTGAGGCAATAAGCTTGCAGAAGCTTAGTGCATTGAGCTTTCGGGGTAAAAGTGAGTACATCACTTTGTGTTCATGTATATTCATGTGTATCTGGGTTGGTTTGTGAAAAAGGATATTGTATCTTCCTATTGTTTTAGTTTGTGAAAACTGATACTATCTTTACTTGCTATTATGATTTTTGAAAATGGTGTTGTAAAGTGTTAGTCATGTTTAAATGATTTAATGTCCGATAACTTATTAAGTTCATTGTGTAGTTGCGAAAGTTCTTATAATTTCACTTTTTGGTTAACTTGTTTATGTAAATGAAACTTCTTTTGTTATGTTTAATAATAGCATGACTTTTACTCTTGTTTACAAACTGTTTTTCAATCCGTGCATCTCAAATGGCAGCTCGGAGAATTTGGAACTTGTCAGTTGACCTAACTCCGCGGCCGACTGGAAGCGAAAAATTTTCCGGGCCACCACATTGGTTGTTGTTATTCTTTTGTTCTGCATAAGGATGACAACATAATGATATTTCGATATCAATTCTCCCTGGAAGAAGATGCAAACATATTGGAGAAGTGGATGCGAAATTTGAGGTATCAATCATGTTAGTTAATTGTTTTCCTTTTTAAGAAAAGCCTGATTTTTATTTCATATATTTATTGCTTTTGCTTAACAAAATTTTGGTAAAATTGATGTTTTATTCCATGATGTGTTTATGGATGTGTGTGTGATTCAATTGTTTCCGGTTAAGAAAAATTATTGTTATCTTGCTTTATTGTGTGGTATCAATTGTTTAGGCTTACAAAATTTCGGTGCAATTGCGGTGTTATAATGTCTATGTTGTTTCAATTGCTTTCGGTTGAGGTGAATAATTATGCAAGTTGATTTATTTGGTTTGTATGAATTGTTTATGGCTTAACGAAAGAAAAGGTTTACAGGATGAGTTGTTTAGTCCAATTCGATTCCGGATAAGAGAAACTAAGGTTATCTTAGTTAGACTTATCAAAGTGGGGGTTTCGGTTATTCAAATCTAATCGAATGCCTTAACAATAAATACTAGTTAACTAACCTAGTACTTGTCTTGTTTAAAAGTGAAAGGTCTAAGTTATATGGATAATTAGAACCTGATGAGAAAAATAGAGTTATCTTTATTTTGGTCTTATCGAACAAAGCGGTTGAATTTGTACAATCGGTTTAGCAAAGAAACTAAGGTGCTTAGTTGATTTTTGGTTTATTAAACTAAATTGGGAAAATTTCTTCGGGCAATTATTTCCTTGATTACATATCAAAAAAAAATTACTTTGTAGTTTCGTTTTTGATATTGGTTATCAAAAATGGTGTGGGGAACCCTCGTGGTTAACTCTATAGGTTTGCAAGTCTATTTTGAGATTTGTAAGATTCTTTTCGGTTTGTCCTTTATTTTTTCGTTTCTTTGTCATTTTGTGACAAAAAGGGGGAGAAATATATGGAGTAAACAAGTGATACTGGCATTGATTTTATATGATTGGTATCACTAAGGAAAAGGACAATTGTGCTTAACGTTTATCTAACGAAAGAGGAAAAGCATAGACTAAGGGGGAGTAGCATATCATATTAATTGGTATAACAAAGACATGCGGATTGATCAAATCTACCTATCTCACCTTTAGGGGGAGTATTACCTTTGTTATTATAATGTCAACAGCGGCATTTAAGGATTGAATGTATGCAGGTTATTGTGTTGTTGAATTCGGGAATCAAGCGTATGTGTAATGAATTCTTGTAATTTGTTTATCCATATGATTGTAAGAGTTTTGTCACTAAAATTGACAAAGGGGGAGATTGTTAGAGCATAGATCGGTTGAACCCACCAAGCGTTGGTATGTCAAGTTTGATTGTCATATTTTAGTGAATCAAAAATCATTTTAAGAGTCGCTTGATTATGTACTAGAGTCAACTTCGTATAGGTTAGCTTGAAAGTATTAGGATATGAGATATTACAAGTATTGTGAAGACTTGAAGAAGTGAAGAAGTAAGAAGCTACAACGACAACATCATCCTTCCACTTGAGGTTCTTGATATTTGACTTGAACTGTTTCATTTCCTAACGTAACTTTCAAGTCGTGCATATTGAAAACGAAACTGCGAAGCATGAATACTCTAGATAGACATAGTATTAAGGAATACAATATGAAGTTTATTGCTTAACCATTAAACTTTGTAGATAAGAAATCGACATAATCGTTTGAATGCTATTGTGATTATGTATGGGTATGAGGTGAGAATTTCATCCCAGGAAACAATGTTTTACATGTGTTTTAAGGAAGTAAGTTCATAAACTTGTTTATGAATCGAAAAGGAAATCGTCAGGCGTTATTGGGATTGTTATTCATTGCATATCTTGCGAACATCCAATATGTGTGATTTAGTATAACCGCTCACGACTTGCTTGTGTTCTTGGTAAAACTATTCACAAAGGCCCGACTTATGTATTGGTATGGCTTTTATTAGTGAAACCGATCTTAAGTAATCACCTGAGATGGTATGATCGAGTTTGTGTTTTGTGTTTAACCGAATATGGGTAAAGGGGAATCGATCATATGAAGAGGTGCAACACATCACAAAGGGGAATCGATCCTTGTATGAGGTGCAGCAAGTTTTAGCAGAAAGGGGAACCGATCCTATGTGCAACACGTTTTAGGCAAAGGGGAACCGTAAAACCCATGATTTGTGATTGAGTGTTTCTTGATCAATCGCATAGTTCTTGAAAGTCAGATGAACCAATTCTAAACTTGTTTGGAAGTGTGGCAAATCGGTTTCAAGGTTGTAAGTATGAAAGATGACTTACAAAGTAAGGATGTCGTCATACTTTGAACACGTGCAGTAATGTTTATCTTTTATTGTTCAAAGTCATTCCTTAATAGCTACAGGAAGGAAATCCCAGGATCGAAACATAAATAAGGTAAGAATCTTTTATTTAAGGTTTTTAATTTTATTTTAGGAAAACGAGAATTAGTAATGTGCATTTACTAGTTGAGAATTTCCAAAGAGATTTTCGGTCAATATTTTGGACAGAGCATTTCCAGGAATTATGGAAACCGAATTTGGAATATATTGAATATCTCTGCGGATATTTTCGGTTTTGTAAATTCCTTGGTGTCCGAACTTCGTTGTCTATAAATACTTGAAGTTTGCATTTCTAGCAAACTAATCCTTCGTAACAACAAACTTCCTCGGTTGTGTTGTTACTGGTGTAGCCGCCTATTCGGAGAGGAGAGTAACCTAATTAGGCGAAATCTCTTACGGCCGCTCAGTTTAAAGTCTTCTTTGGGATTGAGAAGCTCTATTAGTACCGTTGGTGGGAAACTAGATAATTGCGGTTTATCTTGTGTTTTCGATTGATTTGATTGACTAACGGTGGTTGAACTTTGGTTGCACCTAGTTTGTTTATGCTTGATAATATTCTCTTCTGATATAAGATTTACTCAAACTAGATCGAAGTTTCGACAGGGATCTTTAGACTGTTGTTAGTTCTAAAGACGATCTTGTGATAATTCATTGTTAACAGACTACGTTCTGTACGTGATTGATCACAAGAGATTCAAGTTGTTGTGTGCAGGTGTTTATTGAAGATCTAAGAAGATTTGAAGACAAAGAAGATATTGAAGATTTCTGATTTGGGGTTCATAATCTTTGGTGTGCACAATACTTGTTTCGGTATAAGAGGATCCAACTATAATCGGTTTATCCTTGTGATGGACTGGATTGATTAGTTGTGTAGATCGGCATCAATACAATTCTTTGTGATTAAAAGTATTGATTGCAAAATCTTAACAATTACCTTTGGTAGTTGAACATAAGATAGATCTAAGAACCTGACAAAGGAGTTTATTGAGATAAACAGAAGAGCCTTTGTCGAACTCACATCACTTGGTTGAAGAGAGTTGATACCAAATGATTTGTTGTTCCTTTCTTGTTTGGAATACGAACCAAAGGAATTGTTCCAAGTACGTGACTTATTCATAAGTTCGAGACGTGGGAATACAGACGGAACTAGGTGAACTATAGTTTTAGTTGCTTGGTCTCACCTATACGAAGTTAGTTTAATTTTATGTAGCGGCTTAATCCTGAGAGTATTCAATTCTGGACAAGTTCCCGGGGTTTTTCTGCATTTGCGGTTTCCTCGTTAACAAAATCTTGCTGTGTCATTTACTTTATATTTCCGCATTATAATTGTTTTATTATAATTAAAGTAAATTACACAAACGTTAATTCCTATTTACTTGATAAGCAATCCTATCGTGTTTGGTTAAGTCCGGACCTTTTTATCAAGTAAACATACTTCGTTGTTGTATTGTCTCGATCTCGTATCCATAGACGATCACACGAAGTGTGAACTGATTAGTTGCATTGTCTCGACTCAGTCCATAGACAATCACTTTCGGAGAAAGGACTTATAGGTAGGAAAAGTTTTAGCTTAAGGTATATTTGGGTACCCTCGCATTTTCAACAGATTCTCAAATTGGAATGGCAGCAACATGTCTGAGGAAGCAAGATCTGTGATGATAAAGAATGTCTCCAATGCAATACCAATTCACCACATGACAAGCTTAAAGCTTTACGATGTCACCATAAAGAAGATGAGCTCTAAACAACGAAATTACGGATAAATAAAAAATCATGTAAAGGAAACCACATCATCACTTGGAGAAGAACACAAAAACCTAAAGAAGAATGTGGTTTAGGTTTTCGAGATATGCATATATTTAACATGGCCTTACTGGAAAAATCAGGATGGAAGCTTTGTTCACGTACAGACTCTATGATGGTAAAATCCTTGCAAGAAAAATACTTTCAAGATGGTGATCTCTTCAATTTAAAGAAGAAATATAACACAACATGGTCATGGAGAAGCATGTGTTCTGAGCTGAAGTTTGTTCAAACAAATAGTTGTTGGTGTCTGGGTAATGGGAAGAAGGTTATGATATGGAAACACATATGGATTCAAGCCTTATTGATTCCTCCTCTTCCAAAACAAGGGTGTACTTCTCATTCTCAATATAATTATGTGCATCAGCTTTTTAATCAAGACAACGAGACTTGAAATTTCAACATTTTGGAAGAGTTATTTGAACCCAATATTGTCAGACTCATCTCCAGTATCCAGATTTACACCTCTCTGGAAGACAGATTAGTCTGGTTGCTTGAAAAAATGGTGTTTTTTTTGGTGAAATCAACTTACAAGAAGATGTATGAAGAACAGAATATGTCAGAATCCGTTGGGCCAAGACTAATCAAAATCTATAACACATTGTGGAAACCGCCACTGCATCCCAGGATCCGACAATTTTTATGGAAAGCTGGTTCAACTCTTCTTTCTACAAGAGATATTCTTTGCATGAGAATGCCTGGAACTGTACCTGTCTGCCCTTTCTGTGAGCAACATCAAGAAACTCCAGCACATGTTCTTAGGGATTGCAATCTAGCAAGAGCAGTTTGGTTCTCCGTCGCTGGTTTTTCTTCATCTCACTCTACTTCCTTCTCAGATTAGTTAAAAAGTTGGTTTGATGATTTCCATGAAAGAAAGATATCGACAGATGAAATCTGTAAAAGGTCGTGGTGCTTATGGAAAGATAGATGTGACAAAGTCTTTCAAGATGTTAACCCTAACCCTGAAAGAACTATTTTAAAATGTCGCAGCTTTATCAATGATCACTTAGCATAAAGAAGAATGACTCATAACACTGCCATTAGAGTCTGTCGCAGCAACGTGCATTGGTCCCCTCCTCCTATGGATGTTGTTTCTATTAATGTAGATGGTTCATTCTTAAACTCTAATAATATTGGTGGGATTGGTCTAATAATACGAAATTTTGCAGGTGCTCAACAAGCCGCAAGGTATATCTATCTGACAGAATTACGAAATGCAGAGCAAGCAGAATGTATGGGTTTGTGGGAAGCTGTGAATTGGGCTCAAAGCTTAAAGATGGAGAGAGTGCATTTTGAACTTGACGCAAAGAGAGTGGTGGAAGAAGTTAACAACAATGCTTGATTGATTGGCAATTATTCAATATGATAAAAGACATTCAAGTTTTGTTTCATAGTTTTAACTCTTGGAAATGTTCTTACATTCCTAAAGAGGGTAATAAAGTTGCTGACATTCTCTCCAAGTTAGCTAGAGAAAATGCTTTAACTGTTACATAGTCTAGCTCCTCTCCTTTTGAGATTAGAGCACAACTATGTGAAGATCAAACTCATGTACTGGTCTAATCTTTACAATACAACATATTTTTCGCTTCAAAAAAAAAATCTTCATTGAGAACCCATACGATCCCCGAGTGTTTCCGACGTTGGGAATCTTGGCATTAGCCCTGGTTGAGCATGAATAAGCTGGGACATGAACTAAATTAAGGAGAAAATATCAACCTAGCTTTATGTTATAAAAGAGGAGGTTCCCCTTTACATAAAATGATGTCTGTCTTTAGCTCACAAGAGGATTTCATTGGAAGCCCTGAGTACTGGTACTCTGGTGTTCCGACAATTATTGTTTGTGATGAAAAGCTTTTACACTTCAAGTATGTCATCTCCACTGTCGCCATACAACCAATTAAGCTCCTATTTTTATTCTTTTATGTCATATGACTTCAAAAAACCTACAACATGTAAAACAAACGTATAATATACACTATTTTACAAGAGAAATAGCAAAGAAAGTACAAACAATATATAGTAAATCAAGGTGTTTTAGACACCTATCGAATTCCCCCACACTTAGACTTTGCTAGTCCTCAAGCAAACTAAATAAAACTGAAAAAGCGGGGGTACAAAAACCACACCTAATATTTCGCTTAGCAATCTGTATGGACTAACTCCAATATACTTTTAAGAGAATCAACTAGACAGTCAGACTCAATCTTAATAAAAGTATATCAAAGAGTTATATCTCACTTTCACGATTCAATACTTACTCAAGCAAATAGAAATCTACGAGTCTAATTGAATACAAGAGAAAACACTTGAACGGTACCAAAGACCAATGTTCAAGGATCAATCAATTTCAATCAACAACCAAAGGTTGGATTTCCCAATTGATCGATTCAACACACAACCTATGATATTTCAATTATATAACAAAATATAATGTGGAAAAGAAATAACACAGACACCAGAAGTTTTGTTAACGAGGAAACCGCAAATGCAGAAAAACCCCGGGACCTAGTCCAGATTGAACAAACACTGTATTAAGCCGCTACAGACACTAGCCTACTACAAACTAACTTCGGTCTGGACCGTAGTTGAACCCCAATCAATCTCACACTGATCCAAGGTACAGTTGCGCTCCTTACGTCTCTGATCCCAGCAGGATACTACGCACTTGATTCCCTTAGCTGATCTCACCCACAACTAAGAGTTGCTACGACCCAAAGTCGAAGACTTTAATTAACAAATCTGTATCACACAGAAAAGTCTAAGGCAATAGATAAATCTGTCTCCCACAGAAATACCTACGAGTTTTTGTTCCGTCTTTTGATAAATCAAGGTGAACAGGAACCAATTGATAACCCGGACTTATATTCCCGAAGAACAACCTAGAATTATCAATCACCTCACAATAATCTTAATCGACTAGCGAAAGAAGATATTGCGGACAAACGATGAGACGAAGATGTTTCTGACTTCTTTTATATCTTGCCTATCGGAGAAATCAATCTCAAGCCAATCTTACGATTGTACTTAGTACGATAGAAACAACAAGATCAGATCACGCAACTACAAAGAAAATAGTTGGGTCTGGCTTCACAATCCCAAAGAAGTCTTCAAGAAGTTAACCTACAGGGTCTCGGTAGAAACCTAAGGTTAAAGGAGAATTAACTCTAGCTTATACAACTAGTATCACACAGGAGGTGTGGGGATTAGGTTTCCCAGTTGCCAGAGTTCTTCTTTATATAGTCTTTCAAATCAGGGTTTGCAATCTAAGTTACCTTGGTAACAAAGCATTCAATATTCACCGTTAGATAAAAACTTGATTAGATTCAAGCTAATATCTTTCAACTGTTAGATCGAAACTTAGCTTGTTACACACAAATAAAATGCACGTTTATTTAGGTTTGTGTAACCGTACCCAAACATGTACACTTAGTTGGTTCAACAGTAGTTAACCAAATGGTTAGCCATATGAGCACTTTCATATCAACCATATTCTTCTTTACCATAACTAGTTCAAATGACTCAAATGAACTAGTTAGAGAGTTGTTCAATTGCTTAGATCTTATAGAAGTATTCAAGACACAATCGAAGCAAAAACGATTTGATTCACTCGAATCGATTCATGAACTTTATAGCCACGGTTTGCAATTATGCATTCCTTAGTTTATATAAGTTTAAGTTCACGAATAATCGTTTTTAGAAAATAACCAACTTAAGTACGCATACTGGTACGCGGACTTAAGTACCCAGAATAAGTTTGTTTTCAGTTCACAAACTCCAGCAGATTTTCACGGGACGTGAACTTCCGATGGTGCACGTACTGGTACGCGGACTTTAGTTCCGGTTTTCCTGAGCAGCAAAGTACGCATACTTTGGTTCAAGGAATAAGGACTTACACACGTATGAGTTATCACACAATGTTTATATCCAACAATGGTTATATATTCTAAACTCTCATTTCTATCATTGAAACATTCTTAGAGGACGTTATATAGTTGTTGTTCATAGACCATTTTTCGTCAAAGCAATTTTCAAGTAATTGAAACTTAATATGACTTTCATCACTAGTAAAGATGAACTTGGCCAAAGCGAAAGCTTACCAACACATATTTCGAGAAATATATAAGCGAGATAAACTCGGCTCGAAATAGCAAAATGTGTATAATCAAAGCTTATGGGTGAAAACTATTTCTGTTGGTTTTGGTAATTTGGGGTGTGTGGATGAGAAATGAGTCTAAACCTTAAACAAATGCACTGCGCGGTGAGTGCTTATAGATTCGAGAGATCAATCTGTGCAAGTCCGGCCTAAACCAAGAAATGGCCGTTCCAGACTTGTTTCGGTCACAAAGTGAAGGAGATGGGGTTGATCTTAGGTAGGGAAGCGAAGAAGGTGTTGAGAATGTGAAGGTGTTGGCTATGAATGACTTGTATCAGAAAGCTGAACTGGCTTGCAGGGTGTAAGCTATCAGTTCCGGTGTTTGAATACGATTATATCAACACTTGCCTCTGTTGTCTGGACTTGTCTTGTTGTTAAAATAGGATGGAAAACCTATTTATACAAGTCTTTTAGCCTAACCTTCGTATCTCGTGGGAAGTGGAGAAAGTGGAGTGATGGAGTAGTGGAGTAATGTGTTAGTGTCACACGACCAGGCTTGCCCACTTCTCCCATCATCACTTAACCGTCCATGACTTCCTGACACGCTCTTGTGATGGCGCGTTGTGCGCTGCACGCTGTAAACCGCCAGACCAATACCCCAGTTTGTGACATGATTGATGTCTGGAATGCGTGGGTCGTGGAACCCACAAAAGGTAGCATGTAAGGCTAAATTGAATAACTGCGTTATTCAGGAGGTCGATACTTGTGAAGTATCGTGTGTATTCTATGCAGGTACAGCATCATGGTGTGGTAAAGTGACAGGTGGTGATCACCAAGACGCCTTACTGACCAATTAACTCTTGACCAGGGTTGTGTAACCAAGCCGGTAAAGTTAGACGGACGAGATGATCTTTGAGACACTTATCTGCGACCGTTGATGGAATTAGGGTTTTGAAGAGGTGCGCAGGCATCACTCTTCAGCTTGGTCGAAACCAAGCATGGGAAGTGTTTTGGAAAGGACCGACCGGGCATGCGTGTAGACAGCATGCCGGTGTACACGTCCGTACCTCACTGTCCCATGAAGGTGCGATCTAGGCCACTCAATTTATCCGGTAAAGAGAAGTGGTTGAGATCGATTTTGCAACATAAATCTGGCGCCGCAAAGGCCGCGCATCATGCCCACTTCGGGCGCGCGTTCCAAGATAACCAATCTTGGTCGTTCTTGGCCGATCGGTCTGGCGTGTAGGTGGTAGGCTGGTGTTCACGCCTATACCTGACTGTCCCATGAAAACGTGATCTGAGCCACTCAAATCGTCCGGCGAAGTTGAGCGGTCGAGATTAGTTTGCAATTGGGAAGTGTAACCACGCTAGTTTGGGCGGACGATTTGGGATAACCAGGCATGGTATGCCTTGGCCGACTGTGAGGAGATTGATGGGTCCACGGTGGTCATTTTGGTATGACCGGACCTGCTTAATCTAATCTTGGACCCTCCATTCGTGCCGGAGAAGATGGACGCTCGTGATGCTCAAAACCCTAATTTTGGCTTTCACGGTCGTGTAACCATGCTTTATTCGGGCGTACGAATTGGGATTACCAACCATGGTTGGTCCTGAACGATTGGTCAGGTATGTAGGCGGGCCTACGGTGATTGTGTTGACATGCTCTAGGCCTTTTGAATCTACATCTACACCCTCCATCTATACCTGCGAAGATGAATGGTTGAGACTGTTTTGTGACACATGTAATGTGCCGCAAACCCTAATTTAGGGTTTTCCGCCCATACCGCTCTGGTTTGGACGTTTTGGCAAGCTATGCCAATATGGAGGCCGACCATGCGGGGTCCGCATTGGTGGTTCGGAAGCGAATATTCCATACCGCTTGGGGGTTATGGAATTGATCCGGGCCATCCAATCATCTTTGGTGAAGTTGGATGATCGAGATCATATCCAGACTGATACGGACAGTCCGGATGCTCAATCGGGCTAGTATAACACACCGAGAGTTGCTCAATCGGGCTAGTATAACACACCGAGAGTTGCAGCCTGTACGGGCATTTCGTACATGATTTCATTATAATGCTTGGAGGTTCGTGTTGCTCTGTTTGAGAGCAACACTCGCCGTCATGCCGCACCGATAATGAGTACGGGAAATACAAGGCTGCTTACGCATTAATTAATAATGCTATAAACTCAAAGGGTATATGGGATTGTTGCTACATGCTCCAACCTGGATGAATTTCGTGTATTTAATTCACAAAATGGGATTGTTGTCACATGCTCCATTCTAGGTGAATTAGTAAAGTGAAGAAATATTCAACACTTATTAATGGCTTTATCTTTTACAAGATGTTAGCGCATAATTTTCTGGTTTTTTTACGATTTTAACCTTAAATGAAAATCCACCATCAACATTAAGTCCCCTGCCTAGCACATAATGGTTACACTATTGTGGGGTAGGCATGAGATGGTGACATACATATGTGAGAAAGACAAGATAGAGGAAGTTTACCCGGAAGAGCATTGACCGACCGCTAGTTGTCCATGCCGTTGTGCTTGTATGGAATTCTTTGGTTGAACCGGTTTCCTTCTTTGGGTATTTGAATCATAAGAGGAAACCAAATAAAAGAGGAATCCTTGTTCTATTGGGATTCTTCTAATTTTTTGTCTATAAAAGAGACCAACCCCATTTTCTTTTTCTCATGCTTTTTTTTTTGTTTGGCAGTTCCCGTCTGCGACTACCACTGCTCCCGCCGACCTGTTGCTGCCGCCGTTGCCGTCCGTCCGTCCGCCCCAAGGTAAGCTTCGGTTTCTCTCCCCCCCCCCTTTTTTTTTTTAGGAAAAACCCTAATTTCTTAGGTAAAAACGTTTCGTAAGATACATCATGCTTAGATTTCCCATCGAGATTGATAGTAAAAACGCCCATATTTGCTAGGATGGTTTAGTTCCGCGACTCCGTGAATATGTCGTCTTCGCTTCTTCTTCCGTTGTTGCATGCAAAACTAGCTTCTTAGGTTGAAAAGAGACTTTGGCTTAAATTTCGTAAACACAATTCTCATAAGAAAAACCGTGTTATAATACGTGCGTATGAATGCGGTCCCACCATGTGCGTTTGATCCGAACGTGGGTCTCACCCACATATGCTTGACTGAAAGTCGACTTTATAATTTCCTTGTGCCCTGAACCAACACCGGACTTGAAATTTGAGTAATACCAGACTTGAAACCAATACCGGACTTGAAATTTGAGTAATACCAGACTTGAAACCAATACCGGACTTGAAATTTGAGCCGGTGCTTGGACCTAATCCCAGTCTTGTGCATTCCAACGTGAATGCAGTTCTCACTCGTGTGTTTTTTTATACGGCATCGACTCTGTCTTTATTGTAGAATGAAGAAAAGAACTCTGTTGATATGTCTTCGGAAATAATGTTGGTGTCAAGTCGGGAAGTGTTGATGACTTCAAAGATATGCCGAACATTCTTTGATGAGTTGTTCACCTTGTCTTTTCCAAACATTAGGAAACATCCCTCTCACAGGATAGTCCTGCTTTCTGATTCAGAAAATATGGAAGCTGATCCATCTTCTTCTTCGGCACTTGTGATGAGGTTCTGTCTTCGAAGAAATGAATATCCTCCTTCTCCTATCGACTTCAAGACTTGTCATACTCCGCTGGCTTCTTATGAAGGATGGATGAGACGCATGTTGAATAATAAGGACGTTAAAGCCAATTTGACCAAAGCGCAAATCCTCAATGCGGTCATGGCATCGGCTACTCTCGAAATTAAGAAAGATCTTGCGGAGCTTGATTACTTTTATTTCTCGGTGGCGCCCTTCTACTCGATGACTATATCTAGATGGGGAGAGATGACTATTACTCTGGAAAGCGTAGCTGCATTGATGAACCTGCCTGTCGCTGGGAATCTTTATTATGAGCTTTCTGACACGGAACAACGTGATTATGACACTATACTCCAAAAGGTGGCAGAATTCGACGATCTGGACAAGGAGGAGAGAAAAGATACAAGATGCTTTTACACCTGGTGGGTGTCGGAGTGGTCTCCTGTAGGCCCAAATCCGGATCAGGAGTTGAAAGACGAGCTCAGCGTGATTGCATTCCTGTCTTTGTGGCTATCCAGAGACATATATGACGACGGTTCTGGAAAGAAAACCATAAGGGGTGTTCTGGTTAAAATTGCTATAAAGCTAGCAAAAGGCGAAGTTCTTCCCTTAGGTGCCTTGTTCCTTGGATCGATGTATTCTCATCTGGACGCCTTAGCAATGGATATGCATGTTTCCAACGGGTACAAGAAGGTGGAGTCGTATGTCCACTTTGCTTTTCTTCAGGCATTCTTGTGGGAACATTTCAGAAGTTATGAACCTGTTCCTGCAACTTCGCTCGGCAATTTGTATGGTGGCTCGAGAATACTTCGTTGGCAGAGGAGGAGTCCCAGAATCGGTGCGAAACTCGTGGATATCTTTGATAATGTGTCATCTGTAAATTTCCGTCCATGGGGGCCGATCCACCCTTCCATTGTTCAGCCAAAGACTTTTGTTATTGCTTCTAACGGTCCTGATGCTGCGTTGCGTACCGATGCCAAGACTATGAAATTTGGAGAACTTATTTATCTCTGACATTTGCATTAGGGATATATCCCGTCTCTATTCAACGAAGCTCTTACTGTGACTCCGTACAACATCGACAGGGCTGCTCGTCAAATGGGATTTGACCAGGGTGTTCCCTTTATTCGTCCTTCGGAGGCTTCGAAAGAACTTCTCCTGGTTATCTTTGATGCTGACATATTCTTGGCATCGCAGAGTCTTCCCTTCTGGCCTATTGGGAGAAACTCAGTGGTAACCGACAAGTATAAGGAATTTTGTAGGAAGCAACTGTTGGCTTTCCAAGAATTCTCGGAGGATGTTGTGACAGATTCCCGTGGTGAGCCATCTTATGACGTCCTGAAGAAGCATTTCCGGTTGAAGCCACTTCCAGCCAAACGAACCAGAGCTGGGGATTGCAGTCCCCAAGAAGGAGAGAGATCTAAGAGGCAGGCATGTGGCTCGGTGATCCTCAATTCCTCCAATATGCATGTATTTAAATCTCTTTCTGTTGATTCCTTCATTTCTCCATAGTAAATTCTTCTAAGAGTGATCCTTGCTTGAAATCAGGGAATTCCGAAAGAGAATGTCTTCACAAGGTTGGCGTGCATTCAGAACGAGAAGTCTGGTAACGTTGGTCTTCATGTTGAGAACTCTGGCGATACTAATCCTCAGAAGTCTGGTAACACTGATCTTTATGCTGAGAAGTCTGGAGAAACCGCTCCTTTTTCAGACCATGACAAAGATGATGCAAGCTCGGTTGGACAAGGTGCCTCCCTAAGTGATCTTGTTGATGGGGCCGTGATGGAAATTAGCACCCAAAGCGAAGTAGACATCGGGAGGAATGTAAGAGAGGCAGCATCCGCTATTGTTGAGGTGGCTCCCCTTGAAGAATGTTCTGAGCAGGTTCCAATCAATAAAGCTGTCGTGGTGACTTCTTCCGAAAGATCTCCTGCAACTGACAAGGCTCCTGTGATTGGTGAAGTATCGGTAATGCAGCCCGGGGCTTTCTTCGATCCTCCCTTCACTGTCCCTTATCCAGGTCATGTGTTGGTTGGAGGATTCAGTGTGCCAGCTCGGTTTGAAGAGTTGTACACGGCGATATGGAAGAAATACGGCCACATTGCTACCACTACGAAGCTCAAAAGTCATCTTCCATTGGTCAACCGCGTCCAGGAAGCTTTATTTTCTATCCATGGGATGAGTGTCACGACTGGTCGAACAATTTCTAAGGAGATGATTGAAGACTGGAAATGCCACCGAGACGTGTTTGCGCAGTATGACTTCAATGCTCCTTGGTTCTTCAAAGGGTTCTCCGAGATTCAGGAGCTCCAGAAACTACAAGATGAAGTCCCTTCTGCAGATTGTGTTACTCGCCAGGAAGAAGAGGTTGAAAAGTTGTCTAAGGAGTGAAGAAGTTGAAGCAGTCGTACTTGAGAGAATGAAAGTCTCTCTTGCCCGGAAGGACGAGTTCTTTCTTTGAAGAATTTTCCTTGAAGGATCGCGCCACCTACTTGTCTTTTCTTTTAGATGCTCTTCTTTTTGAGTGATAGTGAGGATTTCCTTTGACTTCCAGTTTTGAATTAATAGGTAATTGAATCGGTTTATTTTGAGATAGTTTGGTGAATAACTTTTCTGAAAGAGGCTATTTTAAATGGAATTTGCATCTTGGTCATGAATGATTGCACATGTCATATGAAATTACAAACGTCGTATAAAAGGGAAGTATGAATGGAAGCAAACATGGCATTTGATCAGTGAGCCTCTTTCTCTATGTGCGGGATGCCAAGTCCCCAGTGAATTCTAAAGCTATCTTTCTTGTAAAATTGTTGAATAAAACTTACTTGCTTTTGAAGCTTTACTTGTATCAACGAAGTAGCCTTTCTCAGGTAATGAGAGCTATCCCTCTGAACCAAGCTTCTCCTGAACAATGCGCTTCAAAGCGTTACATTCACTGGTGGGGTGGTGAAGGAACCGGTGGAAGTGACAGTACCTCGGGTCCATTATTTCTTGATCAGTTGGCGGACGCCATACAGGAGGTAGTTCCATCTCCCTGTTTCGTACCCACGCCTCAAGCAGCTGATAGACGCATTTATGTGTCTATTTTAGTCTCAATTCTCTGTAATGTTAGTACTCGATTTTGCGCTTATTTTGGTATTTTATGTCTTTGTAGGTGTTTTTGGAGAAATAAACTTTTGCGGGAAAATTGGCTCGAAAAGTGGTATTTGCGCTCGTGGGAGAAAATTACTATTCGCATCCCGGAAATGGATAAGGGGAACCCACATGATAAGGGATAACCCCATGGCAACTACTATTGGCACACCAGAACAGGATAGGGGGAGTCCATCTTCCTAGTTTGAAAAAGGTTTTTGGCGGGAAACTATTTCAGTCGACTGCAAAATTTAGGGTTCGATTTTTGGTCCATCTCTGGACAGATTCAATCACCAGATTTGGTTGATATGGACTCGATTGGACTAAACAGGGTTGGTACGTTTGCTTTGATCGACTAGAATGGGCTGGATTATTGTGTGAAGCTAAACAGGGGGCGTGACGTGTTTGACAGAGTTAAAGATGGTAATAGTTTTACTGGAGATTTACTTGGAGAGGTTCGAGAGAGTTAAAGATGGTAATAATTCTCTTACCATAACAACAGGGAGCGTGACGTGTTCTGGCAACAAAGTCGTGATCAAATATTCTTATAATCGGAATTTATCTCAAAACAGGGGAGGTGGAGAAAGTCTCGGTGGTTAGTTATATTCTTAGAAGTTTCGAGGAGATAGGAAGGATATACTGTCTGTTAGATTATTTTCCAACGGAGGGAAGATCTCTTAACAACTCAGCAGCCGCGTACAGAGAAGATGAAGGAGGAATTATCGTGACTTGGGAGAAAAGAATTCGAGAGATATTAAGGGAAGATACGGACCCTGTTGTGTATATAAGGGGTAGTTCTAGTCCCTGAGAGGGAGTTGAGACTTTGGGGAGGTTTAGGAGCACTACAGAGAGAAAACAACTAAGTTGCAGAGACACAGACGAGAGGTAGAAGAAGAACCATAGAACAGCACCTTAGAGCAGTCGCAGAAACCGTGACCTTTACTTTCAAATTCATTAGCTTTGTAACGATTTTTCCAACAAATAGTTCGAGTTCGCAACAGTTCTGCAACAGTTTCTCTGTAACAGTGAGTTCTGTAACAATTATATCTGTTACAAACTCGCTACTTTATTAGTTTTATCTTATTTTTCACACTTTTGAGCTATGAACACCTATTTTGAGCACGTGAATAATATGAGTAGCTAAACCCCTTAGCCGAGGCGACGGAGGAAGCCATTGTTCCATGAAAAGTGGTATATTTCTATTTTAATTAATTTTTGCAATTTCTTTTATGATTATTTGCATGGAACTAATATTGGAAACGAATTTTATTGAATGATTGTGATTCGTTTTGATGGAGCATGCTTAGTTTAAGACTTTTGATGTTTCATGCTTAGTGTTTACAATTGTTAATTCGAAAATCTACTTGAGGCAATAAATTAGAATCACTTCAAACGCAAAGAATTGCATGAATATTGATTAGATTGAATCACTTAATTGGTCAATGGTGGAATCCTGAGTCTCGGTGCTTTCTATAATCTTGATAACAACTTCGTAAGTTTTCTATTGAGTTTGAATCTAAAATTGAATCTTCACAAGTCTGAGTGAACGATACTTTTCTTACCACTTTCTACAACAATTTAAAATCACATCAGCAACTCCAAAATCTTTTCCATTGGGAACGAAAATTGTAGGTACTTCGAGTCTGGCTTTTCCTGCATTCGTGGGCGTTGTGATGTCTCTACGTGGAGTGCCATCATATCTGCGGATCGCTTGCCTGGGTAAAGGGATGTGGAAGGTGTCGTAATATCACTGCTGAGTGATCGAATTGAACGCTCCCATCCTCTGTATTCACGTATTTCTTGATTGATCTCTCATTCCTCAAGCATTTCTTCGCTTGGTTGAAAGGTAGATGCGGATTGGACAGTTTTTTGGGCTTCAACAAGAGTCTTGAGATATAAATCTTCTAGCAGGGCTCCGTAGGCTGCAGGCTCCCTTTCCTTATCTGGCAGACGTTGTAGTACTCCGGACAAGTCCTTTCCTCTATGGAGTTGCCTCGAGTCTTCATTGTTGGCCGGACCATGTTGTTCATCTTTCCTGAGTCTCCTGCGATTACGCGCCCTTTTTGCTTCTCCACTGGTAAAGGTGTGACCCCTGGCCAAGGATCCAGCGTTTCTCGTACTGTCTGAGTAGATGTCTTTCGACCCTCCTTGTAATTGTGTTGTTATATCATTCAAAAGGCGGAATGTTTCGCTCTGTCTTCTAGCGATACTGGCTTGATTTGCCAAGACATCCTCTAGCATTCTAGCTACACTTCCCATGATATCTGAACCACCTGTGGTTTCCTGGTGAGGATACATCGCGAGATGAAAACCGAAAAATTGAGAATTCAATTTTTTGCAACCGAGAGATCAACCTCCCGTTGTGGTCGCCAATTGTTTATGGGTGAAAACTATTTCTGCTGGTTTTGGTAATTTGGGGTTTGTGGATGAGAAATGAGTCTAAACCTTAAACAAATGCACTGCGCGGTGAGTGCTTGTAGATTCAAGAGATCAATCTTTGCAAGTCCGGCCTAAACCAAGAAATGGCCGTTCCAGACTTGTTTCGGTCACAAAGTGAAGGAGATAGGGTTGATCTTAGGGAGGGAAGCGAAGAAGGTGTTGAGAATGTGAAGGTGTTGGCTATGAATGACTTGTATCAGAAAGCTGAACTGGCTTGCAGGGTGTAAGCTATCAGTTCCGGTGTTTGAATACGATTATATCAACACTTGCCTCTGTTGTCTGGACTTGTCTTGTTGTTAAAATAGGATGGAGAACCTATTTATACAAGTCTTTTAGCCTAACCTTCGTATCTCGTGGGAAGTGGAGAAAGTGGAGTGATGGAGTAGTGGAGTAATGTGTTAGTGTCACACGACCAGGCTTGCCCACTTCTCCCATCATCACTTAACCGTCCATGACTTCCGACACGCTCTTGTGATGGCGCGTTGTGCGCCGCACGCCTGTAAACCGCTAGACCAATACCCCGGTATGTATCCCCAGTTTGTGACATGATTGATAAACGGAATGTGTGGGTCGTGGAACCCACAAAAGGTAGCATGTAAGGCTAAATTGAATAAGCTGCGTTATTCGGAGGTCGATACTTGTGAAGTATCGTGTGTATTCTATGCAAGTACTGACATCATGGTGTGGTAAAGTGACGGTGGTGATCACCAAGACGCCATCGACCAATTAACTCCCGGCGAGGTTGTGTAACCAAACCGGTAAAGTTGGACGGACGAGATGATCTTTGAGACACTCATCTGCGACCGTTGATGGAATTAGGGTTTTGAAGAGGTGCGCGGGCATCACTCTTCAGCTTGGTCGAAACCAAGCATGGGAAGTGTTTTGGAAAGGACCGACCAGGCATGCGTGTAGACAGCATGCCGGTGTACATGTCTGTACCTCACTGTCCCATGAAGGTGCGATCTAGGCCACTCAATTTGACCGGTAAAGAGGAGTGGTTGAGATCGATTTTGCAACATAAATCTGGTGCCGCAAAGGCCGCGCATCATGCCCACTTCGGGCGCGCGTTCCAAGATGACCAATCTTGGTCGTTCTTGGCCGATCGGTCTGGCGTGTAGGTGGTAGGCTGGTGTTCACGCCTATACCTGACTGTCCCATGAAAACGTGATCTGAGCCACTCAAATCGTCCGTCGAAGTTGAGCGGTCGAGATTAGTTTGCAATTGGGAAGTGTAACCACGCTAGTTTGGGTGGACGATTTGGGATAACCAGGCATGGTATGCCTTGGCCAACCAGGTGAGGAGATTGATGGGTCCACGGTGGTCATGTTGGTATGACCGGACCTGCTTAATCTAATCTTGGACCCTCCATTCGTGCCGGAGAAGATGGGCGCTCGTGATGCTCAAAACCCTAATTTTGGCTTTCACGGTCGTGTAACCATGCTTTATTCGGGCGTATGAATTGGGATGACCAACCATGGTTGGTCCTGACCGATTGGTCAGGTATGTAGGCGGGCCCACGGTGATTGTGTTGACATGCTCTAGGCCTTTTGAATCTACATCTACACCCTCCATCTATACCTGCGAAGATGAATGGTTGAGACTGTTTTGTGACACATGTAATGTGCCGCAAACCCTAATTTAGGGTTTTCCGCCCATACCGCTCTGGTTTGGACGTTTTGGCAAGCTATGCCAATATGGAGGCCGACCATGCGGAGTTCGCGTTGGTTCGGCAGCGAATATTCCATACCTGCTTGGGGGTTATGGAATTGATCTGGGCCATCCAATCATGCTGGTGAAGTTGGATGATCGAGATCATATCAGATCGATACGGACAGTCCGGATGCTCAATCGGGCTAGTATAATACACCGAGAGTTGCTCAATCGGGCTAGTATAACACACCGAGAGTTGCAGCCTGTACGGGTATTTCGTACATGCTTTCATTATAATGCTTGGAGGTTCGTGTTGCTCTGCTGAGAGCAACACTCAGTCGTCATGCCGCACTGATAATGAGTACAGAAATACAAGGCTGCTTACGCATTAATTAATAATGCTATAAATTCACGGGGTATATGGGATTGTTGCTACATGCTCCAACCTGGATGAATTTCGTGTATTTAATTCACAGAATGGGATTGTTGTCACATGCTCCATTCTAGGTGAATTAGTAAAGTGAAGAAATATTCAACACTTATTAATGGCTTTATCTTCTACAAGATGTTAGCGCATAATTTTCTGGTTTTTTTACGATTTTAACCTTAAATGAAAATCCACCATCAACAATAGCAATACGACTTTTGTCTCAAGATAGGAGATAGAGTAGATAGACTTTTGAGTGATAGATAAGTTCAAGTCTCCACATACCTTTTAGTCGATGAAGTTCCACTAGTTCCTTGAGTAGTTCTTCGTATTTGTATGATGATCGCCATGGAGTCTAGAGCTCAACTACACTTTCTATCCTAGTATGAGACTTAGCTATAAGTAGACTAGAAATCAAGACTTATAGTTTTGATCACTAACATTGACAAACATACTTGAGATAGCAACGCATGCGAGTTCGACCGATCAGTGCTCTAACAAAAACTATACTAAAATACAACTCCATTTCATTGAGGTTACGGTTACACTTAGCATGTATAACAAGCCTTTAAACCCCTAGGTGTCCCTAGTGGACGAGTTATTGTCTCGTGAGGGTTTACAAGAGATATACCCACAAAACCTATACTCCAATTCATAGCTATTTTTGAACGATAGAGGATAAACACTAAACAAGCTATTTAGTTGGCATCTAATCCCGACTCAACTGAAATATACCTCATTGTCGAAAAGAATTCCATCTACTTAGAAAGGCTAGTGTTCATTCTAAATTGTTCAAAAATCTCTAAAAGTTAGAGTTTTTGTATACGTCAATTTTTTTCTTATGGAACCCTAACCCCACACTTAAATCAAACATTGTCCTCAATATTTCAAACCATTACCAAAAAAATAAGAGGAATAATTGAAAAAGACAAGAAGTAAGAATTGGAATTGTTCACCTGATTGAAGCATACGAGTAATGTTCAAAATGGATTCCCCATATATCAACAATCTGAAAATTTGGGGATCTACCCACAAAACAATCTGCATATATAGTAATAGCTTCACAATAACATTAACAAATGTTGGGAAAAATGAAACTATCATCCCACGAGAGTCACCCCCATACTTAGCTCTTCTTACACTCGGAAGTGTATACAAAACATAAGTGGAAGGCACTTCTATTCATTCCTCCCGGAAAACCTGCATGGTGTTAGACTCAAACACATATGGCGGATACTTGGAAACAAGAAATTCAGAAAGATTATAATGCGGAAAACAAAGTAAAAGACACGACAAGATTTTGTTAACGAGGAAACCGCAAATGCAGAAAAACCCCGGGACCTAGTCCAGTTTTGAATACTCTCAGAATTAATCCGTTATACAAAATCTAATACAAACTTTGTATAGTTCAGACCAAGAAGATTACCCCTAGATACTTAGTTTCTTTAATATCCCTACGCTTTCGACTTCTAGTCCTATGACTACCGAAATAATCAAGTCCTTTGGATCGTATTCCAAACAGCAAAAGAAGAATCTGTTTGGTAACCACTCTAATCAATCTTGCTAGAAGATATTAATGAGTCGTTGACAAAGGCTCTTATGTTTAATCTAATAAACTCCTTTGTCTGGTTAGATCAATCTATCCTATGACTACCGAAATAATCAAGTTTAGATTTGCACTAAATCGATATAGATCTAAAACAAAAACTATAGAGAGTAGTCGATCTCACGCAACTAATCAATCAAGTCTATCAAAGATAAACCGATTCTAGTTGGATCCCAGCCGATCAAGGTTTGTGCACTAAATCCACAAGATACGGAAACTAATAAGAATTCTTCTTCGTCTTCAAATCTTTTATTGCCTTCAAAAACCTGCATAACAACACTTAAATCTTCTTGTGATCAATCACACACAGAATGGAGTCTGTTAACAATGGATTATCACAAGATTTCTTTAGATCTAATAACAGTTCTAAAGATCCCGTCGATACTTTGATCTAGTCTGAGTGAATCTTATATCAGAAGAGAAGATTCTCAAGAATAAACAAACTAGGTGCAATCAAAGTTTCGACAACCGTTGGTAAATCAAATCAATAATCGAAAACCAATAACACTGCAATTATCTAATTTCCCACCAACGATACTCGTAGAGCTTCTTGATCCCATAAAAGTCTTTAAACGAGCGGCCGTGAGAGATTTCACCTAATTAGGATACTTTACTCTCTGAATAGACGGCTACACCAGAAACAACAAGAAATGAAGTTTGCCTGGATCTTATGAAAGTTTGCTAGAAATGCAAACTTAGGTATATATAGACCAAGTTTGTTTGGACACCAAGGAATTTCCAAAACCGAAAGTATTCTTAAGATATGCAATGAATGCCCAAATTCGGTTTTCCTAATTCCAATAAATGTAGTCTAATATTTCCGAAATCTCTCATAGAAAATCTCTAATTAGTAAATGCACATTACTAATTTTTATTCTCTAGAGCTATGCATTAATTGCTGGTAATTAAAGCATATAAAACCAAAAACCTTAATTAAAAGATTCTCAATTTATTTCGGTATAGGATCACCTTGAGCATCAAGGAATATCTTTGAACAATAAATGATAAGAGTTATGTACATTTTCAAATATGTCGACATCATGAAGCTTCTCATCTTGGTAAACCCTTAAACCCTAATTCACACACAACATTAAGAAATATGTGAACCACGGTTTTAGAAACCTATTATACCATCACTCCAAAGAATGTTGTGATCGGATACAATAAGATTCCCAAGATAGGTTGTAATCGGTTATGAGACCGGTTACACCTTGCTTACCAAAGCTATCATGTGACCGGTTACACTTGCTTCCCAAGGTAACTATGTGACTGGTTACACTTTGCTTCCCGAGGTTATCATGTGATCGATTACCACTAACCTCCAATACATCATGTGACCGGTTACACTTTGATCCAAAGTGTTTATGTGGCCGGTTACATCTAGCATCCCAACATAGCATGTTATCGGTTACACTAAGTGACCGATTCTAACTAACTACTTATTATAGGTCGTGACCGGTTATACCTCAAGTCTTAACATAGTCAAGATAGGTATTACCACTGTCAACTCCATTGGTCATCCATAAAATATATTCAAAGAATAATAAGACCAATCATGATTTCCCTTTCGATTATGAAAACAAGTTCATACATCTACTTCCTTAAACTAATGTTACATAGTTTTCTAGTATGAAATCATACTTATATGATGCACACATAATCAACTAGATATATACAATAGATTATGTCGATGTCGTCTTTACAAAGTTCCAAAAGATAAGCGTTTATACTTCGTACTATACTTCCTTGATACTTTGATCATACTATTATGACCAAGTCTCATCACTAGTATTATATACAATATATACAACTTAGTATGTTATGTTTTCAATATAACACGACTTGAAAGATACGTTAGGAATTGAAACAAGATCAAGTTAATATTACTAACCTCAAGTGGAAGGATGATGTCTTCGTTGTAATCATTACTTCTTCTTATTCTTCAGGTTTTCAGAGTAATACTTGTATGCTTCAACATTCCTAGACTTTCTAGTCTAACCTAAACGAAGTTGACTCTAGTATTTAATCAAGAGACTCTAGATGAGTTTTGATACTAAAATATGACAACCAACCTTGACATACAACGCTTGGTGAGTTCAACCGAGCTATGCTCTAACAATATCCCCTTTTTGTCAATTTTAGTGACAAAACTCTTATTATATATGGTGCTAAACGAATTACTAAATAACCCATTCCTCATACGCTTGATTCCAAGTTTCAACGGCACAATAACCTGCATATATTCAATAAATAAATGTCATTGTTGATATTTGAATAAAAAAAGCTTTTACTCCCCCTAAAGGCAAGCTAGGTATATATTCAATCCAACATCTTTGTTATTCCCCTTTTGTAGTCAGAAATACTACACATCATGATGATATGTTTCTCCCCCTTAGTTAATGCTTTACTCTTTCGTTAGATATAACGTTTAAGCACAAGTTTCTTTTCCTAGTGATTAAAAATCACTTGTTTACTGCATATATTTCTCCCCCTTTTGTCACAAAATGACAAAGGTTCGAGCAAATAAATGACAAACCGAAAAGATCTTACAAATCTATAAGACTTGTACAACCTATAAGAGTTAAGCACGAAGGTTTCACATACCATTTTAGATAACCAATATTAACACCGAAACTACAAAAGTAATTTAGTTTCAATATGTTATCAAGGAAACAATTGCCCGAAGAAATTTTCCCTATAGTCCAACAAACCGACTAAGATACTTAATTCTATTGTTGAGCCGATTGTGTATGTACAACCGCTTGTTTCGATAAGGCCAAAATAAAAATCATAATTAACTTTATTTCTCTCATCAGGCTCTAACTATTTCGAAAAATAATTTAGACCTTTCCCTTTAGACAAGACAAACACTAGGTTAGTTAACTAGTTTTTCTTGTCAAGGCATTCGATTAGACTTGAATAACCGAATTCTCCAATTGATAAGTCTAACTAAGATCAGAATTAACTTAGTTTCTCTTATCCGGAATCAATTAGACTATACAAATGACCCCGTAATTTTGTTAAGCCAAAAACAATAGATACAAACCAAAATAAATTAACCTGCAGTTGTTTTTCTTAACCGGAAGCAATTGAAAGAAATATATACATTGCAACACTGCAATTGCCCCGAATTTCGTTAAGAAAAAACACTTGATACCCAACAATAAAGAAGATACCAAATCATAAGCCAATAAATTGACACAGTTTTTCTTAACTGAAAACAATTGAATCACATAAACAATCCATACACAATAATGGAACATATCAATTGTACCGAAATTTGTTAAGCAAAAGCCAAATATATGCAATATAAACAGGCTTTTCTTAAACAGGAAAAACGATTAGCTAACAAATAAAATCGTTACCTCAATTTACGCAGCCACTTCTCCGCATAAAGATATATCATTAAGCGCGAGTTCAAATAAGAACTCTCCCCCTGTATGTTGTCATCCTCTCGCAAGAACAAAAGAACAACAACAAGAGCAACCTTTGCCTGAGAAAGGTTGAATCGGTTTTAACTAATGCGTGCCAATAGCAAAAGTTAAAAACCCGAAACATATATGTTATTGAAAATATAAGGGTACCCAAATACACCACAATCTTTAATTTATCCACCTATAAGTCCTCTTACCAAAAGTGATTGTCTATGGACAAAGTCGAGACAATACTATAAATCGGTATTCACACTTTGTGTGATCGTCTATGGATACGAGATCGAGACAATACAACAATCAAAGTGCAATTACTTGATAATAGGTTCGTACTTAACCAAACTCTATAGGATCATTATCAAGTAATACGGGGTTAACGTTTGTGTAATTTACTTTAAATTATAATTACAACAATTATAATTGCGGAAAACAAAAGTAAATAACACAACAAGATTTTGTTAACGAGGAAACCGCAAATGCAGAAAAACCTCGGGACCTAGTCCAGAATTGAATACTCTCAGAATTAAGCCGCTATAAAAAATCTAACAAACTTCGTATAGTTGAGACCAAGCAACTAAACCTATAGTTCACCTAGTTTCTTCAGTATCCTTGTGCTTCCGACATTCAATAAGTGCACGCACTGAAACAATTCCTTTGGATCGTATTCCAAACAGTAAAGGAACAACAAATATGTTGGTAACAACTCTCTTGATTCTTTCAGATAAAGATATCTCAAGTCATAAGCAAAGGCTCTTCTGTTTAACCAATAGACTCCCTTTGCCAGGTCAGATCAATCTATCCAACAACTACAGAAGTAGCAGAGTTTAGATTTGCAATCAATCAATATAGAATCAAATAAGAAATTCTAAGGTGATGCCGATCTTACACAACTAATCAATCGAATAAATCCGATTCTAGTTGGATCCCAGCCGATCAAGGTTTGTGCACACCCAAAGATATAAAAACCAAATCAGAAATCTTCTTTGTCTTCAAATATTCTTTAATCTTCAATAAACACCTGCACAACACCACTTGAATCTCTTGTGATCAATCACGCACGGAACGAAGTCTGTTAACAATGGATTATCACAAAACGTCTTTAGATCTACAAACAGTTCTAAAGATCCCGTCGACACTTCGATCTAGTTTGAGTGAATCTTATATCAGGATAGAAGATTCTCAAGAATAAACAAACTAGGTGCAATCAAAGTTCAAAATCGTTAGTCAATCAAATTAATCGAAAACTAAAATAAGATGCAATTATCCAGTTTCCCACCAACGGTACTCGAAGATCGCTTCTTGATCCCACGGAAGTCTTTAAACGAGCGGTTGTAAGAGATTTCGCCTAATTAGGGTACTTTCCTCTCCGGATAGACGGCTCCACCAAAAACTACAAGAAGATGAAGTTTGCCTGGCTCTTTGGATAGTTTGCTCGAAATGCAAACTTGGGTATTTATGGACCAAGGATGTTTGGACACCAAGGAATTTCCAAAACCGAATTATTCTTAAGATATACAATAAATTCCCAAATCGTTTTTCATAATTCTTGGAAATGCTTTGTCAAAAATTTCCGAAATCTCACTATAAAATCTCCAATTAGTAAATGCACATTACCAATTTTTATTTTCCAGAGATATGCATTTAATTGCTGGTAATTAAAAGCATATGAAACTAACAACCTTAAAAAGATTCTTAATTTATTTCGGTCCGGGATCTCCTTGAGTAATTCAGGAATATCTTTGAACAATAAAAGATAAGAGTTATTGAACATGTTCAAAGTATGTCAACATCTTTTTCTTTGTAAATCCTCTTTCATATTTACAATCTTGGAATCGATTATACCACATTTCCAAACAAGTTTAGAATTGGTTCATCTGTATTCCAATAAAAACTATGTGATCGATCAAATATCAAATCACTAATCATGGGTTTACGATTCTACCAAACACAAGGATCGGTTCTACCTTAATATGGTTACTGGGGCCGGTTACATCAGTTACCGGGATCGGTTACGTTAATTACCAGGACCGGTTACCATATTCTCATGGTATTACTTGTGATCGATTACACAAGTCACTAGGATCGGTTACACCAATTACCAGGGCCGGTTATGCCAATTACAAGGATCTATTACACAACTCTTTTGTGATTGGTCATACCAATTACTAAAATCGGTTACACCAATTATAAATATCGATCATACCATCTTAGGTGATTACTTATGATCGGTTACATAAATAAAGTAACACCAATACATAAGTCATGCACTGTGATTAGTTTTACCAAGATACATAACAGGTTATGATCGGTTCTACTAACTCACACATATTGGTAATCCAAACATATGCAATGAATAACAATACCAATAAGCCTAGCGATTTCCCTTTCGATTCATAAAACAAGTTCATCAATGTACTTTCTTTAAAAAAATGTAAACATTGTTTCCTAGGATGAAATCTTCACATTTACCCATACACATAATCACAATAGCATTCATACGATTATGTCGATGTCTTATATACGAAGTTCAAAAGATAAGCGTTATACTTCGAATTCCTTAACACTATGATCATGTAATCATGTCTCACTACTAGAGTATAATCATTCACAGCTTCGCAGTTATTTTTTCAATATAGCACGACTTGAAAGATAGGTTACGAATAAAACAGCTCAAGTCAAAATATTACTAACCTCAAGAGGAAGGATGATGTCGTCGTTATAGCTTGTTACTTCTTCACATTCTTCAAGTCTTCGCGTAATGCTTGTATGTCTCATAATCCTAATCTTTCTAGTCTAACCTTTACGAAATTGTCTCTAGTTACATAATCAAGCGACTCTTTAATTGAGTTTTGATTCACTAAAATATGACAACCAAACTTGATATACCAACGCTTGGTGGGTTCAACCGAGCTATGCTCTAACAATCTCCCCCTTTGTCAATTTTAGTGACAAAACTCTTAATACACATGGGTAAACAAATTACAAGAATTCATTACGCATACACTTGATTCCAAGTTTCAACAGCACAATACCCTGCATATATTCAATCCATAAATGCCGCTGTTCACATTTGAATAACAAAGCTAATACTCCCCCTAAAGGAAACATAGGTAGATTTTCAATCCGAACATCTTTGTTATTCCCCTTTTGTAGTCAAGATAACTATAATAGCAATATGATATGTTGCTCCCCCTTAGTCAATGCATTACTCTTTCGTTAGATATAACATTTAAGCACAATTATCCTTTCCTTAGTGATTACAAATCACTTGTTTACTCCATATATTTCTCCCCCCTTTTGTCACAAAATGACAAAGGTTCAAGCAAATAAAGGTCAAACCGAAAGGATCTTACAAATCTAAAAGAATTGTACAACCTATAAGAGTTAAGCACGAAGGTTTCACATACCATTTTAGATAACCAATATCAAACCCGAAACTACAAGTAATTTGGTTTTAATATGTTATCAAGGAAGCAATTGCCCGAAGCAATTTTCCCTAATAGTTTAACAAATCTTTCTAAACCGATTGCACAAATACAATCGCTTATTTCGATAAGACCAAAATAAAGATCAGAATTAACTTTATTTTTCTCATCAGGCTCTAATTATTCAGACAATAAATTAGACCTTACACTTTAGACAAGACAAGTACTAGGTTAGTTAACTAGTATTTCTTGTCAAGGCATTCGATTAGACTTGAATAACCGAATCCTTTACTTTGATAAGTCTAACTAAGATCAGAATTAACTTAGTTTCTCTTATCCGGAATCGAATTGGACTAAACAAATGATACCGTATTTTGTTAAGCCATAAACAATACATATAAACCAAATAATTTGACTTGCACAATTATTTCTCTTAACCGGAAGCAATTAAAACAAACATAGACACTAAAGCACATCAATTGCACCGAAATTTTGTTAAGCCAAAAATAATTGATACCAAACAATAAAGAAAGATATCAAACCAATTTTTCTCAACCGGAAACAATTGAATCACACACACACACACACACATCAATACACGCATAATGGAATAATCATCAATTGTACCGAATTTTGTTAAGCAAAAGCAAAATATATGCAATAAAATCAGGCTTTTCTTAAACAGGAAAACGATTAACTAACAAATTTGTTACCTCAGATTCCGCATCCTCTTCTCCCCATAAAGATATATCATTAAGCGCAAGTTCAAGTTAGAACTCTCCCCCATTATGGTGTCATCCTCTCGTAAGAACAAAAGAACAACAACAAAGATCAACCTTTACCAGAGAAAGGTTGAATCGGTTTCAACTAATGTGTGCCAATAGAAAAAGTTGAAAAATCGAAACACATATGTTTATGTTAAACACAACTCATATAAACACAAATTGATTCAACACATTGTGGCTTTTTACATATGAGTCTCAATCGTAACACCTTATGATCCTTTGATAAAGCCTACCAACATGGGCTAGAACTTAATCCCGCTAAATCAAAAAGCCACACAAACCATAAGGGTTCACATCATATGAGATCGAATATTAAGGTTATGAAAACCGAAATCAGACATCCCATAAACTCAAATGCAATACACCATAAATATTCAACAAAGAATAAAGTATTGTACTTACCTCAATCTTGTAGGAAATTGAATTACAAAACAACGCAAAAAGAATGAGGTCATTCCGAGTTCGGACGAAGAAGTTAAGGGCAAAACAGTTTTACACTCCTTCTTATGGACCAACCACACCAATCACCTGGACCAGTTACGGTGATTGCTTGTGATGGGTCACACCAATCACCAGGACCGTTTACGGTGATTACTTGTGATGAATCACAACACTAGACTGTTTTAGACATAACTTTTGCATACAATGTCCGAATTCAGTGATTTTTGGCTCGTTTTAACCGTAAAAACAAGAGCTACACATATATGATCAGTAGATATCAACATCATAAACTCAAAATTACCGTTTCTATCAAAATCTCAAATATAGATAGAGAAGGTATGAGTATAGAAGAAAAGAAATCTCCCTAAAGATGTTAATTAGTCATATAATAACCGAGAGATCAGGTCCTCACCTTTCAAAAGATTGAGCACCAAGGTGAGCACGCACATTCTAACACAACTAGGGTGTTGAGTTGTGCCTTGTCTTGTTCGTCATGAGTGACTAAGACGGAATCATCATTCTTGACCTCTTGCTTGGTTTGTTTTCTCTTGTTCCATCTCTTGTTTTTCTTATTTGACTCGTGATGAAGAGTGTAATTATCACAACGTTCATGACTAGTACAAGAGATTTCAGACATGATGTCTCTCTTTAGTCTTTTAAGAAAACTCTTGTAATTATTGTCACCAACAATCAACAGCTGAGAGTCATTCTTGTGACTAATTTTTGGTCCCTTCTTGGCTATGGAGGACTTCGGGACCCATTTAGAGTTGGGTTTCATAGGAGCAGCTTTTTCCTTCATACCATTAGGACCATTGTCCTTTTGGATACTTTGCGAAACACCCTTTCTCCAATTTGGAACATCAGATCTTGTCTATGCATTTACAAAGTCATCTCTCTTTCTATAATCGGGTCTTTTATGGGATGACCTTGTCGAGCGATAGGTAAAATTTGAACTATCATTATAATAATTCTTTTGCCTAAACTTAGGACAATAACTATCTGAGTTCTTTCGGGGAGCAAACTTAGCCAATTCGTTTGATACAAAAAAAAAGTGCATCTTGCATCTTACGAACTTTGCATTCCCATGGCAAGTGCCCTTTTGTATTTGCAGGAAATCCTACACTACACCCCTCACAATATTCCATACAACTAAGACATTTTAAGGTGAATAACAATGATTTTATTGATTATTTCCTTCAATGTTCACAAGGTGAAATAGAAAAGAGCTAAAGAAATTACAATCACCACAAACTTTCTCTCTCCTAATGACTTGTCTAACACTCTGAAAAAGAATCCTCTCCCTCAACAGACTCATTCGACTCTTTATATAGGGTAGTATACAATGGATGACAGCTAACCTGTCCTTTATTTTCGGGAATGACTTGCGAAATATCGCAAGTGTACAAGTATACAATCTCGCAGCTCTCCTAAACTTCGCTAGGTCTTCACACCTTTCTCGTGTTTTGGCTGTTGTCATTCATTGCGTCATTTATACTACTCTTCTGCGACGCCTTCGCAATGCTGTCGTTTACTAATCTCGCGAGATATTGATGTTGCGATATTCCGATCCTACATCTTGCCTCTTCTCATGTCTTCTCTGCAAAGGAGAGAATGTCATGAGAACCAATATTTTGAAATGCTGCAATCGTTTGTTTTCCACCAATTTTTTGCCGACAAGATTAGTGAATTTAGGGATGATATGTTTACACGTATCTAAAATTTCCCTTTTTACTGGCACATTTAATGTTATCCGGTTACTCTTTTCTCGTCTATTTAAAGGAGGATTCCTTGTGAAAGCATTTCTTTTCTTTTACTTCGTCTTCTTCATAAATCCGCAACTTTTTTCCATTGCTTTTCTTCATCGTCTTCTTCATCGTTTTCCTACTACTATTCTTAACGCTCTTGTTTCTATGGCATCAAGGTTTGTTAATTTTGCTGAATTTGATCATTTTGTGATTGATTTCTCTTATTGAAGTTGTTTTATTCTGATATTGTTCTTCTTTTAATGATTCCCCTGCCATTTTTGTTTTATCAAGAACAAACCTAGCACCAAGTTCACCATTGTGAACCCTAATATCTCCATGGGTTCGCAACCGAAATCCATTTGCCTCTAAAAAAGAAAGCTGCGAGTAACAAGGTATTTAAGAAACATTTACTCTTTTAATAACAATATTGTTTGCCTCTGTTTCTTATTTATCTTGTAATTCGTAGGATGACAAAAATGTTGATAGGTCCCAAGAAGCCTCGCCATTCTAAACTGTTGCGCGCCTACATTACCTTTCCTATATTCAAACTTACAACTCCTACTGCGAAATCTTCACAAGATATCCCTACTGTTTCAACCTGCGAAAATACTGTCAAAGATAACACTTCTATGCCTGAATTTCTCATAGATCAACTCTCATAACAGTCCCATTGCGAATGAGCCTATTTCTTCTTCCATTGTTAATGCCTCTACCATTTCTCCAGTCATTAACCCTCATGAGATTTCTTCTTCTCATGATATTCCTTTAACAAAAGATGACTCATCTCTTCCTTCTTCTATCACCGTTACTTCCTTTTCTGAGCAAATCCCTCTTACTAAAGAAAATTTAGAAGGAATAGATGTGGCCTTCAAAGTCCTATCAGATATTGTGAACGATGCTAAGAAGACTTACGTCGACCCTATCAAATCGATATTTGCGAGATTTTGAGCAAACACCTTGGCCACGATAGAATTTCGCAAACATCCTTGGAGCAAGAAATTAACATTTTGAAGAATGATCTCAAGCTATGATGCAAAATGTAATATTCTCCAACTTGAGAATCAAAAACTTCAAAATGTTTATTTGGATCGTGATAATCTTCGCAAGAAGAACGAAGAATTGAAAGGTACAATCTTTCCTCTATATTCTCCATTTTTTTTTTTTTTTTTGAACCTCAAGCCCTTGTTCGCCCTTCAAGCTTTAAACCAGAAGCGAAAAATTGAGATATATCAGTTGGAATCTACTGTTGAAGAAGCTCGAATGGATAGAGATGCTTGGATGGAGCAATATAACCAATTAGATAATCTTCATACATATTCTGTTGATCAAATAGATAATCTTTCTAAAGAAAATGCTTATTTAGCTCAGAAACAAGACTCATTAAGTAATGAATTATCTCGCCTCTCTTACTCTTTGAATAAAGCTAATTTGGAGTTGGAAACTTTATCAGATGAGAATGGAACTCTTTCTCAAGAAAAGCGAACTCTGTTAAACAAGGTGGCGATTTACTCGCTTATGATCCGATGTTTATCAAAAATTATGTAAAGAGCAAGAACAATCTCTTTGCTCAATGAGAAATCAACTTGAAGAAGTTACAAAGAGAAGGATAAACTTATTCGGGGGTAGAATAATCTTAAGTGTAAAGGCAAACCAGTTCAAGGATCAATGTTCCAAGTTAGAAAAGTCCAACTCTTCCCTTGCGAAAGAAAATGCCTTACTTGTTTCCAACGAAAAAAGCTTGCGATCTCGACTGAAAGGTTTAATTGGAGATAATTTTGACAATGCCATGGATCATTTGGAGAATAGTTGTTCGGCTTTAATCCAATATCTTACCTCGCAGAAGGAAGGTAGTCATATTATTTGACTACCTTAATACATTTATTTATTATCTTGTGATATTTTCCTTGCGAAGTCATAAAATCTGAATAATTTTCTATGTTCTTTTCTTTTGCAGATTCTGAGAAAAATCTTCATTCCTCTATTGCCACTCTAAAGTCTGACTATTCAAAAATTCGCAAAGAAAATGGAATACTCACTGCTTCCCTTGCTCGTTCTCGCGATCGCGAGAGAAAGAATATTCGATTATATGCCTGATTGTAAAGATAAAGAGAGTAGAAATCATCAGAAAGCACTCCTTCGTCAATTTCATCTTAAGGCCGAAGTTGTTGTAAATAATGTTCTACTATCCAAATCTCTTGATCCTGTATGTGTCGAACCTCTGGAAGTAAGTGACGATGAAGTTCCTAATTCTCCTGACAGCGATTTTGACTACAACAGTGGCGAAGAAATCGCGAATGAAGAGACGGTCTCTCCTAGCAAAACTATCAATGATGATCTGGGTGAAGAAAGATCTGGTGGAAATATAATGACTGGCGAAAATACAGATAAAGTTGCTGAAGAAAACCCAGCATCTCCTTCTGGTGAAAAAGCTAATATTTGAGAAATGACTTTCTCTTGTAATCTTTCTTCTTGTATTGTTGCTTCTTTATGTACTTCAATCATCTTTTTGATGTATGTACTCATCTGCTTATTACTCTTCTTTCTTTCAATGAGTATAATTTTTGGTATTTAATAATTGCTATTCCATTATCTTCATTTATGTTGAAATTCACTATTGCGACAAGATCGCAGGACGTCTTTACACTTTCATGTAATGACCCATTGATCTTGCCTTATCATTGTTTTTGTGTGGTCTTATTTTTCCTTCCTAGTTAATGGTCTTATTTTTCCACCCCTCATTTTGCGACAATATGACAGGCCTAAAAATTCTTGCGAACTTGAAGCCCCATGACATTGCCGTCGTGCGACAAAATCGCAGGACGTCATTACACTTTCATGTAACGACCCATTGATCTTGTCTTATCATTTTCTTAGTATTTTTGCCTCTGCAGGATATTTTTGTTGCGACAATATGACAGGCCTTAAAATTCTTGTGAACTTGAAGCCCCATGACATTGCCGTCTTGCGACGAAATCGCGGGACGTCTTTACACTTTCATGTAAAGACCCATTGATCTCGTCTTACCCTCGCGTTAGTATTATTGCCTCTTGGGATCATCGCACAAATATGACAAGCCTAAATTTTCTTGCGAAAATAGAGCCTCATGACATTTGCGTCTTTTGACACTTATCGGCTCCCTAATGGAGGGTGCCGCCCTTATCATCTCCTGGTTGCCCCTTCAAGGAGGCGTACATCGGCCATACAAGACTAGCTCCTCCCATCCGGTCTTAACAACAACCAGTTGTTTTCGCAGCCTCTTATCCCTTATACCTATAGGGTTTATGGTTACGAGACTGCACCCTAAGTGGAGTTTTCTTCGGGCCGAGTGCAGCATGTGCCAAGACTTGTCAAGAATGGCCGAGACACTTCAAATGCCCCAAGCACTCTTGGCTCAACCGTGTACCTCGGCGCCTTGGTCATACACTGACTCCTTGGAAGAGACCCTCGGTCGTCCAACCAGGGTATAACCTTATATATAGTTGGAAATCCAAGGTATCTCCCCCGGATAGGCTTTCATGGGCCCCAAATCTTCATGACTCAGGTTCCAGGGGAAGTGTAACCTTTTCCCTGAGCCATGTCAAGAGATACCCCCTTATATGACGCACTTTAGGTCTTATATTTGCCTCTTACGAAATATCATTCGCGAACTAGGGTGTACGCCATAAAGGTTCGTCCCATTCACTCACTCATTCATTTCTGTCAATTCGTTCAATCATTCATTTTTGGTTATCTCTTGTTAATTCATTTGCGAGATATTCACACATTCTTTTGTAATTTCGCAATAACTCTGTCGCAGGAACATTTCATATGAATTCATTTCATTTCATTCATTTAACATTTTAGAACTTATTCTTTCCCTTCCATCTTCTATGGGTAATATTTCTTGAGATATAATCTATTCCACGGTCTACCCAATCTCTGGCCCATATCTTTGCCCTCAGAATCCATTAATCTATATGCCCCTGTTCCAACTACCTCCTTGATAATATAAGGTCCATCCCACTTTTTCGCCAACTTGCCACCACTTTCTCGCTGATATATTAGTGTTTCTCGCAATACCATATCACCTGGTTGAAACTCGCGTGTTTTGACACGTTTGTTATATTCTCTGGCCAATCTTCGCTGATAATTCTCCATATGCTGTAGTGCTCTTTCTTTTTTTTCTTCTAATTCATCTAATTTAACCAAAATGTTACCCGCACTAAGATTTTTCTCCCAAGCTTCTCTCTTTGTTGTTGGAATAATAACTTCTGTCGGAAGTACAACTTCAACTCCATAGGTTAGACAAAATGGTGACATCCCCGTAGCTTCTCGCCTCGTTGTATTATAAGCCCATACTGCATTATGCACTTGTTCACACCATGCCTTATTATGCCCTTCTAATTTCTTCTTTAATATATCAGCGATTGTTTTATTTGTTGCTTCCGCCTGTCCATTGGCCTGCGGGTATAAAGGAGTTGATTTCCCACACTTTATTTGAAATGCATTAAGCAGTAATTCTATATTTTGTCCCTCAAACTGTTTCCCATTGTCAGATACCAACTGTGCTGTGATGCGTGTCGTAGGTGCAATCAAATTAATTAATATTTCCACTCAATTAAAAATAATATAATGGAAGTCAAGTTCGTTCCCACGAGGAGCAAGAGATTCTAGTTGTAAAAATTGTCGAAAGGGGGTGTAAAAAGCAAAAGAAAATAAACAAAGCAATTAAAAGATAAAGTTGAAATCAATAAGAGAGACAAGATCAAGGAATCCTTCTTCATTGCAAAACAATGATTAAAGTTATGTTCTTTTCTACTTGTTATTAGTCACAGATTATCACCAACCGTAGGATAGCAGGTCCGCTTAGCTAGCCCCAAAATCCCTTATTTCACTGAGTAACAAGTCCGCTTAGTTATCAGATTCTATTCAAAAGAACCACCTTGAGGTTCGCTTACAAGATGTAATTCCCTGAATGCATTAAGATCTATGAATTTAGGTTTAGTACTAGTAGTTAAACTCGGTTCGCTTGGTCCACTTTCTAGCGTTGTTTTTACACACAATCGCTCCACGGAATCCCTCCGCAAGGTCTCGTGTTTTCTACTTGTGTAAAGTGTCGAGAACGATTACTTATTCCCTAACTTATACTAGATTTAGATCAAATTAACAAATCAATTTAGCATGCACTCTAAACAATCTATCAATCATGAATGAATGAATAAACATTCCTATTAGTAAAAACAAACGATAATCATGTGAAAAATCTCAAGATAGAATTGAAACAAAACTCAAATCATATATTAAGAACTAGGAATTCATCCTCAATCAATAAGAAAATTAGCTACTCATGTTTTTGAAATTCACACAAATAATTAAAAGGAGAATTTTCAAGTTCACACAAATAATTAAGAAGAAGAATTGAAAGCAAAAACACAAGTGTTGTGTGTGTAGTGAGATGTGTCAAAAGATATAGAGAACTTCTCTATTTATAGGCTTCAATATTCTCCAAATCTTCCAAGGAATAGAATCCTTTTCCTTTAGCAATTCAATTTCCAAATTCAAGTCTTTCTCTTGTTCCATCTTCTCTTTCCAAATTTGAGCCCAATTCTCCATCCAATTCCTAGTCCAAGTCTTCACACCCATGAGAGAAGTCCACAGAAAATTCTGGAATTTTTGGCTCGCCGGAAAACTGGTATTATGGCCGGAATCCGGCCGGGAAACGTCACCGCCGGCCACCTGAAAATTTCACCGTCACTGGTATATTCGACGGAATATTCCGTCAGTCCACCGTTAGGACTAACGGTCACAGGGGTCAACCGTTAGTCAACAGTCAAGGCAGAAGAGTGAGTTAGCCGAGTCGAGTCGAAGTCATTGCCTAGTTAGTGAATAGTCTTACTCAATTTGAGTTGGGTAGTTCTTTGGATCGGCCCGATCTTGAGTTGACTCGCTTTGTAAGAAAATCGACGAGAGTTCGTCATTTCTGGGACATCCCGCCAATTTTCAGGCCTTCCTGTCTTCACCTGTTAAGAACCTAACATACATCTATTCAAATCAAGCATCCATTCAATAACACCTTGTTCTTCAGCCCTGCTTCATACCCTTTCTAGCTCAATTAAACTCATTCACAATTCACAAGTCCACCTTCACAGTCCCATTCTATCACTGTCTGCAACTCAAAATCATGGCTTGCAATTGCAGCTAGCTCTGCAATGCCTCCCTGAACTCGTGCAACACCCCAAGTTCATCTCCATTATGCTCATTACCTTCCATCGATCCCTGCTATCATTCATCCCATCACCAGCTTCACTGGCAACTGCCATAGGCTCAATCTTCTCAGCCCTGCACCACCAGTTCTCTCTCAAAACCTTTACCACCACCTTGTCTCGACCTCATCTGTTCACAGATTCATCCCATTTCCAGCAAACCCATCTCAGTGTAACTTCACACTTCTCAATTACAGACCCATTCTGTAGCTTATTCACCTGCTACCACCAAAAATAACAAACATCATGACCATTCTCACAAGCAACAGCTCCATCACCAGATTCAACCCCACAGCAAACTCAAATCCAAGTGAACCCATCGAACTTCTTCTCCATCTCTTTTCAACAGAAATCAACATGACATCGGGGTCTTCTCTTGGTTCAATTTCTCTTCACCATCTGAATTCGACGGCAACAGCTCCAAAACCCATCTCTAGTTCTTTTGATAACAGAACCATCTCCTAATCGTTCACCAACTCCACCAGCTTGATTTCCCTACGTTGAAATCCCTAAACTCAATTTCTGCCATTAGACTCAAACCCAATCCATCTCTTATCACCCTAAGTTCAATCTAAACAGCAACCGCGACTCAAACTCCTTTCAATCGCTGCTCCGTCTCACTCGACAATCAGCAAGACCACAAATCATCAACACTTGCATCTGATTTCTTAGATCGACAACGCCACCAACAACAACTCTCAATCAACACATCACAGTTCACAGCAACAGTGTCTCAACCGACTCAAACCCATCTCTATTTCACTCAAGAGCATCGATTTCTTCTCTCTGTCTCCGTGTGACTCCAAAGTAGCTATAACACTCAAAACAAGCGTAAAATACATAATTTACAAGAAAAATAACAAAGAAAGCATAAACAATAGATAGTAAATAGGATGTATTCTACACCCTATCAAATTCCCCCACACTTAGACTTTGCTAGTCCTCGAGCAAATCAAACTAAAAACTCACAACTTCAACGTGTTCAAGCGTCCCAAGCATCCAAAGAGTTATGAGGACATAGAGTTTCTGCATGCTAGTAATAAGAAGTTAGAAATACTAAAGAACATATTCTCATTCTTAACTGTTGAGTGAGAAATAACCACACCATAATGAGAGAATGCGTGTTTGAGAAATGATCAATAAGCATTTCGCCTCGACTTCTGCCTCACCAAAAAGGATTTTATGATAATTGCACTCAAAAAGACGGCTTTTTATGGGTCACACATGTGTGCGGGTAGGAATGAAGAGAGAATTCCTGCAACACGTTGAATGGTGGGAAGGACAACTTCCGAAATATTTTTAAAAACCCACATCTTTTAATATTTTGAAAAACCATTTTTCTGACGATCTCTAAGAAAGGAAATCAACCACTATTATCGAGGATGAGATTACTTACTCACCTTCACATCCGATCGCCAATAATGATAACACCACTCTCACGGCATCCAATAGAAATGTCTTCCGCTCCTCGTCTTGATCTCCTTGCGTCTTCGGCTTCAACTATTGGTGATAAACTCTCGAATTTCATAAATCCTTGACAATTTATAACTCTTTTTACCTTAAATCCTTGTCGCTTGAAACTTCCTTATAGATTTTCCTTCCCCACGGCTTATTAAAATAAAAAAATAAAAACAAATATTTCTCTTGTTTTTTTTTTTTTTTTTTTTTGAAAACAAAACAAGAGAAATTAAATACAAAATAAACCATGGCCGTGGAAGAATTATTTTACCGCTTGATTCTTCACAACTTGTATCGCCTCAAAATCATAAACTTCAATAATTCTCACCTTTTACTTTTCTTTGCTCTTATAAATAAGTCTTCATACTTGGATATAAAATTACCTCATTGTATTGTAAGTCCTCAACATATATGTAAAATCCGCTCATTTGTATGTTGCCTTACTTGAGTTTGAAATTTGCTCTTTTTCTCGTTTTGTTGCTTATAAACCTTAAACTTTTCCAACTTTCCTTGTAAATTTTGATGTCGCTCCTTGTTGATGATGATTGTGTTTCTATGGATCCGTTGTTGTCGAGAGAGAGAATGGTGCTAACTGCAAATCGAACTACAAGAAGGAAGCTTTCATCTATAGACGTCACCCTCATGATTGACAAAATTAGCACTCAAGAGATCAAAGAGTAGTGCTTTTATTGGTGGGAGGTTGGGTAGCTCACCATTCTACCCGGAATTTACGTACGGTGACACACACTCAAAAGAAAGCTCTTTAGTAGATGGAAAAATTTCTGGTCGGTGCCTCAGTTGATATGAATACGGGTAGTCTCCACTAATGATTGATCAGCAACTCTAATAACGCATTTCTCCCTTCACCAAATTCGCATCACCGGCATGATTAAATCCATTATTTAACACTCAAACAAGCAAGAAATCCGAATGTAGTTCCCTAACACTTCCAAGTTCAATTATGTCGGTCAAAATCTCTATGTAAACATACCTAGAAGTATGCTAGTGATTCTAAAATCTCTAAAAGTTGAAGTTTTATGTAAAACTTTTTTTTTTAAAATTTTTTTTAATTTTTTTGTAAATTTTTTTTTAAAATACATGCTTAACCACTCCCCCCACACTTAAACCTTACATTGTCCTCAATGTAATTGAATCCTCCTAGTAAAGTCAAGGTGGGAAATTTTAACATGATATGGAACAAGAAAAATAAATAACAAAAAGCAAAAGGATAAGAAATACAAAACCTATGGGTTGCCTCCCATTAAGCGCTTGTTTTAAAGTCGACGGCCCGACTTAGCTCTTGCAAGATTCATTAGCCCGGATCAATCTCTTTCACGGGAAAACATGACTTTACATCACTAGGGTATCGCGTTGTCTCAAAGATATTGAAGTGGATGAGTGTACCATCAAACTCCATAGTCAAGGTGCCATTTTGGACATCAATCTTTGTTCCGGCGGTGCTTAAGAATGGCCTACCCAAAAGCAAAGGTGTAGACTTGGAAGAATTCTCATCATTCATGTCCAAGACATAGAAATCGGCCGGAAATACAAGCTCATTAACCTGCACCAAAACATTCTCAACAATCCCTTTCGGGTAAACATTAGATCGGTTAGCAAGTTCAAGAACTACCCCGGTCTCCTTAAGAGGACCAAGATTCAAAGAATCATAAATCGAAGAAGGCATAACATTAACCGATGCACCCAAATCTAGCAAAGCTCGAGTAAACCTTGTTTTACCAATTGTGCAAGGTATAGTGAAACTACAGGGTCCTTTAATTTTGGTGGGAGTTTCTTGAGAATGAACGCATGAAGCATTCTCCCCCACACTCATGACTTCATTCCCTTTTAACCTTTTCTTCTTCATGCACAACTCCTTTAAGAACTTTGCACAACGAGGAATTTGTGAATAGCTTCAATGAGTGGAATATTGACTTGTACTTTCTTAAGGATGTCCCACATATCCTTGTATTCCAAGTCTTTCTTTGATTTAGCAAATCGGCTAGGAAACGGGGGTGGAGTTGTGAAAGTAGGAACCGTCTCCTCGGGTTGGTTGGTTGGGGATGTATTCTCCTTTGGTGCGGTTTCAATTTCCTCTTTCTCATCATACACCTTATCTTGTTGATTTGGTTGCTCCACTTGTTTCCCACTCCTCAAAGTAATCGCATTAACGCTCTCTCTTGGATTAACAAATGGTTGTGAAGGAAGCTTTGTGGACGCTTGAGCTTTCAATAAGTTCACATCGGACGCTAATTGCCCCACTTGAATTTGTAAATCCTTGATTGCCGAATCGGTCTTTTGTTGTTGTTGTTGAACCAAAGAAGTAAGACCTTGCATACCTTGCATTAACGCATTGAGCTTGTCATCATTCGAAGAATCACGTTCCTTGACTTGTTGTGGTTGAAATTGTTGTTGAGGTTGGAAACGTGATTGTTGGAAACCACCTTGTTGCTCATACGGATTGGGAACCGCCGCTTGCTTATTTGCATAACTAAAGTTGGGATGATCCTTCCAACCGGGATTGTAAGTATTCGAGTATGGATCGTACCCCGGCCTTTGATTTGGATATAAAGCATTGACTTGTTCGGTCTCATCATCCGGAATAATAACCGCGGCCATCCTTTGAATCATTTTCTCCATGTTACTCATCCTTTGATCAAGATGTGACGATGAATCACTAACTTCATGCACTCGCCTAACCATGGGTTCATCCCTTGTGTAGAATTGTTGCGAGTTTGCCGCCATACTTTCAATCAACTCGGTAGCTTGGGTCACCGTCTTGTTCACTAGTGCACCACCACCCGCGGCGTCAAGAAGAGACCTATCACTTGGGTTGAGAGCTTCGTAGAAGTATTGGAGTATCATAACGTCACTAAATTGATGGTGTGGACAGCTTGCCACCAACCTCTTGTATCGCTCCCAACATTCATACAACGACTCTCCCACTTGTTGTTTCAACCCACAAATCTCCTTGCGAATTTGAGTAGCTTTGGATGCGGGAAAATATCTCTCGAGGAAAAGTTTCTTCATACCATTCCATGTTGTGATACTTAGGAAGGCAAATAATATAACCATTCCTTAGCATTGCCCGCAAAGAAAACGGGAAAGCTTTCAACATTGCTCCATCCACATTAGTCTCCGGTGGAAGCATAGCCATAACTATGGTATAGAAGTCCATAAGATGTTTGTTTGGGTCCTCATTCACCATGCCATGGAACTTTGGTAACTCTCTAATCAACCCCGGCTTGATCTCGAAGGTTGAGTTAGTTTGGATACACCATTGTTGTGTATCAATCCTGTGAGAAGCTAGGTCCTTGAGTGTACGTTCAGCCATTGTTTCTTCCTCTTTGTCCGAATCACTTGATGAAGAAGGAGGAAGCGGAGTGTTAATCGCTCGAATGAAATCCTTTAGTTGAGTGTCGGATCGAAGACGTATTGGACTCGGTCTGCCCTTCTTAAGCATTCACCAAAGGTATACACCTGAAACAAGATTCTCAAAAACTAAGTTAGATACGGTATAGAATCTAACAAAGCAAGAAAAAAGCAAAAAGAAAAATAAAAACAACTAAAATCGTCCGCTGCTCCCCGGCAGCGGCGCCAAAATTTGATGCATGTCGTAGGTGCAATCAAATTAATTAATATTTCCACTCAATTAAAAATAATATAATGGAAGTCAAGTTCGTTCCCACGAGGAGCAAGAGATTCTAGTTGTAAAAATTATCACGAAAGGGGGGTGTAAAAAGCAAAAGAAAATAAACAAAGCAATTAAAAGATAAAGTTGAAATCAATAAGAGAGACAAGATCAAGGAATCCTTCTTCGTTGCAAAACAATGATTAAAATTATGTTCTTTTCTACTTGTTATTAGTCACAGATTATCACCAACCGTAGGATAGCAGGTCCGCTTAGCTAGCCCCAAAATCCCTTATTTCACTGAGTAACAAGTCCGCTTAGTTATCAGATTCTATTCAAAAGAACCACCTTGAGGTTCGCTTACAAGATGTAATTCCCTGAATGCATTAAGATCTATGAATTTAGGTTTAGTACTAGTAGTTAAACTCGGTTCGCTTGGTCCACTTTCTAGCGTTGTTTTTACACACAATCGCTCCACGGAATCCCCGTCCGCAAGGTCTCGTGTTTTCTACTTGTGTAAAGTGTCGAGAACGATTACTTATTCCCTAACTTATACTAGATTTAGATCAAATTAACAAATCAATTTAGCGTGCACTCTAAACAATCTATCAATCATGAATGAATGAATAAACATTCCTATTAGTAAAAACAAACGATAATCATGTGAAAAATCTCAAGATAGAATTGAAACAAAACTCAAATCATATATTAAGAACTAGGAATTCATCCTCAATCAATAAGAAAATTAGCTACTCATGTTTTTTAAATTCACACAAATAATTAAAAGGAGAATTTTCAAGTTCACACAAATAATTAAGAAGAAGAATTGAAAGCAAAAACACAAGTGTTGTGTGTGTAGTGAGATGTGTCAAAAGATATAGAGAACTTCTCTATTTATAGGCTTCAATATTCTCCAAATCTTCCAAGGAATAGAATCCTTTTCCTTTAGCAATTCAATTTCCAAATTCAAGTCTTTCTCTTGTTCCATCTTCTCTTTCCAAATTTGAGCCCAATTCTCCATCCAATTCCTAGTCCAAGTCTTCACACCCATGAGAGAAGTCCTGAGAAAATTCTGGAATTTTTGGCTCATTAGGAAAAGCGGTATTATGGCGGAATCCGGCCGGAAAACGTCACCGCCGGCCACCTGAAAATTTCAACGTCACTGGTATATTCGACGGAATATTCCGTCAGTCCACCGTTAGGACTAACGGTCACAGGGGTCAACCGTTAGTCAACAGTCAAGGCAGAAGAGTGAGTTAGCTGCCGAGTCAGCAGCGAGTCAGCTGCCTAGTTAGCTGAATAGTCTTACTCGGTGAGTTGGACAAGTTCTTTGGATCGCCGATCTCGAGTTGACTCTTTGTAAGAAAATCGACAGAGTTAATACATTTACGGGACATCCCGCCAATTTTCAGGCCTTCCTGTCTTCACCTGTTAAGAACCTAACATACATCTATTCAAATCAAGCATCCATTCAATAACACCTTATTCTTCAGCCCTGCTTCATACCCTTTCTAGCTCAATTAAACTCATTCACAATTCACAAGTCCACCTTCACAGTCCCATTCTATCACTGTCTGCAACTCAAAATCATGGCTTGCAATTGCAGCTAGCTCTAAAATGCCTCCCTGAACTCGTGCAACACCCCTAGTTCATCTCCATTATGCTTATTACCTTCCATCGATCCCTGCTATCATTCATCCCATCACCAGCTTCACTGGCAACTGCCATAGGCTCAATCTTCTCAGCCCTGCACCACCAGTTCTCTCTCAAAACCTTTACCACCACCTTGTCTCGACCTCATCTGTTCACAGATTCATCCCATTTCCAGCAAACCCATCTCAGTGTAACTTCACACTTCTCAATTACAGACCCATTCTGCAGCTTATTCACCTGCTACCACCAAAAATAACAAACATCAATGACCATTCTCACAAGCAATGACTCCATCACGCGATTCAACCCCACAAACAAACTCAAATCCAAGTGAACCCATCTGAACTTCTTCTCCATCTCTTTTCAACAGAAATCAACAGCATCAGGGTCTTCTCTTGGTTCAATTTCTCTTCACCATCTGAATTCGACGGCAACAGCTCCAAAACCCATCTCTAGTTCTTTTGATAACAGAACCATCTCCTAATCGTTCACCAACTCCACCAGCTTGATTTCCCTGCGTTGAAATCCCTAAACTCAATTTCTGCCATTAGACTCAAACCCAATCCATCTCTTATCACCCTAAGTTCAATCTAAACAAAGAACCGCGACTCAAACTCCTTTCAATCGCTGCTCCGTCTCACTCGACAATCAGCAAGACCACAAATCATCAACACTTGCATCTGATTTCTTAGATCGACAACGCCACCAACAACAACTCTCAATCAACACATCACGGTTCACAGCAGCAGTGTCTCAACCGACTCAAACCCATCTCTATTTCACTCAAGAGCATCGATTTCTTCTCTCTGTCTCCGTGTGACTCCAAAGTAGCTATAACACTCAAAACAAACGTAAAATACATAATTTACAAGAAAAATAGCAAAGAAAGCATAAACAATAGATAGTAAATAGGATGTATTCTACACCCTATCATGCTGGAATTCCAAATCTGCATATTAGGTTTTCGAATATGAAAGTAAAAATATCTTTATCGCGAATGTGTTGTACCGCTTTTACTTCTGCCCACTTTGTGAAATAATCTGTAGCGACAATCGGATATCTCCTTTGCCACGTGCACAGTAAAAATGGTCCTACAATATCTAACCCCCACTTTCCAAAAGGCCATACACTTGTTGAAGAGGTTAATGGTGCTCCTGGTACATGTATTTTCTTTCCGTGTCTTTGACAATCTTCGCAACGTCTTGATATTTGTTTCGCATCTTCATGCATATATGGCCAATAATAGCCTTGCATTTTCGCCTTATGTGCTAAAGATCTTCCGCCACTATGATTGCCAGCATCCCCACTGTGTAACATTTTTAACACTGCTTCTCCTTCCTTTCGTGTTAAACATCTAAGCGAGGGTCCATTAAAGGATCTTTGGTACAATACCCTATCTCTTAATTCATAATTTGTTGCACGGCTTTTTAATTTGTGCATCTCTAATCTATTTCTTGGTGTTTCTCCTTTCATTAGATAAGCATGAAGTTCTGTCCTCCAATCCTCGCAATGGGGTCTTTGTGTTTCATCTTCTATGAGCATTACTTACGCTTCTTCCTCTTCCTCTTTGTTGATTGATGGTGATTGAAGTGTACGTATTTTTATGCATCTCATGAGATGGATCTGTCATCATACTTGATATAAAAGCAAAAGCATCTGCGAGTCTATTGTCTTTTCTTGATATGTGTCTCCACTTTATTTTTGGTATCTTCAATGACAATTCTTCAACAAGCTTTTTTATTTTTTCAAGGATGCTTCATTTGTAGTATACTCTTCTTTTATCCGGCGAATAGCTAATGAGAATCTTGGTAACTCTTACATTCTCCAACTTCATTTCTATTGCAAATCGCAAAGCATGTACTATAGCTTCATATTCTGTTTCGTTGTTGGTAGATGTAAATTCCTATCTAAAAGAGAAAGTCATTTTATTGCCTTCTGGCGAAATTATAATGATCCCAATTCCGTTACCTTCTCCATTTGATGACCCATCTACCAATATTTCCCATCTGTTTGGCTCAGTTAATAAATCCCTTGGATTTCCATGTTCTTCTTCGATATCCATCATTTCTTCCACTGCTTCATCCTCTTCTAATGGAAATTCTGCTAAAAAGTCTGCAACAACTTGTGATTTGGGTGAGGATAATACTTCATATTTGAGTTTGCAATGACTTACTTGAGCATTCCATCTTTCAACCCTTCCGACCTTTTTGAATTTTTCATTCTTGACTCAATCGGTACTTTTGTCATTACCTTTACGTGTGTGTGCTTGAAGTAGATGCGAAGTTTAAGCGTTGCGTAAACTAATGCCAAAATTAATTTTTCAATTTTTGAATAATTTTTTCTGCGGCATTGAATGTTTCTTTGATGTAATAGATTGGTTTTTCCACACCTGCGTCCATTCGCAATATCTTGCGCTTAGTGCATGCGAGGTTGTCGCAAGGTAAATTAGTAATTCCTCCCCGGTTACGCTTTTTGTAATATTGATATATCCATTAGATGTTCTTTTATTCCTTGCAATGCCTTTTCACATTCATCCGTCCACCTAAATTTCGCTCCCTTTTTAAGTATGTTGAAAAAATATTTGCACTTATCAGATGATCGCGAGATGAATTTTCCTAGCGAAGCTAATAATCCATTTAACTTTTGCATATCTTTCACTGTTGCTGGTGTCGGCATGGCGCGAATTTCTTGTACCTTCTCCGGATCAACTTGTATTCCTTCTTTTGACACAATGTATCCTAAAATTTTTCCAGATGCCACTCCAAAGGTACATTTTTCTGGGTTTACTTTGATGTTGAAATGTCTCATTTGTTCGAAAATTTCCTTCAAATCTCGCACATGATCTTTTGATTCTTTGCTTTTTATTAACATGTCATCCACGTATACCTCTAGTGTTTTATGTATCCATTGTTCGAACACTTTCTCCACCATCCTTTGATACGTTGCACCAGCATTCGCAGACCAAATGGCATTTTTGTGTAACAATATAATCCTCTTGGAGCGAAAAAGGCAGTATGCTCTTGGTCTTCTTCAGCGAGAGGAATTTGATTGTATCCCTTATATCCATCAAGAGAGGATATCCTTTCATTTCCTGCTGCTGATTCAACCATCTGCGGAATATCTGGCAAGGGAAAACTATCTTTTGGACAAGCTTTGTTTAGATCGGTAAAATCTATGCAAATTCTTATTACTTTTTTTCTTCTTTGGAACTACGACCATATTTGCTATCCATTCGGGGTATTTTGCTTGTCTAATAATCATAGGCATCAAGCATCTTCTCGCAACTCTTCTTCTATTTGAGGATGATATGTTGTTGCAATTTTTCTAATTCTTTGCTTGAATGGTATTGCATTTTTATCAGTCTCTAATTTATGACATGCTACTGAGATGGATCTATCCGGGCATCTCACCCATATCCCATGCGAAAATATCTTTATAATCTCGCAACAAATCAATAGTCTTTCTTTCCTCATCTCGCCTCCATTTTAGTCCCAATTTTTAACATCTTGGGTTCTTCTTCAGTTCCAATATTCACTTTCTTTGTTGGTTCTGCCGCAGTGTAGCTAGACTTCGGTTCTCCCATGGGCGTTGGTCCTTTTACTTCCTTTGCGAGATCATTCTCTTCACCACATATTCCTTTTCCTTCTTCCGCTCTTATCATGTAAGTTCTAAATTCTTCTTCCTTTTTTATTTTGCTTTTGCCATCTTCTTGCGATCTTTTCGCTTCTTCACACATTCTTCATAATGTTTTACTTCGATTTGATGATACATTCTTCCTTTATCGGTATCTCCTCTAATTTCGCCAATTCCACTCGGCATAGGAAATTTGACACATTGATGAAATGTTGATGCTACAACTTTTATTGCGTGTATCCATGGCCTTCCCAACAACATGTTATATGGTGATTCCATATCCACTACACATAACGTCACATGTGTTTCAATTTCTCCCAACAAAATTCGTATTTTTATTTCCCCTTTAGGTTTTGTTATTGATTTCTTTGAAACCATAGATATGATATGTTGCGGAAGTCATTTCTTCATCTTTGTACCCCAATTTTTATACGCATGATAAAACATTATATTCACCGAACTCCTGTATCCACCAAAGTTTTATTTATTGCCCATTCTTCCACTGTTTTTGTTAATTTTCCTTCTTCTTTGCTTGCACTTATCGTAATCACTAGTGGAGATGTGTGATTTAAATTCTCTCCTGATATCTCCGTTGCTGTGAATATAATTCTCTGTTTTTCCCATTCTTTCAAGGGTGACATCTTCTCTCACGATTACAATTTTCTTTCCTTCAAAATCTCTTTTGTGTATTCTCCCTTTGATATTTTCATGAAATTCATTAACCATTGTTTTTGTAATCATATTACATTCCAGTTCTCCATCATTCTCTTTGATTCTGATTTTCTCCAATTTATCCATCATACTCTTGATTTGTTGAATTTTAATATCCAATCTCTTATCTTCAATCAGTCCCTGTTTCTAGCGCCAATATGTAGTTGCAAGAAATCTTACACTACACCCCTCACAATAATCCATACAACTAAGACATTTTAAGGTGAATAACAATGATTTTATTGATTATTTCCTTCAATGTTCACAAGGTGAAATAGAAAAGAGATAAATAAATTACAATCACCACAAACTTTCTCTCTCCTAATGACTTGTCTAACACTCTGAAAAAGAATCCTCTCCCTCAACAGACTCATTCGACTCTTTATATAGGGTAGTATACAATGGATGACAGCTAAGCTGTCATCCATTTTCGGGAATGACTTGCAAAATATCGCAAGTGTACAAGTATACAATCTCGCAGCTCTCCTAAACTTCGCTAGGTCTTTACACCTTTCTCGTGTTTTGGCTGTCGTCATTCATTGCGTCCTTTATACTACTCTTCTTTGACGCCTTCGCAATGCTGTCGTTTACTAATCTCGCGAGATATTGATGTTGCGATATTCCGATCCTACACCTTTATTACTACAATAATAACAATGCTTAGTAACATAAGGAGTATGAGTTTTAATGTTACCTTTTTGTGGATCCGCTTGCATTGGAGCTCGACGAGTCTTCTTCTTCTTATCTTTGTTCAGTGTTATTACTTTCTTGACATTAGCAGAAGTGCTCTCTTTGATTGCTGCTGGTTGAACACAATTCTTAGGTGACTGGATTTACTTCTTTACAAGAAATAATATCATTTTTGACATCAGTGGAAGCCTCTGGTTGAGAAGAATTTGTAGCTTAAACAAATTTTATCTCATTGTTATTGTTGGAAACACTTGATTCCTTATATCCTAATCCATGTGTATCACCATGATATCTTCCTGCTTCTAACAATGAGGATAAACTTTTTGTGCTATCATTGGAATTTTTCAAGTACAAATTTTCTTCTTCCAACGTCTTGATTTTATCAAGAGCATCAGTTAGATCAGCCTCAATGTGATTTTCTCGTGAGAGATATTCACCTTCTTTCTCTTCAAAACTCTTTTGTTGAGAATTAACCCTTGCTTCAGATTCAACAAGTTTCTTTTCCGACAAAAAGAGATCTCTTCGAAGATTTTCACATTCTAATTTCTTAGAATTTAGCTCGTTTGTACGATCTTTAAGAAGAGAGTCAGTGAGGTGATAACAAATATAATATCCTTGGAAAACCTTCTTCAGTTTCTTCTCACGACAAAGAGGAGTCATAAAACCAAGAAAATCTGAAGTTCTCAGTTTTTTATTTTTCAAAGGATTCAGTAGTTTAGAGTATTCTGAAACATCCTCTTCTACATCACGTTCAAAATCTGAGTCATCATCATCTGAAATTTCTTCCAACCTTTCTTGTAGACAAATTTTCCAGTCGTCATCAATTTCTACATCATTAACAAGATTAACTTGTCTAGTAGATTCTCTTGAGATGATTTCATGATGGTCTTCAGATATTGAATCGTAGATGCCATCATCAAGTGTTAATTCAAAACTCTTGATGTCTTGCTTTACGTTAACTGAATCATTATCAGGTTCTATAAAAACGATTTTAGATTCCAGTCTTATAGGTTGGATCGAACCAAACACAGATTGTTAGATCTTTTCGTGTTTGCCTGCTCTGATACCAATTGAAAAGACGAGGGTACCCAAATACACCATAATCTTTAATTTATACACCTATAAGTCCTCTTACCGAAAGTGATTGTCTATGGAAAAAGTTGAGACAATACTACAAATCGGTATTCACACTTTGTGTGATCGTTTATGGATACGAGATCGAGACAATACAACAATCAAAGTGCGATTACTTGATAATAGGCTCGTACTTAACCAAACTCTATAGGATCACTATCAAGTAATACGGAGTTAACGTTTGTGTAATTTACTTTAAATTATAATAACAACAATTATAATTACGGAAAACAAAAGTAAATGACACAACAAGATTTTGTGTCATTTATCCAACAACTACCGAAGTAGCAGAGTTTAGATTTGCAATCAATCAATATAGAATCAAAGAAGAAATTATAAGGTGATGCCGATCTTACACAACTAATCAATCGAATAAATCTGATTCTAGTTGGATCCCAGCCAATCAAGGTTTGTGCACACCCAAAGATATAAAAACCAAATCAGAAATCTTCTTTGTCTTCAAATTTTCATTATTCTTCAATAAACACCTGCACAACACCACTTGAATCTCTTGTGATCAATAACGCACAGAACATAGTCTGTTAACAATGGATTATCACAAGACGTCTTTAGATCTACAAAAAGTTCTAAAGATCCTGTCGACACTTCGATCTAGTTTGAATGAATCTTATATCAGAAGAGAAGATTCTCAAGAATAAACAAACTAGGTGCAATCAAAGTTCAACAACCGTTATTCAATCAAATCAATCAAAAACTAAAATAAACTGCAATTATCCAGTTTCTCACCAACGGTACTCGTAGATCGCTTCTTGATCCCACAGAAGTCTTTAAACGAGCGGTCGTAAGAGATTTCTCCTAATTAGGGTACTTTCCTCTCCGGATAGACGGCTCCACCAGAAACAACAAGAAGATGAAGTTTGTCTGGCTCTTAGGATAGTTTGCTCGAAATGCAAACTTGCGTATTTATAGACCATGGATGTTTGGACACCAAGGAATTTCCAAAAACCGAATTATTCTTAAGATATGCAATAAATGCCCAAATCGGTTTTCATAATTCCTGGAAATGCTTTGTCCAAAATTTCCTAAATCTCACTAGAAAATATCCAATTAGTAAATGCACATTACCAATTTTTATTTTCCGGAGATATGCATTTAATTGCTGGTAATTAAAAGCATGTAAAACTAACAACCTTAAAAAGATTCTTAATTTATTTCGGTTTGGGATCACCTTGAGTAATTAAGGAATATCTTTGAACAATAAAAGGTTCAACCATAAGAACTCTACCAATATACATCCCCACACCCCTATATAGTATATTCTTGATAGACTCAACATGTACATGATCATTCAAAAGATATAACTAGTGGTGGGAACCTTATTTATGTTGCCAGTTCGCAACAGAATCTTCTTAATTCATGTACAACTGATCATATAAAGGATGGTTCAGCCACTTAATCTAAAATTACAAAGTGAATAGATGTAAATTCTCAAGCAAATGGCTATATCAAGGAACCCATACACTAAAATTTCAAAATAATCAAGCATATATATTAACTTGAATTTGCAGAATACATGCCAAAGTGCAACGTGATATATGTAATTAATCATATAATCAACACCCCATGCATGCTCAACATGTATCGATCAAAACATGATCCAAATAAACAAATTTTAGTGCATGATTATGGCCTTTTGTGAGACTGCCTATGATCCTCCTTTCCAGATAAAGGGTTGTTACTTCAAGAAATCAGTCAGGTTCTTAAACCATTCAGAAAAAAGAAAAGAAAAAAGGATCTGGAATAGTAAAAGGTATCTATATTATCCATGAGATAATAGCAAGACTTAGGGTGGAAGAATTCCATCTTCCATCTTCCACGCCACCTCATCATTTGGAATAGTTTATGGAAGGTCAAGTGTAGTGGTGGAATCGTAGAAACGGTAATCAAAATAGCGTTTTACGCTAATAAGAATAGCATCAGAAAAACGCTATTCAGAATAGCGCTTTACGCTATTAAGAGTAACGATTTTTCCTCAGCCATTAGATTTTCAACGGATCATTTTAAATCTACGGATAAAAAAAAGCGTTACTCTGAATAACGCTTTACGCTATTTAGATTAGTGTTGGGCACTATTTTTAGCGTTTTCTGCCTTTTAGCGCGCTATTCTGAATAGCGTTTTACTCTAATATGATTAGCGCTTCCATGGATTCCACATACCATCCCACGAAATCATGGAGCATGGCTTGGAATAACCGTGGAAGACCCCAACTTGGAAGCCACTAGACTTGACATTCCATAATTTTTCCACACTTGGAATAGGTTGGATTCCACCATAATACTTGCTCTAATAATTGCCAGAAAACAATATATACTAAAGAAACAATAATCTATCCAATTTATTCTCATCATTGAAGAATAAATTCCCAATTGGTATAAATGTATGTTGTAACACTACGTCCCTTTTTTCTCGGGTTTAAGTGAACCCGTTAACTTAATTCTATGTTCCGATTTGCTTAAAGCTCTAGTAATCTAACACTTTTAAGTTGCCCCAAACAATAAATGTGAGTACCCAGATAGAAAGCATGCCTCATCTTAAATTGTTGGGTGTCTAAATAGCTATGCATGTATCTATCCACGCGTCCACACATTGAGTTTACTCATCTCGTTTTTGTACGTGTGGGGTGTTTCGTTTTAGAAACAAGGAACACCAACTCTTCTGGGTCGAATTATTTTCCTCTCTTTCTTTCTTGTTTTTCTTTTCCTCGAGTGACTGAAACAATTAAGTAAATCATACTCAAGTGACATTTGTTTATATATGGATTGTTGAGGCCATCAATGTTTGTTGGTTTCATAGATGAGATGGAGAAATTCTTTTTCCCGTTCTTTAAATTGGAAGCCGTTTGAAGAAGTTGGTTGTTCTTACTCAACTGTTCAAAATGAGTCTTATCAATTGATGGGTTTGTATCTCAAGCTGAATGCATGTTTGATTAGTGAGATTTTATTACAGAGACGGAATTGGGTACAAATTGTGAAGAGTTTTGGTGTTAAGTTTTTAAGCCGGCAAATCAGTTGCAAAATAGGAATGTTGCTCATGGATTTTGGGTGGACTAGTGGTTATGAACCCGAGTATTCTAGGATCCCGGTTTAATTAGCAAGGATGGGTTGCTGTCGATTTGATCCCTACTAACTTGGACATGTTTTCTAGCCAAGAAAACATTCAAAGGAGTGGGTTGTTGCTGGTGCCTTTTGATGTGTTGGATGGCTATGGTCGAGAGGATGTTTAGAGTTCTGGTGGTATAAGAACGGATGTGTTGTGGTTAAACTTAAAATTCATAGGTGAAGAAGCTACGGGAGGAGGTCAATATGACCAGGGAAAACACATCCCTACACCAGCATAACGACACACCATATGTTCGACAAATTTCCTGAAAGAACAGAAAATAGGTTTAATGTTCTTATAGCTTTTCTTAATATTTATTTTATTAATTTTGGAGTCTTTATGAGTGCCATGTGATATGGGTTTCCTCTTTAGCATATGTCTTGTCTTGGTAACAATAGATTATTTTTCACATGATTATTTTGATGGTTTGATGGATGATTTGAGAAAGAGTTATGTGTATAAGAATGGTTTGATTGAGATGCTTTTGGTCCACAATCTTGCTTATGTTGTATGCATAGTTTTATATGGGCATTAAAGTTTTATATGTGATTTCCTTGTGCAAGGATTAACTCATTTTTTACTTGCTTACTCCTTCCATGTACTGTTTAGTATGTAGGTTGTAGTCTATTAATCAGTTTAGATGAGTGATATATAAGAATGAAACATTTTTCCCTTTCTTGTTTATTATTGAAGACGGCTTGTGGTCATCTTAATCTAATTTATTAACCATGATCATCTTTTGGGTAATGAATTGTGTAAACTAATGAATATTTTAAAATTCACTAGGACTAGAATTGTTGCGGTTCTTGTAGAATTATAGTTTGCAGGTTAAGGGTGTTAGAGCATTGCTCGGTCGAACTCGCATTCGTTGTTATCTCAAGCATGTTTGTCAATGTTAGTGATCAAAACTATGAGTCTTGATTTCTAGCCTATTTAGATGTCTCGGACTAGGACATGGATTGTGTAGTTGAGCTTTAGACTTCACGGCGTTCATCTTTTGAAGACGAAGAACTACTAAGGGGAGCTTGTGGAACTTCATCGACAAAAGGTATGTGGAGACTGAAACTTATCTATCACTTGGAAAGTCTATTTCTACTCTATCTCCTATATTGAGACATAAGTCGTTTTACGATGTAGTTTTCTGTTATACACATTTGAGATTTCGAGCTAAGTTTATCTCGCTTATATATTTCTCGGAATATGTGTTGGCAAGCTTTCGCTTTGGCCAAATTCATCTTACATTCGTTGACGAAAGTCCGAATAAGATCATATGAAAATTGCCGAGTTACATCTTACATGGTTTGTGTGATACAATCATTTGGTGTTGGCTTGGAATGTTTCATTATGATAATTTCAATAACTTGAAAATTGCTTTGACAAAAAATAGTTTGTGAACAACAACTATATAACGTCCTCTAAGAAAGTTTCAATGGTTGAAATAAAGAGTTTAGAATCATGTAACCATGTTTGGATATAAGCATAGTGTGTTAATCACACTAGTGTACAAATCCAAAACCGGGAACCTGAAGTATGCGTACACGTACACTTACTGGTGGTTACTGATGAGGGAAAGTTTGCGTACACGTACGCATACCGGAGGAGAGTTCACTTCCGTGAAAATCTGCTGGAGTTTGGAATGTGTTGTAGTATGCGCACCCGTACGCGTACCGGCGTAACCAAACTCAAGTCCGGCTACTAAAGTATGCATACCCGTTTGCGTACTTGAGTGGGTTACTTTCTAAAATCGGTTGTGTACATGAACTTAAACATTTATATTATAAGGAATGCAATCTTTGCAAACCGTGGCTATAATGTTCATGAATTGATTCGAGTGAATCAAACCGATTTTGTTTCGATTGTGTTCTTGTATACTTCTATGAGAATATAGCAATTGAACGACTCTTTAACTAGTTTCATTTGAGTCATTTGAACTAGTTTGGAATAAGATGAATATGGTTAATATGAGAGTTAATCATATGGCTAAATTTGGTTGACCATGTTGAGCCAACATAGGTGTACACGTTTGGGTGCGATTACATAAACCTAAATGAGGGTACATTTCATTTGTGTGTAACAAGCTAAGTTCGATCTAATGGTTGAAAGATATTAGCTTGGTTGAATCAGGTTTTTTCATCTAACGGTGAATATTGAATGATTTGCTACCAAGGTAACTTGGATTGCAAACCCTGATTTTAAAACTATATAAAGGAGAACTCTAGCAACTGGGAAACCTAATCCCCACACTTCTGTGTGTTACTAGTTGCATAAGCTAGAGTCGATTCTCCTTTAACCTTAGGTTTTCCTAAACCTTGTAGGTTAACGACTTGAAAGACTTCATTGGAATTGTGAAGCCAGACCCAACTATTTTCTCTTGTAGTTGCGTGTTCTGATCTTGCCCGATTCTATCGTTTGAGTACTATCTTCTCTAAGATTTGCTTGAGATTAATTTCTCTGATAGGCAAGATAAAACGTGATAACAAACATCTTCGTCTCATAGTTTGTGATTACACAATATCTAGTTTCGTCATCATACGATTTAGATTATTGTGAGGTGATTGATAATACTAGGTTGTTCTTCGGGAATATAAGTCCGGTTTATCAATTGGTTCCTGTTCACCTTGATTTATCAAAAGACGGAACAAAAACTCTTGGGTATTTCTGTGGGAGACAGATTTATTCAATCCTATAGACTTTTCTGTGTGAGACAGATTTGTTTATCAAGTCTTCGACTTTGGGTCGTAGCAACTCTTGGTTGTGGGTGAGATCAGCTAAGGGAATCAAGTGTGTAGTATCCTGCTGGGATCAGAGACGTAAGGAGCGCTACCGTACCTTGAATCAGTGTGAGATTGATTAGGGTTCAACTACAGTCCAGTCCGAAGTTCATTGGTAGTAGGCTAGTGTCTGTAGCAGCTTAATACTGTATGGTGTTCAATCTGGACTAGGTCCCGGGGTTTTTCTGCATTTGCGGTTTCCTCGTTAACAAAATTCTGGTGTCTGTTTTATTTCTTTTCCGTATTATATTTTGTTATATAATTGAAATATCACAGGTTGTGCGTTTAGATCAATCAATTAGAATATCCAACCCCTAGTTGTCGATTTACATTGATTGACACTTGAACACTGGTCTTTGGTACCGTTCAAGTTATTTCACATAATAATCAGGCTCGCGGATTTATGTCTGTTTGATTTGCTGATTACATTGTGAAACAGAGATATTAAACTCTTTGATATACTTTACTCTAGATTGAGTCTGACTGTCTAGTTGATTTTCTAGAAAGTATATTGGAGTAAGTCCTCTCAGATTGCCAAACGAATTGTTGGGTGTGGTTGTTATACCCCGCATTTTCAAAGGGAACTATGAAAAGAGCTCAAGTCTATGAGGCAAAGGAACCTCTCGACTCCAACCTAAACTGCACATCAAGTATTTCGGAAAATCCTCAAAGAATGATAGAAAAGGTTATGAGTTCTTATTTCTTTTCTTACATTTTCTTATGAATTTGGTGCTTGATAAAATATGCATGTAGTTAAGTTGGGAAATGGTGTTGTATATCTACTGAGACCATTTCTTCATTTCTACTAATAAGTTCTCATGGTCTCAGACGTGTGAAAAGAGAACTCACTCTTGATTTTACAACTTGAACTATTCATTTTTTGTCAGGTAATGAGTATACATATATGTAAACTGTAGCTAAGGTACACTAATGTGACAATGGAGCTTAACTCTTTATTTTGTCCATATGAAACTACTTTACTGCTATGTTTGATAGGATGGTCTTAAACCCATATGGTCATGTCTTATATGTGTAATCCTTTCACTAGCTTGTTAATATGAAAATGACTGGAATCTAGTCTTAGAGATTTAGACCATTTGGTACATGCTAGCAGGTAACTAAGTTTCCTAGAGAACTTGTTTCCTATAAGTTAAGCTAATTTAGATCAAATTAACTGTAACTGTAATTTTTATATATATATATATTAGAATTCTAATTTTGTAAGTAGCTCCTAAACTTGTCATGTGAGCTTTCTCTCATCGTGTACTTCTTTTCTGTTTTAACATGTTTCACTTTTGAAATGATAATGAGAAATCATCATTACTTATAAAATAAAATGTCATATACACCATCTAGGGTTGGTTAGATGGCAAGTAAGGGGATCTACTTCTCGACTAATGGGGAGTTCAAGGAATGTTTGGCAGTAGCTTGCTTTTTATGCGAGGGTCGAGCCCCGTATATTTATTTATTATATAAAAACAGAGTTTTTTCGAGCGACGTGGTTAATCGGAGCTTCTGGTTGATTCTGGCCCCACCATTCAAATTTTCAGCCAATAGAATTTCAGTAGAATCTTTTGGGCCCGCGAAATATTTTTTTAATAATCACATTTTAGAAAATAATTTCCTAAATTTCCTAAATCTTATTTATTCTAAGAAACATATCAAAACAAATATAAGCAATTTAAACATTACCAAAAAAAAAAATCATCATCATGATAAAATAAGATAAAATGTTCATCATGATTTCATCGTAAAATTAAATCCATCATATGATTAAAAAAAACAATCATATAAATAAACCAATGTCCAATGTCCATTTACAGTTTTTGTAATGAAATCCCCTTAATTACATCTCCAAACTACGATAAAATAAAAATCTCCCCCTAATTACATGGTATGAATACCTAAAAAATATTATAAGCATGAACCTGAATGAATTTTTTTTTCCAGGTGAGTGATTAAAAGAAAATACCTGATTTGTGGGAGTCATGCCTGAATAGAGTGAAGAGTCCGTTAATCCTGTACAATAAATAAAATAATACAAAACCATTATGAGTATGAATTCCAAAAAAAAATCACGAACATCAACAAAAAAAAAAAACGAAAAACAAAATCATAGGAGCGATTTCATTAACAATTTTGGAAAATACCAAAATAAATGTGGATATCAAAAATAACAAGAAAGAAAATATTGGAAGGAAGAAAATATTGCGATATGATATCCAAATAAATGTGAATATTGGATACGTATATTATTTCCTACAAAGAAGTTTTTTTTTTTGGAATTTTTTGGGTTTATCTACTCTCTATTTAAGGCCCTTGCACAGATGCCGGGATCCCATTTTTCTTTGGTGTGGCGCAACAGCAAAAATACAGGTATGCTTTATGGTTGAATGTGTTTCATAGGCATGCTTTGATCGTAAACTCATCACTTTTTATATGCTATTCCCATTGTTTTTTCTTGGGCTTTTTGCGATGAAGGTCTTTATTGTTTCTTTGATTGATTGATTTGATTCCAGAAACAGGTTTATTTTTAGGATCGTAAACTCCACTCTACATTGCGGTGAGAAACTCATCACTTTTAGTTTGATATTCCCATTGTTTTTTCAATGACTTTTTTGCGATAAAAGTCTTTATTCGTAGCTTCTGGTTGTTTTTTTCGATGCTGGATATTCATCAAACTAGATTTGGGTATTCTTTTGATTCCATACGGTGGAATCCACTTTACAAAATACATTGAAATGATCTAAAATATGATGTGCAACAGTCGGTTGAGTTCCTTACACTTAGTAATGGATCGGGACTCCAACATTGAGAGTGGAGTGCGCAAGAGCAAAAATACAGGTATACTTTGTGGTGGAGTGTGTTTCATCGGCATGTTTTTTTTTGGGGGATTATCGTTGTTTTTTGCCCTTACATATGATCCATGCAGCAAGAAAGTCCGTGGGTAGAACCAAGAAACCAGTTATGATAGATCCGACTACTCCAGAGCAGGCAAGGGTGAATCGTATGAAACGTAAGGGCGTGATACTAGAGAAAAAAAACAGGAAAATACGTAGATTGCTTGAAGGTACGGATGCAGGTACATGCATATTTCAACGAATAAGATCATGTTCCAGGACGTTGTTTGATTTTATTTTGTTGTTATTTTTAATGCCTATAGAAAGTTTGCAACGATAAGCGGTGCGAGCAACCAAGTTGTGAACCAGAACATGCTAGGGTGAATCGCCATAGGCGTAAAAGTATAGTAATGGTGTTTGTTTATTATTAAGTTTTTGTGTTGGTTTATTATTAGTTTTCAGATAACATTATATTTGAAAAGCATGTCCATCAGAATACAACACAACGTTAGTCGTTATCCTTTCTTAAGGATGCTAAAGAATGTATTACCATATCCAATGCATATTTATTTTTGGAGATGCTAAAGAATGTATTACCATATCCAATGCATATTTATTTTTGGAGATATAGTAGTTTTCGATTTCGTAGTAGATATTAAGGCAACAAGATTCCGAAAGATTCAAACTTCCATAAAACCGTGAATAATGTACATTAGATAAAACGGATGTTTATGGGTGAAAACTATTCCTGCCGGATTTGGTAATTTGGGGTGTGTGGATGAGGAATGAATCTAAACCCTAAACAAATGCACTGCGCGGTGAGTGCTTGTAGATTCGGAAATCAATCTGTGCAAGTCCGGCCTAAACCAAGAAATGGCCGTTCCAGACTCGTTTCGCTCACAAAGTGAAGGAGATGGGGTTGATCTTAGGGAGGAAAGCGAAGAAGGTGTTGATATTGTGAAGGTGTTGGCTTGCTTATGACTTGTAACAGAAAGGTGAGCAGGCTTATGATTGATGCAAGCAGGCTCTGGGTGTTTGAATACGTTTTGTATTAACACTTGGTTTCGTCTCGTCCGGACTTGTGTTGTTTTTCTCTGTGTTGAAAATAGGGAGGAGAACCTATTTATACAAGTCATTTGAGCCTTATTCACGTCTCTCGTGGGAAGTGGAGTGATGGAGTAGTGGAGTTGTGTGTTGGTGTTACACGACCAGTCTTGCCCACTTCTCTTGTCATCTCTAACCGTCCATGACTTCCTAACACGTTCTTGTGATGGCGCGTTGCACGCTGCACGCTGTAAACCGCCGAGACCAATACCCGATATGTATCCCCCGGTTTGTGACATGATTGATGCGGAATGTGTGGATCGTGGGACCCACAAAAGGTAGCATGTAATGCTAAATTGAATAACTTGTGTTATTCGGGAAGTTGATACTTGTGAAGTATCATGTGTATTTTATGCAGTCTTGGATCATGGTGTGGTAGAGTGATGGGTGGTGATTACCATGACGCCTCACCGACCAATTAACTCGACCGGGGTTGTATAACCAAGCGGTGAAGTTGGACGGACGAGATGATCTTTGAGACACTCGTCTGCGACCGTTGATGGAATTAGGGTTTTGAAGAGGTGCGCAGCATCATTCTTGACTCGGTCGAATCCAAGCTTGGGAGACGATTTTGGCCAGGCCGATCGTACATGCGTGTAGACGGCATGACGGTGCGGCGCCCATACCCCATTACCTCACGAAAGTATGATCCGGGCCACTCAATTTGTCCGGTGAAGTTGAGTGGTCGAGATCAATTTGTGACAGTAAAACTAGTGCCGCAAGAGCCGCACATCACGCCATCTTCGGGCGCGCGTTCCAAGACAACCAATTCTTGGTCGGTCTTGGTCGATCGCTCTCGGAGTGTAGGTGGTAGGCTGGTGTTCACGCCTATACCTCGATGTCCCATGAAAACGTGATCTAAGCCACTCAAATCGTCGGTGAAGTTGAGTGTTCGAGATCGATTTGCAATTTGGGAAGTGTGACCACGCAAGTTTGGACGCGCGTTTTGGGATAGCCGGGCATGATATGCCTTGGCCGATCAGTGAGGGGATAGACGGGCCCACGGTGGTCATGCTGGTATGACCGGACCTGCTTAATCTAATCTGGGACCCTCCATTCGTGCCGGAGAAGATGGACGCTCGTGATGCTCAAAACCCTAATTTTTGGGTTTCACGGCCGTGCATCATGCTATGTTCGGGCGCGCACGGGTGGGATGACCAACCATGGTTGGTCCTGACCGATTGGTCATGTATGTAGGTGGGCCCACGGTGATTGTGTTGACATGCTCTGGGCCCTTTGAATCTACATCTACGCCCTCCATCTATACCTGCGAAGATGGATGGTTGAGACTGTTTTGCGACACATGTAATATGCCGCAAACCCTAATTTAGGGTTTTCCGTCCATACGCTCTGGTTTGGACGTTTTGGCAAGCTATGCCAATATTTTGGGAGGCCGGCCATGCGGGGTCCGCGTTGGTTAAGCAGTGAATATTCCATACGGCTTGGGGGTTATGGAATTGATGCGGGGACATCCAATCATTTGGTGAGGTTGGATGAACGAGATCATATCGACCCGATCTGGACGATCAGGATGCTCAATCGGCTAGTATAACACACCGAGAGTTGCAACTTTGTACGGGTATTTCGTACATGCTTTCATTATAATGCTTGGAGGTTCGTGTTGCTCTGCTGAGAGCAACACTCAGTCGTCATGCCGCACTGATTATGAGTACAGGAAATACAAGGCTGCTCATGCATTTATTAATAATGCTATAAATTCACAGGGTATATGGGATTGTTGCTTGACGAGGTGTCAAACTCGCAAAAATAAATTTCTCTACTTCTCTTTAACTAGCAAGCAGTATAATGTAAGTAGGATCGTCCCCCGGGAGGTATGAAGTTCAAGTTGTTATGCAAATACTCTTAGCAAAGATGATTTTGTTGTAGAAATGCTGAAAATTGTAAAATGTATTCAAATATGAGATGTAATTGATTAAAGGTTCATTCTAGACCACGGAATACAAACCAAATTGATAGATAGCTATGTTCTTCACATTATCATGTTACTAACAACCCTAGAATAATTAGTACGCTCAACTATTCCGTTATTATCTTCTAGCTCACCGGATACGGAAGCGCTCGACTACTAGGTTCCTACTTGCCAAGTTTCCTAGAGGTACGCTTACTAGGTTTGACTTAAACAAGTGCTCTAAGTTCTGTGAGATAAGGTTGCTCCTAGTGATGAACTCAAAAGCATGAATCACCTACTAGTGTTGATTTCTACATATGGGTACTTAACAAAGTCCCATCATCAATACCCACATATTACTACTTGTGTTTATCTTCTCTAGACAATTACGGTCGAAGAAAATCTAAACTAGCAAATAGATTAAGAATTAATGACTCAATTTCGAACTTAAACCCTTAACAAATAATCCATAGACAATATTAGCATGGTAGAAATCAATCAATAACATTAATGAATGCAAGAGAACAAGTTATTTCATATCAAATATAGATTCATATTAGGGCTTCAAATCGCCCTTAATCAAAGAGAGTTTTAGTTACTCATAAATATGGAGTTCATTATCAAATCAATAAATGAAATAAATTAAAGAAGATGAAAATATTAAATGAAAGCAAACCCTAGCTCCGGCTCTCTGCAAAACTCCAAGAAGAATACGTGATATTGAAGAAAAACTTCTATTTTATAGCTCCTCTCGTTCCAAAATTAGGTCTAACCTTCAAAGTCCATCTCCAAGTGGTCCACCAAGCCCATATAATTCACGTGTGAAAGTAGCCCAATAGAAAACTCTGACCCCAAAAATATTAGTCGGAATCGCGGTAGGAAATTGGTAGGAAGTTGGACGGACTCGGCCGACAAGTAGCTCGTGTGACCGGCAAAGTCCACCCGGTCACCTGTGAAACATCAGTCCATCGAGTTAACTCGGTTAAGCTGCACCGAGTCGGGGGTGAGTCGAGTCTGCCTAACTCGGTGATCCAGATAACCTAGTCGGATCCGAGTCATAGTCTAACTCGGTGACTTGGCTTTAGGCATGAGCCATTGTACGGCTGTAGCTTATTTTGCACAGGCCATGATCAAATTAGCACCGGGATGGCACTTTATCCAAGCATTACTTAGCCATCCACACACCGCAACCTGCAGTTCACCAATCACATTCTCCCATCTGCGACTCCACAACTCGCTTCAAATTCATCTAAATCTTCAAACTCAGCCATTATCTCATTACCAAATACTCCAACCGAGACTTAACCAATTTCGCACCCGCGCTTCCATTACCTGTCACCCCACACGCCTAGCACCAATCAATTAGCCAAACACCACCGCACCGCATCGTTAGCACCATCCTGCCGCCATCGATGCACCCCGCAACAAAGAATCGGCCATTGTGGACTTGAACACCACCGTGCTCGTTGTTCTTCTTTTCTTATTTCTTTATCTCAACTCCCGATTCCTCACTTTGCGATCTCGGCACAAAGCCAACCCATTGCCGATTCAACCTCGCACGGTGAGTCCATGGCAAAGCAATAGCTACAACTCTCGGTTCAAGCCCCTAGCTTCATTCCCTGGCCGCAATCCATCGACTACTGACTTCAACATAATTCCCGCACTTCCAACTGCATCATCTCATCACTGCGAACACCCATTACCAGTCTCGAGTTCTCAACACAAAGTCCACTCCCTTTTCGCTCCCCGACACAAAGATCACAAACCCCTCTCGTGAACAACATACCGGCACTCCAGTTTCATTCCCACTGGCACCAGCTTACTCGCCATGCCAAATCGGCTTCCACAGCACCTCCTTAGCTTCGGTGTCACCTCGCCTTCCTCCTTTCTCGACAGATCCATCAGCCCGCGTAGCAACTCCAACTAGCCATCTCCCGCAATCAGTTCTAGCTTCACTTCCAAAAACAATTAACCAGCAAAGTATAATTCCACCAAAACCCCGTAAGCTTATGCATTCATCTAATTCCTCGCTCAATCAGTCACCACCGCCATTACACCGTATCACCATCACCCATGGCTTATTTCCCTTGTTACCACCAGATCGCATCAGAACAAACTCCAGTTCAATCCCACTGCTGGAAACTTCAAAACCAACACCCAGACCCATTTAATCTCTCATTTCTCACAAAATTACCACCTGAGCTTCATTGTCACCAACATAAGACTCACATTGCCAGCACAAGAAGTCAGCAAAACCCTTCTTCAGACACCCTTACATCTACATTAATCTTCTCTAATTTCCCCTGGAATTTCAAATCCGAGTTAAACCCACCTTCTTGAATCAGTAGCACCGCCAGAGACTCAAATCTTGACAGCGCCAGATACAATTTCACATCAACCCCAATCTACCAAGAACCCTAAATTTCAATCTTCAATCGAATCCAAATGGTTGATTCCCAATTCTTCAAATACACCGCATCGCCTTCATCTTTACCATCAATGCGACAATTTGAGTTTAATCTCTCGAATCGACCTCAATCACTAAACCCATCTCGAAATCCACCACTTCCTCCGTCTCTCTCAAAGCATCAAAACCTAATTCTTCTTCTCTGGTTGAATAAACCAGATGACAACAAAACTTAATCGACCTTCTTGTTACGTACTCTCGGCCACCACTGAGACACTATCATCCCTTCAATTGCTCTTCCCTGATTTCTCATAGCAGCGCCTCCCTTCTTGTTTTCAGAGGTCATGAATTAATGAGGAGTAAAAGAAAATTGAGTTGTCTGAGAAGCAACTCGACCTAATCAGGCTTGTCCATACAGATTTGGATATCTGCACCCACTAAAACAATACAGGCCACCAACTAGAGCCGGCAACCCCTTATCCTTGGCTTGGCTTGTCTCGGCTCCGCTCCCGATAGCAATTACACATGACAATTGACGCTTTTGCTCTTTCTTGAATTCTTCCACCAACAAGAACTCGTCTCTTACTTCCCAGATTTACTTCCTTTCTTCGATGTCTCTTCATCACTAAAGCAGTCGTGCTTTTCGTTTAAATTTGCATCACTAAAGCCGACATACTTTTCAGACAGAGGCGAAGAAATAAAAGCAAATAATGAGAAATAATCCGCCTCCAATAGAAGTTGCACATGAGATGAGACTTTTGCGCTGTTTCTTCTTCTTTTATTCCAAATGACTCCAAAGTACCTAAATACTCAAAAGCAAACATAAGATACATATTTTACAAGAAAACTTAGCAAAGAAAGCATAAACAATAGATAAATATTAAGGTGTTTTAGACACCTATCATTGCTACATGCTCCAACCTGGATGAATTTCATGTATTTAATTCACAGAATGGGATTGTTGCCACATGCTCCATTCTAGGTGAATTAGTAAAGTGAAGGAGTATCCAACACTTATTAATGGCTTTATCTTTTACAAGATGTTAGCGCATGATTTTTTGGTTTTTACAATTTTAACCTTAAATGAAAATCTACCATCAACATTAAGTCCCCTGCCTAGCACATAATGGTTACACTATTGTGGGGTAGGCATGAGATGGTGACATATACAAACGTAAGAAGACAAGATAAAGGAAGTCTACCTGGAGGGATTCTGGCCTTGGGAAATCCTCCATACGTGTGCGATCTTAAGCCTTGATGGACCGGCTTCCTTCCTTAGGGTATTTGAATCAAAAGAGGAATCCAAACAAAAGAGGAATCCTTGTTCTATTGGGATTCTTCTAATTTTTGTCTATAAAAGAGAACAAACCCTTCTCTTTTTCTCACGATTTTTTTTTTTTGTTGAGCAGCTCCGTCCGTGACCAACCGCCGCCGCTCGCTCCGCTGACGCGCTTGCCGTTGTTCTTCTTAGGAGTTTCCGTCGTCGTCGCAGTCCGTCCAAGGTAAGTTTCTTTTTTTTTTTTTTTTTTTTAGGAAAAACCCTAATTTCTTAGGTAAAAATCTTTTGATAGATACATCATGCCCATTTTGCTAGAATTGTTTAGTTCCGTGAGCCCATGAATATGCCGTTTTTGCTTCTTCTTCCGTCGTTGCATGTAAAACCTAGTTTCTTAGGTTTTAGCTTGGAGAGAAATTTGGCTTGAATTTCATGAACACAATTCTCATGAGAAAAACCGTGTTATAATACGTGTATACGAATGCAGTCCCACCATGTGCATTTGATATGAACGTGGGTCCCACCCACACATGCTTGACTGAAAGTCGACCTCATACTAGCCTTGTGCCCGAACATGAGGCTTGAGTAATACCAGACTTGAAACCAATACCGGACTTGAAACCAATACCGGACTTGAAACTTGAGTCGGTGCTTGGACCCGATCCCGTCTTGTGCATTCCAACGTGAATGCAGTTCGCACTCGTTTTTTTTTATCAAGTACTGACTCATGTATTTATTGTAGAATGAAGAAAAGAACTCCTGTCGATATGTCTTTCGGAAATAATCTTTGGTGCCAAGTCGGGAAGTGTTGATGACTTCAAAGATATGCCGAACATTGCTTTGATGAGTTGTTCACCTTGTCTTTTCCGAACATTAGGAAACATCCCTCTCACAAAGGATAGTCCCTTTCCGATTCGAGAAAATATAGAAGCTGATCCATCTTCTTCTTCGGCACTTGTGATGAGGTTCTCGTCTTCAAAGAAATGAATATCTCGCCATCTCCTATCGACTTCAAGACTTGTCATACTCCACCGGCCTCTTATGAAGGATGGATGAGGCGCATGTTGAATAATAAGAAAATTAAAGCCAATTTGACCAAAGCGCAAATCCTCGATGCAGTCATGGCATCTGCTACTCTTGAAATTAAGAAAGATGTTGCATGCTTGATTACTTTCATTTCTCGGTGGCGCCCTTCGACTTATACAGCTATATCTAGATGGGGAGAGATGACTATTACTCTGGAAAGCGTAGCTGCATTGATGAACCTGCCTGTTGCTGGGAATCTTTATTATGAGCTTTCTGACACGGAACAACGTGATCATGACACTATACTCCGAAAGGTGACAGAAATCGACGATCCGGACAAGGAGGAGAAAAAAAGATACAAGATGCTTTTACACCTGGTGGGTATCGGAATGGTCTCCTGTAAACCCAGAGCCGAATCAGGAGTTGGAAAACGAGCTCAGTGTGATTGCATTCCTGTCTTTGTGGTTATCCAGAGATATATATGATGAAGGTTCTGGAAAGAAAACCATAAGGGGTTTTCTGGTTAAGATTGCTATAAAGCTAGCAAAAGGCGAAGTTCTTCCCTTAGGTGCCTTGTTCCTTGGGTCATTGTATTCTCATCTGGACGCCTTAGCAATGGATATGCATGTTTCCAACGGGTACAAGAAAGTGGAGTCGTATGTCCACTTCGCTTTTCTTCAGGCATTCTTGTGGGAACATTTCAAAAGTTATGCTCCTGCTCCTGCAACTTCGCTCGTCAATTTGTATGGTGGCTCGAGAATACTCCGTTGGCAGAGGAGGCGTCCCAGAACCGGTGCAAAACTCGTGGATATCTTTGATAATGTGTCTTCTGTAACTTTCCGTCCATGGGGGCCAATCCACCCTTCCATTGTTCAGCCAAAGACTTTTGCTATTGCTTCTGACGGTCCTGATGCTGCGTTGCGTACCGATGCCGAGACTATGAAATTTGGAGAACTTATTTACTGCGCACTGCATTCCAGGATATATCCGTCTCTATTCAACGAAGCTCTTCTTTGTGACTCCGTACAACATCGACAGGCTGCTCGTCAAATGGGATTTGACCAGGGTGTTCCCTTTATTCGTCCTTCGGAGGCTTCGAAAGAACTTATCCCGGTTATCTTTGATGCTGACATATTCTTTGCATCGCAGAGTCTTCCCTTCTGGCCTATTGGGAGAAACTCAGTGGTAACCGACAAGTATAAGGAAATTTGTAGGAAGCAACGGTTTGATTTCCAAGAGTTCTCGGAGGATGTTGTGACAGATTCCCGTGGTGAGCCATCTTCTGACGTCCTTAAGGAGCATTTCCGGTTGAGGCCACTTCCAGCCAAACGGACCAGAGCTGAGGATTGCAGTCCCCAGGTAGGAGAGAGATCTAAGAGGCAGGCATGTGGTTCAGTGATCCTCAATTTCTCCAATATGCAGGTATTTAAATCTCTTTCCGTTGGTTCCTTCATTTCTCCAGAGTAAATTCTTTTAAGAGTGATCCTTGCTTGAAATCAGGGAATTTCAAAAGAGAATGTCTTCACAAGGTTGGCGTGCATTCAGAATGAGAAGGCTGGTAATGTTGGCCTTCATGTTTGGATCTTCATCTTTTTGAGATCTTCATCCGAGAAGTCCGCGGTGTACATGATCTTCATCTTTGAGAAGTCTGGAGAAACCGCTCCTTTTTCCGACCATGACAGAGATGATGAAAGCTCGGTTGGACAAGGCGCCTCCCTAAGTGATCTTGTCGATAGGGTCGTGATGGAAATTAGCACCCAGAGCGAAGTAGATATCGGGAGGAATGTAAGAGAGGCAACATCCGCTATTGTTGAGGTGGCTCCCCTTGAAGAATGTTCTGAGCATGTTCCAATCAATAAAGCTGTCGTGTCGACTTCTTCTGAAAGACCTCCTGCAACTGACAAGGCTCCTGTGACTGGTGAAGTATTGGTAGCGCAACCTGGAGCTTTGTTCGATCCTCCTTTCATTGTTCCTTATCCAAGTCATGTGTTGGTTGGAGGATTCAGTGTGACGGCTTGGTTCAAAGAGTTGTACACGGCAATATGGGAGAAACACGGCCACATTGCTACCACTACGAAGCTCAAAAGTCATCTTGCATTGGTCAACCGCGTTCAGGAGGCTTTATTTTCTATCCATGGGATGAGCGTCATAACTGGTCGAACAGGTTTCGAGGAGATGATTGAAGACTCGGGAAGTGCCATCGAGATGTGTTTGTGCGACGACTTCAATGCTCCTTGGTTCCTCAAAGGGTTCTCCGAGATTTAGGAGCTCCGAAATTACAAGGTGAAGCCCCCCTTCGAGAATGTGTTACTCGCCGGGGAAGAAGAGGTTGAAAAGTTGTTTGAGGAGTTGAAGTGAAGCGTGTTGTACTTCAAAGGATGAAAGTCGCTCTTGCCTAGAAGGACGAGTTGCTGCTGAAGGACTTTCCTTGAAGGATTCGTGCTATACACTTGTCTTTTCTTTTTCTTTTTGAGTGATAGTGAGGATTTCTTTTCATAATTTGACTTCTAGTTTTGAATTAATAGGTAATTGAATTGGTTTATTTTGAGATAGTTTTGTGAATAACTTTTCTGAAAGAGGTTATTTTAAAAGGAATTTGCATCTTGGTCATGAATGATTGCACATGTCATATGAAATTGCAAATGTCGTGTAAAAGGGAGGTATGAAGGGAAGCAAACATGCGTTTGATCACTGAGCCTCTTTCTCCATGTGCGGGATGCTAAGTCCCAGTGAATTCTAAAACTATCTTTCTTGTAAAATTGTTGAATAGAACTTACTTGCTTTTGAAGTCTCACTTGTATCAAACCGAAGTAGCCTCTCCAAGGAAGTCGTCTGCATTAATTTTTTCAGAGAATGAGAGCTATCCCTCTGAACCAAGTTTCTCCTGAACAATGCGCTTCAAAGCGTTGCACTCACTGGTAGGGTGGTGAAGGAACCAGTGGAAATGACAGTACCTCGGGTCCATTACTTCTTGGTCAGTGGGTGGACTCCATACCGGAGGTAGCTCCACCTCTCCGTTTCGCACCCACGCCTCCAGCAACTCCAAAATCTTCTTTATTGGGAAGGGAAAGTGTAGGTACCTTGAGTCTAGCTTTTCCTGTGTTAGTGGGCGTAGTGATGTCTCTTCGTGGCTTTGATGTGGAGCACGTTCGGAGATGAAGTTGGAAGATTTGTGAGTGTCATCATATCTCTGCGGATCGTTTGCACAGGTAAAGGTATGTGGAAGGTGTCGTAATATCACTGCTGAGTGATCGAATTGAACGTTCCCATCCTCTGTATCCACGTATTTCCTGATTGATCTCTCCTTCCTCAAGCATTTCTTCGCTTGGTTGGAAGGTCGATGTGGATTGGACAGTCTTCCAGGCTTCAACAAGAGTTTTGAGATATAAATCTTCTAGCAGGGCCCCGTAGGCTGCAGGCTCCCTTTCTTTATCCGGCGAGACATTGTAGTATTAGGACAAGTCCCTTCCTCTCGTGGAGTTGCCTCGAGTCTTCATTCTTTGGCTGGACCATGTTGTTCCTCTTTCTCGAGTCTCCTGCGATTACGCGCTCTTTTTGCTTCTCCACTTTGGTAAAGGTGTGACTCCCGGCTAAGGATTGATGTTTCTTGCACCGCCCGAGTAGATGCTGCGACCCTTCTTGTAATTGTGTTGTTATATCATTCAAAAGGCGGAATGTTTCGCTCTGTCTTCTAGCGATACCAGCTTGATTTGCCAAGATATCTTCCAACATTCTAGCTATACTTCCCATGGTATCTGAACCACCTGTGGTTTCCTGGTGAGGATACATCGCGAGATGAAAAACCGAAAAATTGAGAATTCAATTTTTTTGCAACCGAGAGATCAACCTCCCGCCGTGGTCGCCAATTGTTTATGGGTGAAAACTATTCCTACCGGATTTGGTAATTTGGGGTGTGTGGATGAGGAATGAATCTAAACCCTAAACAAATGCACTGCGCGGTGAGTTCTTGTAGATTCGGAAATCAATATGTGCAAGTCCGGCCTAAAACAAGAAATGGCCGTTCCAGACTCGTTTCGGTCACAAAGTGAAGGAGATGGGGTTGATCTTAGGGAGGGAAGCGAAGAAGGTGTTGAGATTGTGAAGGTGTTGGCTTGCTTATGACTTGTAACGTAAAGGTGAGCAGGCTTACGATTGATGCAAGCGAGGCTCGGGGTGTTTGAATACGTTTTGTATTAACACTTGGTTTCTGTCTCGTCTGGACTTGTGTTGTTTTTCTCCTGTGTTGAAAATAGGGAGGAGAACCTATTTATACAAGTCATTTGAGCCTTATTCACGTCTCTCGTGGGAAGTAAAGGAAGTGGAGTGATGGAGTAGTGGAGTTGTGTGTTGGTGTTACACGACCAGTCTTGCCCACTTCTCCTGTCTTCTCTAATCGTCCATGACTTCCTAACACGTTCTTGTGATGGCGCGTTGCACGCCGCACGCTGTAAACCGCCAGAACAATACCCCAGTATGTATCCCCCAGTTTGTGACATGATTGATAACCGGAATGTGTGGATCGTGGGACCCACAAAAGGTAGTATGTAATGCTAAATTGAGTAACTACGTTATTCAGGAAGTTGATACTTGTGAAGTATCATGTGTATTTTATGCGAGTGTCTTCGCATCATGGTGTGGTAGAGTGATGGGTGGTGATTACCATGACGCCTCACTGACCAATTAACTCCTGACCAGGGTTGTATAACCAAGCCGGTGAAGTAGGACGGACGAGATGATCTTTGAGACACTCATTTGCGACCGTTGATGGAATTAGGGTTTTGAAGAGGTGTGCAGGCATCATTCTTCAGCTCGGTCGAATCCAAGATTGGGAGACGATTTTGGCCAGGCCGATCGTACATGCGTGTAGACGGCATGACGGTGCAGGCGCCCATACCCCATTACCTCACGAAAGTATGATCTGGGCCACTCAATTCGTCCGGTGAAGTTGAGTGGTCGAGATTAATTTGTGACAGTAAATTAGTGCCGCAAGAGCCGCACATCACGCCATCTTCAGGCGCGCGTTCCAAGACAACCAATTCTTGGTCGGTCTTGGTCAATCGCTCTGGAGTGTAGGTGGTAGGCTGGTGTTCACGCCTATACCGATGTCCCATGAAAACGTGATCTAAGCCACTCAAATCGTCAGGGTGAAGTTGAGTGGTCGAGATCGGATTTGAAATTTGGGAAGTGTGACCACGCAAGTTTGGACGCACGTTTTGGGATAGCCAGGCATGATATGCCTTGGCCGATCAGGTGAGGGGATAGACGGGCCCACGGTGGTCATGCTGGTATGACCGGACCTGCTTAATCTAATCTGGGACCCTCCATTCGTGCCGGAGAAGATGGACGCTCGTGATGCTCAAAATCCTAATTTTTGGGTTTTACGGCCGTGCATCATGCTATGTTCGGGCGCACGAATTGGGATGACCAACCATGGTTGGTCCTGACCGATTGGTCGGGTATGTAGGCGGGCCCACGGTGATTGTGTTGACATGCTCTGGGCCCTTTGAACCTACATCTACGCCCTCCATCTATACCTGCGAAGATGGATGGTTGAGACTGTTTTGCGACACATGTAATATGCCGCAAACCCTAATTTAGGGTTTTCCGTCCATACGCTCTGGTTTGGACGTTTTGGCAAGCTATGCCAATATTTTTGGGAGGCCGACCATGCGGGGTCCGCGTTGGTTCGGCAGTGAATATTCCATACCTGCTTGGGGGTTATGGAATTGATCTGGTCCATCCAATCACGCTGGTGAGGTTGGATGAACGAGATCATATCCGACCGATACTGGACAGTCGGATGCTCAATCGGGCTAGTATAACACACCGAGAGTTCTCAATCGGGCTAGTATAACACACCGAGAGTTGCAACTCGTACGGGTATTTCGTACATGCTTTCATTATAATGCTTGGAGGTTCGTGTTGCTCTCGAGAGCAACACTCTCGTCATGCCGCACCGATAATGAGTACGGAAATACAAGGATGCTCATGCATTAATTAATAATGCTATAAATTCACAGAGGTATATGGGATTGTTGCTACATGCTCCAACCTGGATGAATTTCATGTATTTAATTCCTGAGAATGGGATTGTTGCCACATGCTCCATTCTAGGTGAATTAGTAAAGTGAAGGAGTATCCAACACTTATTAATGGCTTTATCTTTTACAAGATGTCAGCGCATGATTTTCTGGTTTTTACAATTTTAACCTTAAATGAAAATCCACCATCAACAACGGCTTAAAGTAGGGTGGGAAAAAGGAGTAGATATTTGAGGCAACTAGATACTAAAAAAAATTATCTTACATGAAAAACAATAATAATATATTGTCTTAAATATGTGTGCAGACGTCATTAAATAGGTAAGAAATTTTTTTTAACATGAATAGATTTCTAAGATGGCAATTAAATATACATGACAAGTATTTTTACATGGATAGATTTCTATATTTTGCCTTTGGTGAGACTTATTTTTACATTTCTAATATTACCGTTATTGAGTAGAATACAAAGATTCTCTACCATAAGAATCAATTTTTAGAATCTTCTCATTTTTAAAGCAAGGTAGGATTGGTAAAAAATATCCTTAATTAAAAAGTATAAGTAGGTAAAAATATTTATGAACATGAATAAATAAATATGTATAATGCTAAACTTCGGTTGACTAGGTACTAGGTACTAGGATCAGTTACCAAAATTAGATTGAGGGGTTTAAAAAAAACTTAGAAATATATGGACTTTAGCTAAACACTAGGCATTTGGTGGACTAAATCCAAAAATCAAGAGAAAATTGGGCACTTTTAAGATTGTAGGGGGCTATAGCCAGGGTTAGTCCACCCTTGGATCCGCCTGATTTCGTTCCTTTTTTTTTATTAGGTGTTGCCCACGTAATTTACATATATAGAGACTTCTTTACACTAAATTTATTGGAATTTTTACTATATAAAAAAATGTAAAATAATTTAATTTTAGCAATAACAGATATGCTAAGTATAGTAGATATACAAGGCAGGATTGGTTTTATTTGGGGATATGCAAATAAAAAGTATCCTTAGTTAAAAATTCAAAGTAGGTAGAAATATCTAAAAAAATATTACGCTAAATTTACATTTCCATAAATATTTACTTATAATTACGTCACGTATACTGTTAACTATATATAGGAACTAACCATACCTTCCTCTTGACATAAACTTGGTATGTATATACCTTCCTCTTGACATAAAAATCATAAATTCTCTTAAAGCAAAGAATAAGACTGTATATATTGCTAGGAAAATAAATGTATATAAAATATTTGTTGAAATTCTTATGCCAAAATTACAAATTCAGTTTTCTCTATTTCTAAAAAAAAATATCTATATTTAAAATAAACCATATATAACCGTAGTTTCGAAAATTATATATAGAGAGGCATTGTATGTATGAGTTCATTGCGGGTTTTACAAAATTGATTTACTTCTCACATGATTTAATCGTTTCATAAGCATGATGTGTTTTATCGTTTAATAAGCATGATGTGTTTTAATATTATAAATGACACACAATATATAGTAGATCGTATGCTAAACAAGATGTATTTTTTGATTTCGTTCTCTGAATACAACACAACGTTAGTCGTTATCCTTTGGGCTTATCTTCCTTTTCACATTATTTGATCTTTTGATAGGCATGATGTCTTTTTAAGTTTTCGCATGATCTAATGTTATTAATGCGCACAATATATAGTAGATCGTATGATCACCATGATTGATCATAACAAAAGTCAGGACTACTTAGATTTAGGGTAAGAAGAGAAGAGAGACAAGATGACAATTGAACAGAACTTCTTAATAACTTGTACACACCATATTACATAGGACTCGACATATATATATATATATACACCAGTAAAGACAGTTTCCTAATATACAAGAATACCAAAGACAACCAAACTCTAAATAGAGAAACTGCCGTGTATACCAAAGTTTAAGCTGCCGTGTATGACACTGGGTCACAATGAACATGAACCGGATGTTGTGCTAACACCCTCCCGCAAGCGTAACGGGTTATCCTGAACCGTAAGCTTGAACCGTAAAAGATAAAACCTATCTTTAGAAAGCGGTTTTGTGAATATATCCGCAATTTGATCTTTAGATGATATAAAACGAACATCAAGAAGTTTGGAAGCAACTTGATCACGAACAAAATGATAGTCAATTTCTATATGCTTTGTCCGTGCATGAAATATAGGATTAACTGTGAGATAAGTAGCACCAAGGTTGTCACACCACAGTATAGGGGGAGAACGTGTAGAGATACGAAGCTCGAGATGAGTGACTGAATCCACATAATTTCAGCAGAGCAATAGCAAGACCTCGATATTGGCTTGAGATTACTAGAACGAGATACTGTTTTCTGTTTCCTAGCACTCCAAGAGACAATATTTCCACCTATGTAAACACAATATCCACTAGTAGAACGACGATCATCAAGCGAACCAGCCCAATCAGAATCAGTATACGCACTGAAAGATAATTGAATAGAAGGAGACGGCTGAAGAAGTATACCAAAAGTACTTGTACTCTTGAGATAACGAAGAATACGCTTAACTAAACTCCAGTGAAACTCAGTAGGAGCATGCATAAATTGGCAAACTTTATTGACAGCGTATGCAAGATCTGGACGAGTAAACGTTAAATATTGCAATGCTCCAACAATACTACGATATTCAGTAGCATCAGTTAACAAAGTACTACGATCAGAAGAAATATCACCGGAAGTACTAAGTGGAGTACTAAGTGGTTTGACACCATCCATTTTTGCCCGAATAAGAAGATCATGAGCATAACGTTGTTGAGAAAGAAATAAACCCGAAGAAGTACGAGTTGCCTCAATGCCAAGAAAATAAGACAAAGAACCAAGATCTTTAATTGCAAATTCTTTTTGTAAGCGAGTGAGAATAGAAGCAATACCTGTAGGATTGGAGCCAGTAACGATAATATCATCCACGTAGACTAACAAGTAAATAACACCATAAGTTCCATTGTAAATAAACAATGACGAGTCACACTTCGAAGTAATAAACCCAATTTGCAGCAAAAAGGTACTGAGTCTGTGGTACCATGCACGAGGAGCCTGTTTAAGGCCATAGAGAGAACGATGTAATTTGCATACATGTGTAGGAAAACGAGAATCCACATAAACACGGAGGCATTTCATGTACACCTCTTCTTGAAGTTCTCCATGTAAGAAAGCATTACGCACATCAAGTTGATGAATAGGCCAATTGGAAGACAAAGCCAATGTAAGAATAATACGTATAGTACATGGTTTAACGACCGGACTAAACGTTTCAGAGTAATCAATGCCTTCTTGTTGATTATATCCTTTTGCAACTAAGCGAGATTTACGACGTGCAATTGTACCATCAGGATTGCGTTTGATACGAAAAACCCATTTACATCCAATAACATTCATAGAAGGATCATATGGTACTAGTGACCATGTACCATTGCGAATTAATGCATTTATTTCATCATCAGATGAGACACGCCAGTCCGGATCTTTATGAGCCTGGGAAATACAAGTAGGTTCATAAAGTGAATCACATACCAGTGCGTATTTGGAGTTGGGTTTAAAGATACCATCCTTAGCTCTTGTGACCATTGGATGTGTCGGAACAATTGGTAGTACAGGGGAAGCCTGAGTACCGGAGGTTGGTACCGTACTGGAGTCTGCTACCGTATTTGAAGAGTTGAGCACATCAAAAGATACAGAAGAATGATCATTAGCAGGCACTGGAGCTCGAGTATCAACAGGTTCTGAAGACCGAGTACAAGCATGTGCTGGAGACCGAGAATTTGCAAGTTCTGAAGACCGAGTATAAGCAGGTGCTGGAGACCGAAAATTTGCAAGTTCTGAAGACCGAGTTTGAGCAGCTTCTAAAGACGGAACAGCTACACGTGGTGGAGACCAGTCATTGGAAATAGTGACAGCATCAGCTACACGTGATGAAGACTGAGGAGCTGTTGGATCCTTGCGAGTTGGTAGGGCCGGATTTACAGAGGATCGAAGAGACGAATTGAGAGGTAAAGAAATAGAGAAAGGAGAAGATGGAGTTACCTGTGAAGGAGTCGATGCCAGGGAAGGTGATGATGCGGACGCAAAGGGAAAGGTGGTCTCATCAAAAACAACATGACGACTGACGTATATTCGACCCGTGGGAATATGAAGACACTTATAACCCTTATGAGATGGACTATAACCAATAAAAACACAAGGAGAAGAAAGAGGTTCCATTTTGTGAGACCTATACGGACGTAAATAAGGATAACACAAACAACCAAATACACGAAGCAAAGTGTAATCAGGTGGGATACCAAAAAGAACTTCATATGGAGAGAAATTATTTACGGAAGTCGAAGGGACACGATTCATTAAATAACAAGCAGTGTAAAATGAATCATACCAATATGAAGACTACATGAAGCCATATTTAAAATTGTAAGACCAGTTTCACGAATATGACGGTGACGACGTTCAACCAAACCATTTTGCTCGAAGTATGTGGGCATGAAAACGATGAAAATTCCAAGTTTCTGGAGATGCGGAGTAAGTTTGCGATACTCAGCAGCATTGTCAGACTGAAAAATTTTTATCTTTCGATTAAAGAGATTTTCAACATGTTGTTGAAACAAAAAGAATATAGAGAAAACATCGGATTTCTGAGACATAGGAAACATCCAAGTAAAACGACTATACGCGTCAATAAATATGACATAATATTTGTAACCTTCATTAGATAAAATATGAGAGGGTCCCCATACATCCGAGACAATTAAATCTAATGGATTCAAATAAACAGTTGTACTGGATTTAAAAGGTAACTTATGACTCCTATGCTCATGACAAGATGAGCAAAAACTAATAGTTTGGTTTGAAACTGGAAGAGAAAACTAAGAAATAACTTTGCGAACTGTGCGCATCATTGGATGTCCCATTCTAGCATGCCAGTCTTGTAAACTAGCACGTTCCCCTATGCAAGCTTTAGGAGATTGAGACGAGACATCAAGTTGATAAAGACCACCCTTTCTACTGCCACGAAGAAGGACCTTCCCGGTACATCGATCCTTCACAAGACAAAAATTTGGATGAAATTCAAATAAGACATTATTATCGGTAGTAAAACGAGCGACAGATAAGAGATTATGAGAGATTTTAGGTGCAAAGAGAATATTACGAAGCTGCAACTTACGATTGGGAGTCCCCAAAATAGATGAACCAACACTAGAATTTGGTATAGAAGAACCATTACCCATCTGTATTTGATCAGGCCAGGTATACTCAGTTGAAAACTGAAGACGAGAAAGATCATTGGTTATATGATCGGTAGCACCACCGTCGGGAGTCCATGGAGGAGTTGGCAATAAGCCGCTTTGAGCAAAGTATATGCACGCGGTGACGAATTTGGTGGTTGACGACGCGAGGAGGACGAAAGCCACGATCAAACCGGTTCCAATTGATCCGGTGCTTCATGATTGGGACGGCCCACAGCCGACGATCGGAAGCGCAGACCGATTAAGTTGGGATGAAGAAGTCGAAGTACGAGAGTTGCTGTAGTTGTTGTTTGAATATCACGTTAGACATAGACGAGTTGGGCCTAGTGAGTTTCCCGCATAGTTGGGCCGAGCTGAGTTGGGTGCATAGTTGGGCCGGAGCCGAGTGTCTTTGCATAGTTGGGCCTTGATGCCGAGACAAAGTGGACTGGAGCCAGAACTGTTGAAGCGAGACGAAGTTGAAGGAGCTCCACGAGTTTGTGCAGCGATGTTGGCTACAGGTTGTGCATGTAGTGCGTTCGCCTGACTCTCGATACGTAACTCAAAGGTTAAGAGAAAAGTAAGAAAATCTTCAATAGTTAGAGAACTCATCGTGGTGGTCAAGGATGTAACAATAGCATCATACGAATTGTCAAGACCGGCAAGAAGACAGTGACGGAATTCTTTGTCAGTAACCGTTGTATTGGCAGCAGCAAGACTATCCACTAAATCTCGAGCATGATTGATGTATGCTCGCATAGTTTGGATCCTTTTTTAAGAGCACGTAGCTCACAATGAAGATGATGAATTTGGGCATCAGATTTGGAGGAATATTGAGCTTCAAGAGAGTCCCAGATAGCTTTTGAAGTTGTAAGACGATGAACATGTCGAAAAACGGCGGGGGTAAGAGAAGAGAACAACCAACTTACAGAATTTTATCTTTTTACCCAAGAAAGAAACGCCGGTGTAGGAGCTGCATCAAGAACAGGAGGTGTCTTGGACAGAGATTTTGCACCGAGTAATATGACCATCGAGGTCGTAACCTTGAAGATATGGCAAAATTGAGCACGCCACAACGAGTAATTGGTTTCATCCAATTTGACGGTGATGATGTGATGAGGTTGGGAAAATTGTGCGAGGCGACATAATGAAGATTGCGAGAGAAGAGATAGTTGAGGTGATAACAACGGAGGTGGTTGAGGGTTCGATGAGACATGATATAGGATTTGAAGAAAAGAATTATGATCGAGGCAGGGTTGATGAGAATAGGGTTAAAGAGGACCTAAACCTAGCTGATACCAAGTCAGGACTACTTAGATTTAGGGTAAGAAGAGAAGAGAGACAAGATGACAATTGAACAGAACTTCTTAATAACTTGTACACACCATATTACATAGGACTCGACATATATATATATATATATACACCAGTAAAGACAGTTTCCTAATATACAAGAATACCAAAGACAACCAAACTCTAAATAGAGAAACTGCCGTGTATACCAAAGTTTAAGCTGCCGTGTATGACACTGGGTCACAATGAACATGAACCGGATGTTGTGCTAACAACAAAGCTTCTAAAAATTATTAATCGCATGTTGTTTATTGAACCATGCACAGATATGGATGAAAATCAATACTTGAGCAACCTTTTAGGCACCGTTAACGGAGGAGCTGAACCAGTGATTATTTCTCGGGCTAAGCTCTATCTATTTCTGTCCACTGAGAATGAATTTCTCAATGCTGTAATTTCAACCTCATACGGAGATTTGGCAACAAATAAATTCAAAAAACAGTATGTCGCTCATGCTGCTATTCTCGCTTCTCAAGATGACAAGATCAAATAAATAAGTGCATAGCAGCGTTGTTTCCAAGAGAAGGACGTGAATACCTGAGTAGAGATTATGTGTCTTTTAATACCGATAATTACACTGAAGCAGTGCAGTTGTATCCCAGGGAATTTCTAAACAAGGTTGAACATGCGTACATGCCGCCTCATGAACTGAGATTAAAAATTGGACTGCCAATTATTCTCTTGAGTGGACGAACCAGGGACCAAGACATTGCTGGGACTAACAAACCAAACATAGGTTACCATTTGGTCTTGCCCAACCAGACATCATATAACCGTTTAGTGCTGCCAGCAGAACATAGATAAATGCATAGTTTTTCGTGGCTCGGGTAACCCTAAAGTCTTCCTAACTAAAAATAGTATCAAATATTTTTTTCTTGGGAAATATAAGCTTTTTTTTTTCTTTTTTTTTTTTGAAGGTGAAATATAAGCTAAAAATAGTATCGAATATCTTTGTTAAGAAATATATCGTTGGGAATTCCTTAAACATACAAAAAAAAATCTACCAAAGGCTAATTTAATAGATTCTTTAAACATAGTTATCCGATTACGGCAGCAAAGTAGAGCACCTAAAATAAATAAGTTTTTGTCATATTTATCCACACGCGGTAAGAAATAAAAAACCTAATTTAGCACAAGATTTCGAAAACTATAAAAGCGAAAACTCTGATATTTTGAGAACACGAAATCCACCTCATGTAAGAAGAAAAAAGAATCTCATACATATCGAAAGAAAGATGTCGAAGCTAATCAATCTAGGAAAAAGAAACATCCTTCAAGCCTCTCAATTGCTAGAAAAGAAAAATCTACGGAACAAGAAAAACGTAAGCTCTTACGAAAAAATATTGAATATGTATAAGTAAATGTGTCGCACCAGACTAATCCCTTTTTTTTTGGTTGTTTTTTGTTGTTGTTTCTAAACAGGTTTACTCGATGAACTGCAAGGCAACGATTAGAGGCATAAAGAAATCTTCGGAATGGTACTACTCTGCTTGCCAGAAATGCAACGGCAAACATGAGCTGATAAAAAACACGGTGGTGCTACTCTTGCAGCGAAGAGGTTGAATTCCCGGAGACCAGGTAAGTGAAAAAAAAAAAAAAAAAAAACAAAAACAAAACCTTGAAAAACAACACGAGTCCCAATCTAACATAAAGAATCATTGCAGGTTGTTATTGAAGCTTAGGGTGAAGGATGATAGTGAAAAAGCAATATTTGTTGTCCATGGAGAAACTGTTGAAGAACTAATTGGTATACAGCTGAATGACATCAAAGGATGGATAGACGAAAAAAACAAAGAAAAACAACACGAGTTAAGATGCCGAATAACTCAAAAGATCAAAGGATATGAATGTGTGTTTAATCTGGAAGTTACTAAACAAACCTGGGAAACAAAATGTTTTGATGTGAAAAAAAATTGTCAAAGTGAATCCTTCAAACCGTGAATTCCATCAGGTATTGATACCAATACCAATCTAGACATGATGCATTAACTTTAAAATACTATGATTCTAACAAGTTGTATTTTCAGGTTACTACTGCTAAAATTTCAAAGCGAAAGCAGGTTCTATCTGATACCGAAAGTGAGTCCGATAAAAGTTGTACCGACTCTGATGAAATTTCGGTTGTAACACCAGCCAAGAAAAAATGTTGCGGGAAACTTATCCTGTTATCTGACAGTGAGTCGGAAGAAACCAAAGATTCTGAAGTGGTCACCGTATCAGACAACGATAATTAGAAGTTCAACCGGAGTACAACATTACCATGAATTATGGTTTAAGGAAATAATAAAATAGATGGCTTTGTCAATTAGTATTGGTCCCATTTTTGTTTAGCGTTCTCTTAGTAGAAGTTTTTATTTTTAGGGTTCTTTGTATGCCCTTATTTTTTCTCATTGTTCAAATAGTGTGCAAGTCTATTTAGCATTAACTGATGAAACATGTCTCGAATAAGACTACTACCACAATATACGAAGCAACCCTAACTGTTTTTCTATCAACAAACAAACCCTAGGTGTTGACTCAGAAAAAGACAAACCCCAACTCTGTATGAATATATGCAATCTAAAAAAAAAAAAACGACAAAACATTTGCGGAACAATATAAAAAGGCAAAGTATACTTATCTATAATCTTGATGAACTTCACATCAGCAAAAAAAAAAAAAAAGAGACATACAAAGACAACAAAGAAACCATAGGCAAAAGGGGTGTGAATCTTTGATTTGATACGAACGGTATGGTTTTATTCGACCAACCAAAAGAAGTTTAATCCCTACCAAATAGTTCAAATTAACCTTGCTTGCAATTTTCAATCAATACTTTTTTATTTGTAGAATTTTGAAATTTGAATTGTGATTTAGAATTTGTTTTTGTTTTATTACTATCAAGCTCCATGATAGAACTTCAACCTCATTAGTATTGACCAACCAAATATGCGACCATTTGGTGATAACTAACTTATGAAGTACACATGATTTTGACTCCAATAACCCCAGCTCCAACATTGGAAACCCTAAATTTAATCGGAATAAAACTTATATTAAAATATTTATTACCTTTTTAACGTAGATAAAGGATATTCATCAAACCTATTGAGATCTTATTCCGGGGAAAATAATATGAAAATACCTTACTAAGATCTACATTTATTGAGTAATCCGATATCTAAACATGTACAATATCTAATACGTATCTGATAAATCGGGTGGAGTATCCAGAAACCATGGATTGTATAGAAACATGATATCTAAGCATAGTTCGGATTCCTTTAATATCGTTACATTCCAAATATTTAGGTGCTCTGTATCTTTCTTACCAAGCAATACAATTTAATAAATCATATAACAGCGATATTGCACCAAGCTTATATAGTTTCAATATCTACTAAAGGAAATCCCAGAAAAGAATCAAGAAATATGACTGTGAAAGAAAAATACGACAAAGAAGCAGCCAAGGCTGATGACCAATGCATGTAAATTTATTTAAGTATATTGGAGTTTTCATACAGTATTTTTTTGCATCGTAATTGAAATCTCAAACCAAACATGTGTGTTTTTTCATTTTCTGGCCAATCACATCGTAATTGGTGTATGCATTACTTTGTTTTTGAGATTTTATGTTGATTTACATTCATGTTTTAGGTATAAATCTCAAACACACGTATATTTTGATTTTATGTTTTTCCGAAATAAGAAAATACAGTGATAATTAATCTCAATGATAATTAATAACATAAAGAATCATTGCAGGTTTCATGCTCGATTTATAATCATATTTTAAATATAGTGATTATAATGCCCACAATTTAACATGTTCTGTTTAATTCCATGGAGAGACGGATTTTTTTAATAAAATTCTAAACTTTGACGAATTGAAATGTATAACATGGATAGAAGAAGAACGGACTACAGAAAAAATCTACCCACGGTTTGAAACAACTCAAGGAAAGCCAATCATGGATCACGGCATGAATGTGATTCCGACAACAAAAGAAGAATTTCTGGACAGAGTTATCGAAAATTCGTATCCAGAATTTGATGATAGAAACACTGAAAAAGGATGTTTCTCGAGGAGAGACATCTTAGCTTTTCATTCTGACAATGTGTTCAAAATAAATTCACGCATGGCTACCTTATTTCCAGGAATAGATCATACATATCTAAGCAATGACGCTTTATCTTCAGCTTCATATGACTATGCAAACATGGTCCATACACTATGCATAGAATTTCTAAACGACACAACATTTCCCCACATGCCGAATCATATACTGCGTTTAAAAGTAGGAATGCCTATAAAACTGTTGAAACAGATCGATGATGGAAAGATCACCCCATCAGGTACAAGACTTGGCATATTAAAATTGGAAGAAGAAGAGATAGAAGCAGAAGTACTGGATGGTCTAGATGTTGATAAAAAAAAATTCAACGCCAATTGATGTCATCCGGCGGAGGATTGGACATTATGAGATACCAGTTTCCAGTGAAGGTTTGTTTTGCTATGAAGATAAATGATATTCATGCAGAGAGTCTACGCAGCATTAGATACTATTTGAATACTGATACATTCAGAGATAGGCGAATGTACTTCGAAATTTCCCCATTGACAGGCCATCAGAATTTCGCATTTAAATATTACAGTAATTGCCCTTAATTCTTATGAAAGTGGATACACAAAGATCATTTTAGCGGAACCAGTGGTTGACAGCGTATGTCTTATATATCGATTTATTAGCGACGAAGCACAATTTCATTTTAGAATTTATACTTAGGCCCTTTATTTATTAGGAATACTTATGTTCAGTTTACCTTTTACTTCTGTTTAGTTTACCCTTTATTGGATAATTATTTTATTTTGTCTTTTGAGGTGGGATTTTGAGAGTTCACAATTTAATTATTTACCTCTGAGCCTTGAACGAGCAACCAAATCATTGAAATTATTGGAGCAACAGAAACATACTTTCTTTGCTTTTTGGAAATGTTTTACTTTCATATTGTTTAGGAATGAAACTTTCCAGTTTATAATATCAATAAATTTTTTTATGAAATTTCTGGATTGTGAATGTTGGCTATGGGGCTTATTCATTATGAATCAATACGTAAGGGGCTGGTGGAGGTTCAATACGCCTATGTCCATTATGAATAAGTTCATTTCTGAAAATCTGAGTCCATGGGCACAAACCTAAGTCCAACAACATCTTATTAGACTCCAAACAGGCGTGTTAATCGGGAATAAGAATGGTATGGTTTTATTCAACCAACAAAAACAAGTTTAACAATCGGGAATACAGCTAAGGATCCATCAAAACCATAGACGACAATGAATGTTTGCTATTTTGAATCAATTATTTGTTGGTTGATGAATCAAAAATAATAAAATTTTATTACTATCAATATTTTTGGCCCTTTTTTGTTCATTTTTTTATTTTCTTGCACACTTATTGGGATTACTTTGGTTTTGTGACATAATCTCTATATAAAAAGAGCATTCAATATTCCACAAGCAATAAACAGACCCGTGCATCGCACGGGTGACAATCTAGTTTTTCTTAATAATAGTCACTTTTTGTGTATATATATTTTCTTAAGGATAGTCACTTTTTGTGATATGCCGTTAGGGATTTTCACTAGTCTTCGTAATGTAGTTGATATGTTACATTATTTAAAGATACAGCAAATGCATTTGCAAAAAGTTGATATGTGGCGCATCGGAGAGTCGGAGTTTGCTAAGCGGTTTGAAATCCGGTTCGCTGGAAGTTCAGATTTTCTGATCCGTCATATATGTCATACTAACTAAATTAGTTCATTGTATATGTGATTCGCTAGTTACAACATATGCAGATATCACATTTATACAAAGAAAAAGAAAGAAGTGAAATATGATACTTATCTCAAATTTATGATGATGTTCCACTAATCATCTTTTATCTTCATCTCTTCTATTGATGTACAGATAAATCAAAAATCCTTGTTTTTCCTTCATACAGAAGAGAACTTCAAAACTCTAACCCTATGTATCCCGTGTATGGAAGAAAACCCAAGACACATATCACTTATTGTAATCGGCAGAGAGGAGTCACAGCAGCATTTTCTCAGTATTATTTCCACTTCTATCTCGTTTTCTTTCTCTGGTTTCTTCCTTGTGCAAAGAATATCAGTGTACGCACCTAGCCTAATTAAATTAACCCCAACTTTTGATTTTGTATGATAAAGCTGTTTCGTGCCCAAAAGTAATTTTGGGTACAAACATTGGCGTGTGTATTTAGGGTTGGAGACGAATTGAAGAACAAATAAAAGAGACACATGTTTTACGTGGTTCGGCATGGTTTGCCTACATCCACGGGTGAATCCCCTTGGGGAGTGGTGTTTTATTGATAATAGAATTACAGTCTATTTTTTCTCTCTTCTTTCTGCAACAGTTTTCTGTAACGGTTATTTGAGAAGTCTTTGTGGTCCTTTTTAGGAAACTTTTGTGATACTTCTCTGGAAGTTTTCCCTAGGGTTTGCAAGCGCATAGAGATGCGGGAAACTAGACAAACTTGGACTTGAACATGTTGTGGATTGAGCATCCTGCCAACAGTTTTAGCGATCTTTGCAGTGAGTCAATTTTGGTGGCTTCCGACTGTGAAGCTGGACTGCAACAGTTGCGATCAACTAGATTGCAGCAGCTGCGATCAGCTGGACTGCAGCGATTGAAATCAAAACTGGACCCAATCATGTTGCGGATCGAATATACTGAAACATCTTTGATGGTATTTTTACGCCATCTTTTATCGTGGACCGAACGTCCTGGGAGCGGTTTCATTGGTCTTTGTAATGATGCAATTTTAGTGGTTTCGGAAGTTAATAGTTTCAGCAAATCTCGAACCGCGAATCTGGATTGCAACATTTACGATCAACTGGACTGCGGTATCTGCGATTATATGGTCTGCAGCAGCTGCGATCAGCTGGACTGCAGCAATTGCGACCAAAACTGGACTGCAGCAGTTTCGATCAACTGGACTGCAGCAGTAATTTTTTGACAGTGTTCAAACTGCTTTCACATGAACACGATTTTGAAGCTTTCTATACTACTTTTCTCAATGGGAAAACACGATTCCTTTTCTCGTAATTCCCCTTGGTCGGCGCCTATGTTTGCACCCAGAAATATTTCCAAGCACTCACTACACCATATTCAGCGATTAGTAACTAAAATTCGTAACCAACATGTAGCCGTCACGAATTTGTGACCAAAAATTTCAGTTACGAAAATTTAGTGACACAACGTGTTCGGTTACGAATTTTTACCAGTTTAGTGATGGCCCCTCCCGTGTCATGATTAGTGACTGCTGGGAAAAAAAACATGTGAAAGAACCGTGTGCAGAGTAACACTCGGTAACACCCTCCTGAGCAGCGTGTGAATGAACCGTGTACATTCTATCAACTTTACCCTATCGTGTGAATGAACCGCAAAAATCTTATCCCTTTCTTCTCTCTTCAGTCGTCTTCTACTCTGGGTATGTTCAGGCGATAAAACTAGGGTTTAGAGAACTTTCAATCATCGATCGATTTAGCCGAGAAACATCACAGAAATCTCTTTAATCTTCTCCATACCTTTCAATCATCGATCTGTGTAAGTGTTAATCCATGAATCTAAAACGATCTGTTTCATTTTATTTTCAATCGATCTGTTTTATTTAATTTTTATTTTTTCCATTCTTTAATCTGTGAATCTAAAACGATTTGTTTGATATGAGTTATGTTTTGTTAATCTTCTTCATATAAATCTAATTGAATTTTTTTTTCTTCTAATTTCTTGTTAGGGTTTGAAGAATTTTGAAGACTTGAAGATTGAAGAATTTTGAAGGTATAAATCTTCTTCATATGAACTGATTTTAGGGTTTTATGTTAATTTCGAAAATTTCTATTTTTTAGGTGATTTTAGGGTTTTATGTCTCGATTCTGTATCTTTTTGATGATTGAAGTGTGTTTATAATAGCAACACCATGTTTGTAAATATCATACTTGCTTATAATGTCTTATGGTGAATATCATGATTTAATTGTATTTGTTGAGGGATACCATGTTTGTAAATATCATACTTGTATGTTCAAGTTTTTGATCCACTAGTCCTCTGTGTAAAGATGCATACTGTTGTTAGACATGGTGTAGTTTTTTAGGCCTTAGAAGCATAGTAAGTTGACTAGGCAGAGTGCTACCTGATAAAGGTATACTGATGAATGTGCCCATTGAATTGTAATATTCCTTGCTAAAGTCTTATATATTCTTGGTCGCAAACCTCTTAGTTTGGTAAAAGCTGAACTGGTACGTACATTCTCATTCCCTCATATCTTAAATGTCTCTGAACTTAAATGTACTCGATTGATTGATCATACTTCTCGTATTTGTAAAATTAGGAGAGCGAAAATCCTGGAGTTGAGATCACTCCATCTGATGTGTGGATTAAAGCTCATACACAAGAGGGTGGGAAAATTCTACCTAGTGCGCAACCCTACTATGTGAGTTAGGCTATGCTTTATTTCTGTTTACATATTATTCTAATTTATGCAATCCATATATGTTCACAAAATGTGCTCTACATTCAGGATGACCTTAAGAAGGCGCAAGAAGAGATCAATGAAAAAATAGGTGCTGGTAAACCTGTAAATAAAATGGATGCATTGATTAAAGCATTTGGAAAGGATTGTAGGGGACGAGTTCGTGCTGTCGGTCCTATTTCTCGTACACAATATTATTATTCTGCTCTTGTGCGTGCCAAAGTTGCTTAATTGAAGTGCAAAGATGGAGAACTTAAACATGAGGTGAAGGAGATAAATGGAAAGATGGAGGTTCTTCTTACTAGCTTTGCATCCTTATGTAACGTTGTGCTGAACATCCAATCTGGACAAGCATCATATATTGCCTCGAACCACTTTGATAATGCACATGGTCCCGCGTATTCACCTACTCGCATCGCTTCACTGGTCGAATAGTTCACTGCTGCGCTTCCACATGAAGCCGAGATATCACCAAGCTCGATCGGCAGAATTTGCTCAGAATAGTTCACCTTGAGATGGAGCCAAATGTTCATTGTTGAACTTGGATGATGAGGTCATTCTTTGTTGGTCGAGTTTGTACCTAGGTGAATTTGGACACCTTTGTCACGGCTCACCTGTAGCGAAAATCATGTTAAAGTGTTGTTGGACCTCATACTTTTGCCACTTGCACCGACCATAAGAGCTAACCAGTTTGTGAATACCTTTCAAGAAGTTGGAGTTGGAGGTTATGTGGTTCATCCAAAAGTCTGCGTCCGATATGATTAGAAGGGTTTATCTGTCTTTTTGGAAATGATGTGGATAACTCGGCCAAGTGACCTATGCTTTTTGCTATTTTGTCAGCCATCTTTTTTGTTATTATTCACACTTTTATATGTAAGCTGGACAACCTGATATGTTCTCATAGGTAAACTCTGAGTAAACTCTGATGCAGTTGTGCTTAAGGGAGATTCTTATGCAAATATGCATAAGAAAGTACTAATTTTAACTGACTTTGAATGTTAATATATCTTTTTTGTGAATTTTACTTTGTGTATGAGTGTAGTTTTTGTTTCTATATGTGTTTTTGGTTGGGAAGATGACTGCAGTTAAGGTTTGCTGAAGCAATAGGAGCCACTGGGAATATCAATCCCCGGTAATTACTTGACTGTTTCGCTTGTACATTGAAGTTGCAATTTATGGATATAATTTTAACCTTCAGTTTTACACTTTCTTGCGAGGTATAATGTTTAATGATCAAACTGTTGTTGGATTATGCTGTTGGTGATCTTCATCTCTGGTAAGTCTATTTTGTGATCTTCTTGACATGATGCACAACCATGTCTTTCTTCTTTTATGTTATCTACGCTTCTGAGATCTAAGAAATTCTTGTATTTACTTTTCGGCGGCAGCAATGGCGAAAGGAGACGATGCAGTTCGTAAGAAGAAGAACAAAGTCTTAAGAAAATGACTTAATGCTGACCCTTCTACTCTGTCTACACGTATTGCTGGTATTATTGCTGCTAAACAGAGACGAAAACAAGGAAAACGTCGCCTGAGTGTGAGGTACTTGTTACAAATTTTTCATTCATTTATATCCAAAATTAGGGATTAGTACAACATGGGTTTGGTGTTTCTCTGCTAGGACATTTCTTTTGTATGTGTGTGTGCAATCAGTAAAGTCAGGGTTTATTGAACAATAGAATCTAGAGTGGTGAAAAACTGAGTAGAGATAAGGAAACTTGGTTTTGGTTGGTTTATAATAGGGTTGCTAGAGTAGAAAAGCTGTCGATATCACTAGAGATAGAGCTGAACAACGTTGTAAAGTTCATTAGTATTTACTCCATCAATTTCTGTTATATCATAATAACAGTATGGAGAAAACCAGAGAAAATACTTATTGAAGAACTTAGAAACTGCAAATCTTAATTCCGGTGGAAATACAGAATGGAGAAGGCTTTGACAGAACGCCAAAACACCCATTAATGAAGCTAGAGTTGTCCATATCTCCTTCACTTTTTTTTTCTTTCTCTGCAAATGAAGAACCAATAAGCAATTAGTGATGAATATATAATGGGTTTGGTTTGTCAAAGGGATTTAGATGAGAAAAGGGTTTTCTAATCTTTGACTGAATTGGAGTCTTTTTTCATAGCTATATATAAAGTCTTATAATGAAGGAAAGAAAATAATCTCCATTTATTTTGGTTATATTTTTAAGGTCTTTGAAGTTTATATGACGTTAGAAAAGGTGAAAAGGAAAGACCTAGGGAAGTTTCTTTTGCGGACTTCGTTTTTCCCCTGTAATGATTCAAATTCTCCCTATAACACCTATAGTACCTTTCTTGTTTGGCATTGATGGAAAAAGTGTGGTTGCTTAAGATGTTGGACTTTGGATTACCGTAAGTTCAGTTTCCGTAGATAGAAATTAGTTGTTCATCTTTTGCTGTGTGGTATAGATATTTTTCGATTCTTTGTCTTGCTAGTATTTTCTTAGAACAAATTTGTAATGTGTGATTGCTTACAAGTCCGAGAGCTTTATTTCGAGTAGTATTCTTTGTATGTTTTATCTTGCGTCGATATGGTATGCGAGAGTTTGTGTAACTCTATTTCTAAAAGCATTGTTTTCTTGTTTTGCAGTGAAGCAGTTATAAAGAATGTCGAGGACAAGCGGATATTGAATAAAGAAACAAGTGGATCCAGGTAAACTTATTGGTATCTTTGGAACTCTTATATTTTTGGAGTGATAAAAGAGTTATCTCGCCTTATACTTAGCATTTATGGATCATCGACAGTTGAACTCAACATGAACACAAGTATCATATAGCTGTTATTTTTGCTTCTTATATTTTTGGATGATAAGTCATCTGCCTATACTTAGAAGTTATGGCACTTCTATACTTAGCAGTTATGGCTCATGAACACAACAGAAATTAGATTGAATGACTTCTTTTGAATGTTGGAATGTTAAATTGGATTGATGACTTCTTTTGAATGTTGGAATGTTAAATTGGATTGAATGACTTCTTTTGAATGTTGAAATGTTTGAATTGGATTGTATTGTAACAATTCCTGGGGATAGGGTATCTGCAGGGTAAAATGAAAGGGAGGGAACATTAATATTGACCAGGTCAATAAAGACTGACTTTTTTTTTTGTAACAAAAGGATTCGTGACGGCAAAGAAGTGTCACTAATTTTTACAAGGATAGTAGGAATCAGTCAACGTTGACCTGGTCAAACAATTAGTAACCCTGGTAAAAATTTAGTAACGGAAAATTCTTGGTTACCCAGAACACTGAAGTCGGTCAACGTAGACTTAGTCAATGTATTTGTAACCAAAAAAAAAAAAATTAGAAACGGTCAGACGTTGGTTACGAATTTTCATTTCGTGACGGTCGAGTGTAAGTTACGAAGTGCGTCACAACCCCAAATTCGTAACGGCGACATGTTGGTTACGAATATTTGTTACACACCTCGTTGTAACGGTCTTTGTGCGTCACAACTCCATTTCGTGACTGAAATAGTGTGTTACAAAACGCAAAATATGGTGTAGTGACTAAACACGATGATTTTGGTGTTGTTGATGAAAACAGGGCTAATAACAGGAAATAATCAGAAATGACAGACACACGGATTTAACGTGGTTCGTCATGGTTTGCCTACTTCCACCGACGAATCCCCTTGGGGAGTAATATTTTATTGATATTGAATTATAGTGTATCTTTTCTTCCCTTTTTCCTCCCCCTAGTTCAGATTTACATTCTCTCTATTTATACAATTGAATACCTAATTACAATATAAACTTAAATGGCATTAACTGCTCATTCATGCCTCCCTGTTTAATTCTGCATGAAACTGCTCATTCATGCCTCCATGTTAAATTCTGCATGAAACTGTCTTTGCATGCCTCCTGAATTAATTTGCATGAAACTGTCTTTGTATGCCTCTTGAATTAATCTCGCATCTTTGTGATTGGATTGATGGTTGTGAGCATAATGGGTTGGCGATTTGGATGGAGAGGCCGACAGCCGCATCCGGCAACATGGTCGGAAACCGATTAGCAAGACATCCGGGCAAAGCATGGCTAGAAACGTCGGTTGGTGATCAAGGAGAGAACTTGGATGGAAATTGGTTAGAAGCACTGTGGCAACAAGACTGAAAATTTGCTGGAGGTGCGACGTGCAACATGACTTTGACGGTTGACCAACAGTTGACTTTGACCATTGACCCGGCATCGACTTTGACCATTGACCGGTCATTGAATTTATGTAATACTGGGCAGGCTGGTGGGCTGCCTCGGTTGACTGGTTAGCGGGCTTGGATGACAGCTGAATAGTGTTCCAGGCAACATTCTGGCCCGATATGTGGTATTTTTACTCATGGTACAAACAAAAGCCCAAACAAATCATCTGAAATCGTCTCAAACATAAACATATATCAGAAGACAATAAACTAAGAGAAAACCTTTTGCTTCGAAAAATACAACTAGGAACGCTCCTAAAACCACATAGCTCACAGTTCCATGATCAACCAGAAAACATTCTCACAAATCAACAGTGTTGAATCAACTGAAATTTCACCTTCCACAGTCGACGTATATTTGCTGAAAACTGTTGGAAAATTAGGCTAAAATAGAGGATGAAAAAACATAAGAATGTTTTACTTTCGACTTCAAGGCCTTGCGATTCTTTTCAACAAATATTTCGACCATTCCCAAATAATTGGCAGTACAATTTGTCAATAAAATAATATTTTTAGGATGCAATGAAGCCATATAACAACGTTGTTCGGTTCAAGAGTTGTACTCCCTTGACCCAACCAAGAACACACAATATTAAGAACATGATGATGCTTAGAGAAAAGAAATCGGAGATTTTGATGTGTTTTTTCATACTTGAATGAAAATAAAACATCACTACTGGACTCATGCCTTTTGGAAATGCCTCCAATAGACATCAATAGTGTCTAACGGAAATGAATGTGTCTTATGTGAACCATCACACCCTTTGGAAATGCCTCTTCATCTCCAACATACATCCACTGCGTCTATTCTGCATAGGACGCTCCCCAATCATAGTGGCAAACCAAAAAAGAGAACCATTTTATTTTGTATGAGATTGAAAATATTCAACACTCCGTACTCCATACCCCCTTGCTGGCTTGCCCGAGTCAAGCTCAGGTCGTACAGCTCTGGCATGCTCCATACTCCATACCCCCTTGCTGGCTTGCTCGAGTCAAGCTCTGGTCGGAGTCCGACCGTCGGACAGCTCTGGCATTGGGTTACATTATGGGCAGCCCAAACAAGTGGCGCCTTACACCAAACAACGGGCGCGACGATTATTTAGGCCTTTAGGGTTGATCGGAGGCGGGAAGGAATCACCCGTGTAGTCCGAAGGAAGAAAGGAAGAAGTTTTCTCAACTGTATTCTCTATATAGTAGTCTGTTCCTAGAATACGAACTGAGAAGAGAACGATTCAAAGCGAAAAGAGAATGAGTGGGATACTAATTATAGAAACAGAAGAGATATGGAGAAGAGAAACAGTTCCTCGGGTGCTGCAAATAGTTAGTACCACCATTAATCTCACTCAAAGAGATTTAATATCACTTTTACTTGTTAGTCCTTGGTTGTACCGGACTCTTGTATCTTATCCATCTCTCTGGCAGGTAAAATTTCCTCATTTTTATCCAACAAGTAAGAACCCAACTCTTTATTTCAATTTTCACTTCAAACGACATTGTGTTTGATTGAACCATTTAGGTAATCGATTTGCGTGAAATGAGTAATGCTGGAGACCGGCTTATATCTGCTCTTTCATTGGTAAGGATATCTTTGTTTGTTTTTCAGATGAATTTATATATGGGATTTGCTTAAATTCGAATTATTTTGTCTATTCTAGAACTCTCAACAGCATTTCATGGAACTTATTGTCAAGATGTTGATTTAAAAAAATCTCTACAGAGTTAATTTTATCTGTATGAATTTTGGAAATTTTTATTTCTTCTCAAGTGCAAAACTGCTGACACATAAATGAACCTTTTAATCATGGTTTAAGGTTCATTAGTTTGATGAAAAGGAGTTTGTTGATTTTGCTGCTGCTTCTTCGATCTAGCTTTTTTATACCCAGTTATATAAGGCATTCCTGTAGCCTTATTCAGATCACTCCCATTCTTACCAATAACAATAAGAGAAAGAAAGATGTGGGTTCCTAGTATATCTAGCTATATTACCAATTTCACATCCATAATGAGCATCATTAACCGGCATGGCAGAATTATAACTATCTGTGATATTTGTCGCAGTCAAGATACCTTCACATTAAGGGGCTTAATCTCGAGTTTGCACAAGACGTTGACGACAAACATATGAATCTCCTCAAAAGCAAGGTATTATTATTGCTTCCGAGCATAAAGAACGGATTAGTGGTTTTCTTTCTTTTGTATGTTTTGTCTAGGTTGATGGAATATGGGATTCAAACTAATTAGAGAAGGTCGACCATGTATCATACAATTTTAGTTTTAGATAGAGTTAACCTTATAAATTTTTTTATCTAATTAGACAAACCTTGGTAGAAAATATGTTTGTTAGACTGCAAACTAGAAAAGCATTGTATCTTTTAAGATTCAAGTCATTCAACTATGCATATTCTTTATCCTTTTTGATTTTGATGGTTGGCTGCTGGGTGCTAAGCTATCTGTTTGTAAACAGATATTCATTCTCTGTTTTCTGAATTCTTTTCAATCTCTTTGCCTTATAGATAAATCATACTTGTCATAAGAACCAGTAAACAAAGTTTTTGGTTTTCGCTGTTCTTTTTCAAACTGCTTTGCAGTATAATTTTGTGAGCTTCAAGGTGAAAGATATCCGTTTTACCAACCGATAGTACAACCAAATGAGGATGAGGTATTCAGGGAGATACGTTAGTTGACTTGGTATTTGTGGAGTACTTTCTGTGGGTTTCTTCTGAGGTGGTGGGATAAGAGAAGCGACTTCAATCCACTATACTGCATGTTAGTAACATTTTAGGATGTGTTTTTGTCACTCACGAAATTTGTAATATATTGATATACTTCACGCCGCAAATGGGTTTTGTAGTGTAAAGAAGCACTTGGAAATTTGGAGTCTCTGAATCTGAATGGCTGTCAAAAGATATCAGACAAGGGGATTGAAGTTGTTACTAGTGCTTGTCCTAAGCTGAAGGCCTTCTCTATCTACTGGAACGTAAGGTATAGTTTATGCTTGCCTGTTCTGTATGTCCAACTTATGATTATTTCATTATGTACGCTCGGGAAGATTTTTAGTTGTTACTAATTAACCATTTGATATGGATTGAGCTCAGGGTGACAGATTTAAGTATACAACAACTGGTAAAGAATTGCAGTTGCATAGTCAATCTGAACTTGAGTGGTTGCAAGGTACATAATTCTTACTTAATAGGGCAAATCTGCATTTTTTATTTTTTTTTTGTGGTGTGCAAATTATGCAACTATCAGATATTCACTGTTCTCTTTGCTTTCATCTTCTATAAAATATGTACACCATCAGGCATACTTATTTTGATGTGATTCACCATCAGGCTAGTTTTCTCAGTTCTATTTATTTCTTTCAAGTTCGACCTGGTTTCTTTTCAGGTTATGTGCACATATACATGCTTCTTTCTTGTGTTTTGCTCAATCCACTATTTACTTACAGAATATCACAGACAAAAGTATGCATCTAATTGCTGATCATTACAATGAATTGGAGGAGCTGAATTTGACCAGGCAAGAATCCATTTCTTTTGATTTTATACATGATGTTTTCCTAAATTTTATTGATGATATCTAGTCTAAGATGCTAGTAAATGGAGCTATCATTGTCTATTTACATAAGTTATATGAGAGACCAGAGGGATTATATCTAATGAGTTTGACAATTTGTATCCTACTTCTTCAAATATGATATGTACGCCAAGCCTAAAAATTTCATTATAATGGCATATGCTTTTTAAACTATGCCCTAGCTATATATAATCTAGTAGAAATAGTGCAACCTGGATTATCAGACTCATTGTAAATGGGGCAAGGAGAAAAAATTTACTTAGTGGAAGAAGAAACAGTGCAACTTGGCACACAGTTCCACAAATCTTGAGCAGCCTATAATCTCATTTATCAACAAATGGTCATACATTCTAAGAAAGCCTGATTTGGATGAGAAGAAGCTTTCAGAATTTGTTTAGCTGTAATAGATTCCAGGTGGAACTAGTTAGTGAAGCTGTTACTATCATATTAGTGAATGAGAGCCAATTGACACGGTACATCCGTTTGATTGTCTGAGCCTTTTGGTTGTGCTATCGAATAATTGCCTCACAACTGACCAACCACAGTTACCACATCAGAAATGTTTAAACCAGTGATTCATCACTCAATTTTGAAGGTCGTTGTTGCGTTAAGCTGTTCTGCGGAGTTGATTAAATATCAGATTTAGGATCTTATCATTGAAGGAAGTTCAATTCATAGCCATCAGACTGCCACCTGTATGTGCAGAGATTCATTAGTCACAGGTGACATCTTTAACCTTGCTTTTTCTAACACAGGTTTGTTTGATGTTATTTTCTTTTCTTAGGTGTGTCAAGCTTACTGATGGTGGACTACAACAGATATTGCTGAAGTGTTCTTCTCTTCAATATCTAAACCTCTATGCACTTTCAGGGTATGCAGTGTGTTTCATATTATTTTATGGATGAATGTACTTCATTTAATATGCTACTATTAAAGTTCATGAATGTGGTACGAATTGTTTCATGCAGTTTCACTGATGGAGCTTATATGAAGATTTCACATCTGGCTCATCTACGATTTTTAGACCTCTGCGGTGCCCAGGTAAAAACTTGTGTTACTGGCAAAGCTCATTAGTGCATTATTCAGCGATAGGCTGACAGTAGCTGTGGGAATCTGGTTTGCAGAATTTGTCCAATCAAGGCCTTTCCTCCATCGCCAGATGCAAGAATCTAGTGTCTCTAAATTTGACATGGTTAGTCAAATCTCTCATGTCCCATACACAATTCTCGTAGACAAGAATGTAAGAGATAAGAAACTTACCAGCTAGTTAATTTTTTGTAGGTGCGTACTTGTTACTGACGCGGGAGTCGTAGCCATTGCTCGAGGTTGTCCCTCTCTTGAATTTCTTAGGTAAGGCCAGTGACGTATATAACAGTTTTGTAGCAGTGGGGCTCAATTATGCGCTTTGAATATACACTGAATTCTTTAGTAACCAATCAACTGAACATCTTTTTGGGTTGGGCTTGCCAAGGTCAATACATTTGGTATATCTGGTATCTCTAATTGTTAAATACTTAAAGCCGTGCTTGAGATAAGGCAAGGGAGTCATAACTAATAGTTTGCACATATATAATCTGATTGGACTCTTACGATAATCAGAATTTTAATAATTTCAACATGTAATATACGGGGTAGCCCAATATTCATGCTTCTGAATTTACCCCATACCTCAGTGCTGCCATTTGACCTTAGTGTCAAGGTTACTGGGCTACAATAATTTTGAGTCGTCGAAAATGCTTTCTCTTGATCTATTACCTGTTCCTGATGTTCATGGAAGGGAATGATACAGCTTGTTCGGAATTCTTGGGGTAACTGATATGTGTTTGGAGGTCCTGTCAGGGTTCTGCTCGAAAACGCTAACAACACTAGATGTGAATGGATGTACTGGCATAAAGGTGTTTTCCTTTCTTGAATAAATGTGTCATTATTTACTCCTCCTCTGATCTAGCATGCAGATTTTGACACTTTCTTTTTCAATTTGACATTTATTTATTCTTATCTTCTCTTTGCTATTAGTTTTCTAATTCATTTTTATTTTACTTCTGTTATTTTCAAAATGCAGAAACGAAGCCGTGATGAACTGATTCAGTTATTCCCAAAACTGACGTGCTTCAAAGTACACAGCTAAGGTCTGTTATATGATTACAGCCTTCTGCGAAGAGCCTTCTTATGGCAACAATTTGGTAAACTCATATCTCAAGCCACATGCTCTGCTTAATTTTATAATTGGTTGATATACATTTCAATATTGTACTGAAGATGCAATGCTACTGGTTTCTCAGTTTAGCTTTGAATTGTTTTGTGCATGTATGGATGTCCTATTTACATGGTTCGCAGCAAGTAGAATAAACCTTAATATGATCTCGGATCCCGATACAGTAAAATTGGGCAATCTCTATGTTAAAATTTAGAAACTTTTATGACCTGATCCCTGGCCTTGCTGCCACTTTCGAGTATGAAACGGAGCATATTATAACCACCATTAGTTTGAATGTGCGTAACAATTTTGCTCCTTAAACTCTCTTTCAAAAGCTCTCTACTAATTTACCTTTAGAGTGCTGCATAGTGTGGAGGAGAGATAAAAATGTTGAGGTTCATTGGCCTACTTGCATTGAAGTGTTATTTTTGTTTTCTAAATTTCTAGGACTTTGGCGCTGACTTCATTTAAGTGAACTCTTTGTCTCAACTTTGAAGTAATGGCAGCAAAGTAATACTACCTCCGTTTCTGGAAAAGTGTTACTTTCACTTTTTCAATTTGGCCTATTTTTAGGCTAAAATGAAAAAGTGAAAGTAACACTTTTTCAGAAACGGAGGGAGTAATAAACGGAGATTAGTAATTTTCAGTTGGACCATGTGTTAGTAGACAAGATTTATTAAGATAAATTCTTCCTGTTGTCTTCATCATTTTAATGTGTAGGAGATGTTATAACCCATATGAATGTCTATTTTGCAGTTCGAAAAAGAAGCATTTTTACTCGGACAAACAAATCCCGTTTATAGCTACATTGACGCTGTGATGTTTCATTACATAGAATCCATTGGGATCCAATCTTGTCACTCACTTTCCGGCATATATCCAAGTAGATCGCTGTTCCTTCATCCTTTCTCCCATTGTTTGGTCTCAGTATGGTGTCACCTGCTTTGATTTATCTGAAATGAAACGTTTTAAAGGTAAAACATTTTCTTCTGGATCATCCGTCAATTTGGTTCGGTATAACCGGTTTGAGGTGTATTGTTATTGATCTTGTACTCTCTAGGTACTGCCCTGTTTTCCATGTCCAAACCAAGCTGTTCTGGATGTTTTGTATGGTTCAAACACGTGTTTCATTTTTACTATAGTAGCAAAGTCTAGTACTATCATAATTTCCCTGTATTGTATTTGCTACCTTCTTAACTTTGATGCTAACTAGACCTTGATTTCACCAGACATCTGATGTGGTGTGTACACTTTAGGATGTCTCGTATAAACCTTAGCAGTTTGTTCATAAAGGTAGCTTTAGAATAGCAATTCCATTAGATCCCAATGTGGAACCAATTAGACTTGGTCTTTCGTCTTCCACGTTTTTCATAGCTTGGATTTCACTACTCTTTTAAGTAAAATGCTAACGTCTTAACCATAATGCCAACATTTCGAATAGACATTTTGAGGTAGAACGTGTAGATACTTCATGATGCCTTACATCCACATCAGAATTGATTATTTTAGGAGGAATTATGGTGCTAGTTTGTCAAAAAGGACTCTTCCCAACCTAACACGTTAGCCTTAAATTAGCCGGTTAAAAACTTTCTGGTGGTGAACTATTTAAAAGTAAGCATATGTTTTCCATTGGGGTACAAGAAGTTATACCTAGTTCTAAGGCTGGGTCTAGTTAGCAATACGGAATGGCTGGGTCTAGTTAGCAATTCGGAATTGACTAAAACGGAACGTGACACATACGAGTATTATTTGGATATTTAAAAATCAAATTCGGTCGAGGAACGTGACACATACGAGCATTATTTGGATATTTAAAAATCAAATTTGGTTGAAAATCAGGACAACAACTCATGATGCAGGTAAATTAGAAGGGCGTATGCACGTGTAACAACTCGTGATGCGAGTAAATCAGAAGGGCATACGTATGTGTATAACTATAATTCAAGATACTAATTCGACACTGAAACTTGATTTCAAGATACTAATTCGACATCGAAAATTTGGCACGCATCAAACTAATAGAAAATACATTTTTAATGATGTATTATATGAAAATATAGTTTAAAGAAAGAATTAACACTATATATAATAAGTGAGAAAAATCACCAACAAACATGTAGTCCAACGGTTGGATAGTGATTTAGAAATTTGGAGGTCACGGGATAGATCAGGGATGGTTTGGACGATGGACTTAGTCTGACTCGAACTAATGGTATTTGAATCAGTACAACGGACCAGTGATGGTTTGGACGATGGACTTAGTCTGACTCGAACTAATGGTATCTGAATCGGTACAACGAATAAAATGTGTATCCAAATATTCCGTGAATTATTTGAATTTTCCATATAGTACATACACGAACATGGTTCGGTATTGGAGTAATATGCCCGTGTCATTCAGGAACGAATAAAGTGTTAAAATCGTGAATCATTCGACGAATAGCTAACTAGGGTTGGACGTCCTTGTTAAGAATTCTCCAAGTCCCCTGGTTTCCAAGATTGGTTTTTTTTTTTATAGGGCTCTATGTAATTATATACAGAGATTTCAGATGAATCATCCACAAAACATTGTTAAGAGTTCTTCAAATACTTAAAATTCAGGTTTTCTCTAATGAGAGTATGCACCCAAATAAATATGTCATCTCTTTAACTCCTAGAAATATCTTTAATCCTAGCTTCTTTTGCGAAGGTATCTGCACCATCATTAACATATCTAGGCACATGTGTGCACTTCCAACTCTTAAAGAATCTTAACAAAGGCTTTGGTCAATTTCACAAACAATCTCCTTCCAAGAGCAAATCCATCACCGCAATCATTGTGCAATACAGAACATAACTCGGCAATCATTGTCGGTCACTCAAAAGTACATGGAAACTGCCATGAATAGTGAAGCAGGCACGTCAATCCTCTCCCCTTTCCAAAGTTCTAGAAATTGCAAGTAAACATATATAGGGAGGGGTAGTTGGTTGAAGGTGCATATGCGGACAATGCACCAAGTAAGCTTCATAACTTAACCAAAAGATTATAAATGATGCGTAAGCCTCATTTATAGTTGTGTAGCCTTGCAAATAGGGCATTTGATGCTTAGGCATCACCATGCCATGTCGCGGACTCGATAATGCGCAACCTTTGTGCATTTTGACGGAACGACCTATACGGACTAGGCAATTACCATTATTGCTAGGTCACGACCTTGCAAACGAGTTTGGCTTAAGTTGTTGTCCCTTTGAGGATGAACTACGTTCTAGGCTTGATCTCTTTAGAGTATGGAAGGGTTATGTAGGCAGCCGCAATGAGTTGCAGCATTGCCGGTCCAACACTCTGTCGCTCATATCATCTAATTGGGAGATGATTGCGGCACATTGGCCTCTCATATCATCTGGCTCGGTAGCTCAATGCAAGAGATGATTTTGGCCAAACTCGATGAGGCGAGTTGCATTCCATTCCTTGGATGCTCATACTTCCTATCAAGGCGCTTGACATAGGAATGTACCAATGTCGCAAATTGGGTATGGCCTCGAAAGTAAGCTACATCGATATGCAAGTTAGCGAAGTTTGCATGAGCCTAAGGGAGATGGAAATTAGGCCGTCAATGGTCTATGTTCAAGTCCAAGCATGCCTTATGCCTAGTGTTGATGGTGGATTTTTATTTAAGGTTAAAATTGTAAAAACCAGAAAATTATGCGCTAACATCTTGTAAAAGATAAAGCCATTAATAAGTGTTGAATACTTCTTCACTTTACTAATTCACCTAGAATGGAGCATGTGACAACAATCCCATTCTCGTGAATTAAATACACGAAATTCATCCGAGGTTGGAGCATGTAGCAACAATCCCATATACCCCGTGAATTTATAGCATTATTAATTAATGTGTGAGCGACCTTGTATTTCTGTACTCATTATCAGTGCGGCATGACGACTGAGTGTTGCTCTCAGCAGAGCAACACGAACCTCCAAGCATTATAATGAAAGCATGTACGAAATACCCGTACAGGCTGCAACTCTCGGTGTGTTATACTAGCCCGATTGAGCAACTCTTGGTGTGTTATACTAGCCCGATTGAGCATCCGGACTGTCCGTATCAGTCTGGATATGATCTCGATCATCCAACTTCACCAGCATGATTGGATGGCCCAGATCAATTCCATAACCCCCAAGCGGGTATGGAATATTCGTTTGCCGAACCAACGCGGACCCCGTATGGTCGGCCTCCAGAATTGGCATAGCTTGCCAAAACGTCCAAACCAGAGCGGTATGGGCGGAAAACCCTAAATTAGGGTTTGCGGCACATTACATGTGTCACAAAACAGTCTCAACCCTCCATCTTCGCATGTAAAGATGGAGGGTGTAGATGTAGATTCAAAGGCCCAGAGCATGTCAACACAATCACCGTTGGCCGCCTACATACACGACCAATCGGTCGGGACCAACCATGGTTGGTCATCCCAATTTGTACGCCCGAATAAAGCATGGTTACACGGCCGTGAAAGCCAAAAATAGGGTTTTGAGCATCACGAGCGTCCATCTTCTCCGGCACGAATGGAGGGCCCAAGATTAGATTAAGCAGGTCCGGTCATACCAACATGACCACCGTGGACCCATCAATCTCCTCACCTGGTCGACCAAGGCATACCATGCCTGGTTATCCCAAATCGTCCGCCCAAACTAGCGTGGATACACTTCCCAATTGCAAACTAATCTCGACCGCTCAACTTCGCAGGACGATTTGAGTGGCTCAGATCACGTTTTCATGGGACAGTCAGGTATAGGCGTGAACACCAGCCTACCACCTACACGCCAGACCGATCGACCAAAACCGACCAAGATTGGTCATCTTGGAACGCGCGCCCGAAGTGGGCATGATGCGCGGCTTTTGCGGCACCAGATTAATGTTGCAAAATCGATCTCAACCACTCCTATTTACCGGTCAAATTGAGTGGCCTAGATCGCACCTTCATGAGACAGTGAGGTACGGACGTGTACACCAAACATGTTGTCTACACGCATGCCCGGTCGGTCCTTTACAAAACACTTCCCATGCTTGGTTTCGACCAAGTCGAAGAGTGATGCATGCGCACCTCTTCAAAACCCTAATTCCATCAACGGTCGCGAGATGAGTGTCTCAAAGATCATCTCGTCAGTCCAACTTCACCGGCTTGGTTATACAACCCCGGTCGAGTTAATTGGTCGGTGAGGCATCATGGTAATCACCACCCGTCACTCTACCACACCATGATGCGCAGACACGCATAGAATACACATGATACTTGAAGTATCGACTTCCTAAAATAACTTAGTTATTTAATCTAGCATTACATGCAACTTTCTCGTGGGTCCCACGATCCACACACTCGAGACATCAATCATGTCACAAACTGGGGGATACATCTTTGGGGTATTGGTATGGAGGTTTACGGCGTGCGGCGTGCAACGCGCCATCACAAGAACGTGTCGGGAAGTCATGGACGGTTAGAGATGACAAGAGAAGTGGGCAAGGCGGTCGTGTAACACCAACACACAACTCCACTACTCCATCACTCCACTTCCTCCACTTCCCACGAGAGACGTGAATAAGGCTCAAATGACTTGTATAAATAGGTTCTCCTCCCTATTTCCAAGAGATAAGACAAGTCCAGACAACAGAGGCAAGTGTTGATACAATCGTATTCAAACACCGGAACTGATAGCTTACACCCTGCAAGCCAGTTCAGCTTTCTGATACAAGTCATTCATAGCTAACACCTTCACATTCTCAACACCTTATTCGCTTCCCTCCCTAAGATCAACCCCATCTCCTTCACTTTGTGACTGAAACAAGTCTGGAACGGCCATTTCTTGGTTTTAGTAGGACTTGCACTGATTGATCTCTCGAATCTACAAGCACTCACCGCGCAGTGCATTTGTTTAAGGTTTAGACTCATTTCTCATCCACACACCCCAAATTACCAAAACCGGCAGAAATAGTTTTCACCCATAAACAATTGGCGATCACGGTGGGAGGTTAATTTCCCGGTTGTAAAGTCAATTTCTTCAATACCATCCATTCAATTTTGAGATGGTTGGTCTTAGGACCACCTCGACGGTATCAAATCCTGATGTTCCTCCAACGGAGATACCCATCCTCCTAACGGCGTATCTGACGGCATGATCAGGAGATTCCCAACATTAAGCGAACTAGCACGGGTACAGGAGATTCACACGAAGAACATGGAGCTAATCAAAGAAGCGGTAAACGGCATACTTGATCTCTTCATCAAGATGACAGCATAGATGAGCGTTCCGGAGACCTTTACACCGGGGACTAGTTCCCCTCAGATCAACAGTTTTTACTACGAACCGGAGGCCGGTGGATCGAAGCGGCATCTCTAGTGGAAAGCTTGTGTGAACTCTTGCACCTCTCGAAGAATCAACGGGCAGAGACGTTTCTTTGCGATTAATAAAATAGCTCTGGATGTACACCTGACTCCTTCTCGTCTAGAAGTCTTAACTGCATCAGAAACATCTGTAAATAATGTTACATTCACAGAGGACGACATGATGGCATAGGAATGTCACAACCGGGCCCTACATGTTACCGCTCACATCAAGGGTTCAGAGTTCAGGAGGGCCCTCGTTGACACAGGAGCATCTTCGAATGTGATTACTCTCAAGACTCTCAAGACAGACCAAGGTTAGCCAATGCAAGATTGTACGACAGCCCACCACGATGACGGACTTCGAAGGAAATCAGACCAGCACATACGGGTATGTTAATCTGAATTTATGAGTAGGACCCGTTCAATCAAGAGCAAAGTTTGAAGTCATAGAAAAGGAGACGGACTACCATATGATACTGGAGAGAGCCATACATTAGTTATCTCCGTGACGGGACAACTCCTGCCAATCAAAAGGATGCTATCAAGATAAAGCAAAAGGCCAAGCGGTTCGTATTGCATGAAGGGATCCTGTATCGCAAGAGCTTCGGAGGTGATCTACTACGATGCCTGGCTGGGGAAGAAGTCCCAGTCATGCTGAAGGAGACACACGAAGGATAACATCAAGGGAAGAGGAGAATGTTTCTCCAGATACATGAGAAATACTATTGGTCGATCATGGAGGATGACGTAGCCGCTTTTGTTCAAAGCTGTCACAAATGCCAAATTCATGGGAACCTTGTTCATGCGCCTTCCACCCCTCTGCACTCGATAAGCAGTCCATGGCAATTTTACAGCTGGGGACTAGACATTATCGGGAAAATCAACCCTCCATCATCAAAGCAACACGAGTACATCATAACTGCGACAGAATACTTCACCAAATGGGTAGAAGCCATTCCCCTGCGAGGGACTACAGGAGCAATAATTGCGGCTTTCATTAAAGAACATATCTTTTGTTATTTTGGTGTGCCTAAGCATATCATCACTGATAATGGCACTCCCTTCGCCAATAAACAGGTACGAGAGTTACTTGAAGAGTATGGCATTAAACAGGTCTTCTCCACCATCTACTATCCTCAAGGGAACGGACAAGCTGAAAGTACCAACAAGACATTGATCCGGATCATCAGTCGAACAGTACACAATAATCCTAGGGAATAGCATGACCAGTTACCAATGGCGCTATGGGCATACCGGACATCACCCAGAAGCTCCATTGGAGTTTCCCCATACTCACTTGTTTACGGAGCGGATGCAATTCTCCCAGCAGAGATCAAAATCCCATCAGCCAGGATTGCAGCGGCAACCGGGATCCACTGGAACGAGGTTGAAGCCTCTAACTCTAGAGTAGCGGAGTTAGACACTCTGGATTTCAGAAGAAACAAAGCAGAAGAACGCACTCAGCTGTACAGGAATAGAATTTCCAGGGCATACAACAAAACTGTGAAATCACGTGTTTTCAAAGTGGGAGATTTGGTTTTGAAAACGGCCAAACACATCCAACAAGACATGTCCGCACCTAAGTTCTCACCGAAATGGGAAGGTCCTTACACAATCACCAAGGCTTACAATACTGGCTACTACAAGATCATTAAGGTGGACGGAGGCAAATTGGAAGCAGTCATCAATGGAAAGTGGCTCAAGGCATATCATGCCTGACCACTATCTGTTCTGTCAACAATACAGGCATTTATTTTCATTACATGTTTGAATCATCAATTATATTCAGAGATGCATCAATGAAAAAACCCGTTTCACCAATCAAAAACCAATGCAATTTATTCTGCAAAGACTTTCAAGAAACTTTGACATAAACAATAAGGGAATACAGCTGAATACGACTTAGAAGAGGCCATCTAGAATATTATAGTTCCTTGAGAGCATCATCTCCAGTCTAGTTCCTTAATCCCTTGTTTCGAAGAGCCTAGAGATCCTCCTAAGTTGGACCCTAATTATGCATTTTTAGGCCCATCTGAGATTTTGCCTATAGCTTCCGATTTGGATAGTGATCATGAGAGTAGGCCAGTGACCGTACTTCAAGACAATAAGGAAACTTTAGGGTTGCCCATAGAGGATATGAAACATATAAGTCTTACAGTTTGTGTTCCTCAGATGCATTTAGAGGATGAACCACCTGATTATAAATTAGAGAAAGCAATTGACCTTTTTCAGGAACCTAATGGTCTAGAAATTAGGAATATTGTGACTAGTCTATCTAGAGACACCGAAAATTTTAAGTTTGGGGTAGTAATCGTCAAGTATCCCTATATCAAGTCCCTAACTTGGGACTCGAGCCTAGTGTGTCCGAGGTATTACCCGAGTCTCTTTCGACTCCACAACCCGATCCTCCCGATACTATCCAGGGGAAATCCTATTTGAGACTCGTTATTTGGGTAAACCCGTTTATCAAGACACTCATATGAAGCCCAAGGGCACCACAGAAAAACCCGAGTTGTCTTGCATGAAACCTTGGATGAGGATGTGCTTTGTCTGTTCATTTTTTTGATTTGGTGCGGTTGTCTCATAATTGTGGCAGTTTTAATTGATTTTGATGATCCACAATTGTTTCGACTATTGATATACGATTTGAAAGGGTAATTAGCCATTTTATGGGTACGTAATGTCTGGTCAAGACGTTAAACTTAGCACTTCTTGGGAGGTAACCCGTTTATCAAGACACTCATATGAAGCCCAAGTGGGCACCACAGAAAAACCCAGTTGTCTTGCATGAAACCTTGGATGAGGATGTGCTTTGTCTGTCCATTTTTCTGATTTGGTGCAGTTGTCTCATAATTGTGGCAGTTTTAATTGATTTTGATGATCCACAATTGTTTCGACTATTGATATACGATTTGAAAGGGTAATTAGCCATTTTATGGGTACGTAATGTCTGGCTGAAGACGTTAAACTTAGCACTTCTTGGGAGGTAACCCAATATTCATGCGACACGGTAATATCTTTCCTTATCTCTTTTGCTTCAAATGGTAACAGTTTCTCCTTGTTCATGTTTTTAATTTTATCTTTAGAACATTGAGGACAATGTTAGATTTAAGTTTGGGGGTATGGGAGAAACTTTTAGTTGCATTGATATACTCCAGAGCCTAGAAATTTATGCTTATTAAGGATGGCACTAACCAATCTAAGTGGATGGAAGCATTTTGGTTGTAGGAGTTGAGGAACCAATCTGATTAGATGGAAACATCTAAAGAGTCTATTCATAAAAGCACAGAGCTCAGGTGTTAGAATTAAAGAAAAAAATATGGTAGTTTCGCCATATCTCGTTGAATCCTTTTCACTTCCTTTTTTATTTTGTTTTCTTTAAAATATGTTTGTCTAAGTGATTAGGTGGGGCTCACGATTCAAGTTGTTACCACTGCTAGGGTGAAATAGAGTGATTGAGATAAAAAAAAAAAAAAAAAAAAAAAAAAAAATGAGACCAACCATTAGACCAACCGGAATAAATTCAATAAAGTCGACCACTGGAACCCTTGTATATGCCAGTTGTGTTGACCTAGAGTTAGGATTATCGACCATTGGTTCCCTTGTATATGCCAGTGTGTTGATATTAGTCTAGACCAGTATCTCAGTCCATTAGGATAAGTTCGTTTTGGCGGTGGCCTTGAGACGAGATATGAGAAACACCGTTCACCTTAGTCAACATCAAAACCATCAACATCCATCTTCTTAATCTATCCATGTGATTGGTTGACTCGGTTATGATGTTCGAAACTATCCGAGTAGAGCTCGTGACTTATATATGAATTTTAGTATGCTTGAGTGCAAACTCGTGTACAAAGAATTGGAATTTCGCATCGTGGTACTTCCTCCCGTAGTCAATAAGTATGCCAACCAAGGAGATTCTTTAGTGCCTTCCAAAGTTCTGCGTAGATAGTTAGGGTCTGGAGTAAAGGTTTTGTGGGTACACCTCTGGTAAACCCTCCCGAGACTATAACTCGGCCACTAGGGCCACCTAGGGGTTTAAAGGCTTATTGCATACGCTAAATGCAATCGACAGTGCCTTCGACAGTGAGTTAGGATTTTATTTTATTTTTGCTGGAGGACTAGCAAATAATGGGTTTGGGGGTATTTGATAGACACATTTTTGTGTCTAATTTGTCTCAATTCTTTATATTAATAGTGCTCATTTTTGTACTTATTATGGTGTTTTATGCGTGTGTAGGTATTTTTGGCCAATAAACATTTTTGGAAAAATCGGCTCGAAAAGTTGCGCCCGGAGGACACCTACTATTCGGACCCTCACTACGGATAAGGGGTACCCAAATTACTAAGGGGCACCCTCGGGACACCCCATAAGGCACCTGATATAGGCACCCCTACTCTGGATAGGGGGCGCCTCATCTTCAACAATTCAAATATCAAAAAGGGCGGGAAAAATGGCAGCAGCAAAGCGGATTTGTAAATCGAGTTTTGAGCGATTTCTATGGAGATTCAATGGCCTATTTTCGTTGAGCTGGACTTCCTAGAGCATAACAGGGCTGGTACGTTCGATTGGATCGCTTGAATTGGGCTGGATAAGCCGGAAGAAGGAAACAGAGTCAAGGAGAGATACTCGGGCTTGTTGTTTGGAATTTTGGGAAAGATACAGGCAGATAAGGAAATAAGATTTTATGTTGGAGTTAATATTATCTTTGAGAGAATTTGGGACGTTGGATTGGTTTGGAAGACGCGTAAAGAAGCTGCAGAGAGTTATTCTCGTGACTTTTGGCCGAAGAAAAGTTTTTAGTTTTGGAAGATTTAACTCGAGTTTTAAGGCACTGTTGGCTATATATAAGCTGATGTGAGGTCGAGCAAAGAACACGGATACTTTGGGGGAAGCTTAGAACACTACAGAGATCAACAGGAGGAGTTGCAGGAAATTGTTGCTGCTGGTGTAGCTCAAGAACACGAAGAACAAAGGGCCATCGAGGACAGTCGTTTTAGGGGTCTTAAATTCAACGACAAATCAACAGTGCTTACAACAGTTTCTGTAACAGTTTCTTTGTAACAGCTGCTTTGGAACGCCGATACACCGTTGCAAACAGTCTGTATTATTATTTTTCATCCTTTTAATCAACTTTTGGGCTATAAACATGTATTTTGAGCAAGTGATTAATATGAGGAGCTAAACCCCTTTGCTGAGGCGACGGAGGAAGCTATTTTTCCAACAAATATGTGGTAATATTTATTTAATTAATTTCTGCAATTCTTTTTATGATTATTTGCATTGAATCGAAATTAAAATAAAGATTTTTGCTAACTCTTTGTGTTTTCACTTGATGGTGCATGCTTAGCTTAGGGCTCTTGATGTTCCATGCTTGAGATTAACAACCAGTATTTCGAAAATCTACTATTGGCAATATTTAAGAATCAATTGAACGTATGAATTGCATGAAAATTATTAATATTGAATCACATAAAAATTGGAAAATAGTGGAAACCTGAGTCTCGGTGCTTTTTATAATCTTGATAACAAAATACAATTCAACTTTCTTTGAGTTTTCTAGTTTTATTTGAATCTAAAAAAATCCTTCACAAGTCTGAGAGGAACGACATCTTTCTTACCACTTTACTACAACTTTAAAAATCATATCAATTTTTGGCGCCGCCGACGCGGACTTGTTTTTAGGGTTTTAGATTTGTTTTTCTTTTTATTTTTTTAGTTTTCTATTATTTTTGTTCTTTTTTACGTTTTTGGGTATTTATCTTTTGTCTACAGGTTCTGGATCATAAAGAAAATTGAGCCAAGGAGTTTGGTGATTTCGTAAAGACTTGGAGCGAAAGATTAAAGCAAAAAGAACGGGAAAGAAGACGATTTTTTTTAGTTGTTTTGTTTTTAGGGTTTGTTTATTTTTAGAAAAAAAAAAAAAATTTATTAGGGTTTATTATTTTTGTAATTTTTTCTTTTATTTTTGGACTTTTTGGACATTTGGACACTCTGGACATTATTTTTATTTTTACCCTACGGAAGGGTACCTTTAAATATAAGCATTTTGCGAGAGAAGGAGGACAATTACGATATTGTCTCGCACCTTGGGTTCGTACACCGACATGGAGTCGGTGGCCCGAGTCGACTACAACCGATTCATCCCCGTCCTGGAACGGGAGGTAAGATTCGAACACTCGCGAATCCCCCGTCGCCGAGTTCTTGGACTCCTTCGTTTGCATATATCCGAGGACTTGAATACGGCTGCTTTAATTTTCTAGTAAAGGGCAAGGCCTGGCCATACAAGATAAGGGTTCGGATTTCATCATCGTTCTCTTCTTGCCCGCCTTAGGAACACGTAACCTACGCGAGCCTAAGCCTTAAAATTTTGACTAGAACAAGACCGATAGGGTAACGAGCTTAATAGGAAAGTCATTCGAAAAATATTGGTTACTCTTTTAAGCACACTTCAAAGTTCATAAAGGTTTCGTGAGTTGAATGCGTGATCGCGCCGCATTGTAATTCCGGTGAGGCCTTGGGTATCAAAGCTCCACCGAGCTTCCTCGCCTCTATTCAACTTACTTTGACTCGGATTGATTCCAGAGGGGTTTGCTTAAATTGTAACGAATTCCCTTTCGAAGGATTAGAAGCTGGTCTAGAAACAATCTAAGTGGAGCCATCATGCTTTTTGTTTGCTAGAAATCAATAGGTTTGATTTGGTTGAGTCGGCCTTGATTTGTGATTTCATAGAATTCCCTTCCTAATTCTTTTGTATGCCTGAACGTAAAAGAGACGCCCTAGGTAGATTTGTTAAAGAGAAACCTAGTAGTTCTAAGCGTCTCGATTACCTCAATTTAGAAAGTCCGATTTTTGAAGAGTCCGTTTTTGAACCTCAGTTTAAGGAGACAATCCCTAATATTCCGATAGTGCCAGAAATGGCAACTTTGAAAGCTTTATTGAACCCGACTAGGACTACTCGTCCCTCGTGTATCAGGTTAGCTGAAACGGAAGCAACTTATGAACTTAAACCTGGGACCTTACAACTGCTCCCAATCTTCTTAGGGAAAGAAAATGAAAACCCCTATTTCCATGTTAGGGACTTTGAGGAAATTTGTAGTACCCTAAAGATTAGAAACCTTGATGATGATGCTTTGAAACTCAATTATTCCCCTTTTCCTTGAAAGATAAAGCCAAATCGTGGCTATATAGTTTGGCTTCTGGTTCAATTGAAACATATGAACAACTTACATCTGTCTTTTTGAACAAATTTTTCCCTAGGCACAAAACATCGTCTATTATGACGCAAATCTGTACGTTTTCTCAACAGGAGGGAGAATCTTTGTATAGGTATTTGGAAAGGTTCAATGATCTATTAGCCCAATGTCCTCATCATGGTCTAGAAAAGGTTAGGTTAGTTCAGATCCTTTATGAGGGTTTAGATTATTCCACTACAACCACAGTAGAATCTATGTGTACAGGTGGGTTTGAGAACCAAACAGTTGATGAGGCAATGACATATTTGCATGAAATCGCCGAAAAGACCCAACAATGGGAAAATAGTATGGAACCCAAGAAAAAAATTCTTCTAGGAAGAGGAAACGTTAATAGGCTAGAAGGAGGCTTTGAATCAGATGCCAAGATTACAGCAATAGCTAAAAGGTTAGAAGCTTTAGAATTGGGTCACACTAGTGGTAGAGTGGAGCCTTTTGGGAAGGCTGGACTATTGAAGAGCAAGCCAATGCTCTTTATAATAATAACACTAGATTTGATAACCGTCAAAAGTTTGACCCATATTCAGAAACCTATAATCCTGGTTGGAGAAACCATCCGAACCTCTCATGGTCTAAGGACCCGAATTAAGGTCGTTTAGTAATTCAAATGCTCCCCGGGTTTTGGCTATATTAAGAATCCTTCAGAGTAGCTCGGTTTCAAAATCGGTCCGATAAGAAAATTTTAAGTCTAGAAAAAACTCTTGCCTCATTTATTCGAAACACCGAAAAGATGAACCAATCACTTTCACAAAGCGTAGAAGCTAGTAACAGGATAGGGCAAGAAAATAGTCAAGCTATTGCCGAGTTAAAAACGCAGGTTAGTCTGATAAATGAGTCCTTGAGAGAAAAAGGTAGGTTCCCTAGTCAAACACAAACAAACCCTAGAGGAGTTCATGAATTAGGCGAAAAACCATCACATCAGTTGAATTCAGTTATAACCCTTAGGAGTGTCGAGTAGTAGACAATCGGTAACCATGCCCGATAGTGAGCATACTCGTAGTTCACCCCTCGGGACCATCCATAGCCGAGGGACCGATAAAATCTCCGATGATGCCGATTCGGTTCCCCCGAGAGGCCATATTTTATGCCTAGAGCCCCATTTCCCAGCCTATTAGTACCAACAAAGAATGAATCCAACTTTAATGACATAATGGAGGTTTTAAGAAAGTTACCATAAACCTTCCGTTACTAGAAGCAATTAGGCAACTTCCGCTTATGCCAAATTCCTTAATGATATGTGTACGCGAAAGCGCAAGCTTAGTGTCCTAAAAAAGCCTTTATAGCTAGTCATGTAAGTTCGATCATTGAGAACAACACAACTCCTAAATATAAAGACCCGTGTGCCCCTACCATTGCTTGCACGATAGGAAAACATCGGGTAGATAAAGCTTTACTTGACTTAGGAGCTAGTGTGAACTTACTTTCGCCTTACCATGTGTACTTACAACTAGGACTTGGTGAATTGAAACCTACCAAGATAACACCTGCAGTTAGGTGATAGGTCCGTTAAAATTTCTCGTGGTGTGATAGAGGATGTTCTTATTGAGGTCGACAAGTTTATTTATCCTGTGGATTTCGTGGTCTTAGATACCCAACTTTGTCCCCGACCCAGAGAACCGAGATACCCGTGATTTTAGGTCGCCCATTTTTAGCTACGTCTAATGCGATCATAAACTGTCGAAATGGTATTATGAATCTATCTTTTGGTAATATGACTATTGAGTTGAATATTTTTAATGTCAATAAGCTACATTCTCGAGATAGATGACACGTGCATTGAAGAGGTGAACATGATAGGAACCTTAGGTCGAGTCATTACCAAACATCATATTGGAAGATCCATTAGAGAGTTGTCTAGCCCATTTTAGCATGGATTTTGACGATGATAGCAACATTGAACAAGTAAATGCTCTGTTGGATTCTATTCCTATGTTAGATACCGATAAATGGAAAGCTAGGTTCGAACCATTACTAGCTACCGAATCTACCTTAAGCCCTTGTTTCGAAGAGCCTAGAGATCCTCCTAAGTTGGACCCTAATTATGCATTTTTAGGCCCATCTGAGATTTTGCCTATAGCTTCCGATTTGGATAGTGATCATGAGAGTAGGCCGGTGACCGTACTTCAAGACAATAAGGAAACTTTAGGGTTGCCCATAGAGGATATGAAACATATAAGTCTTACAGTTTGTGTTCCTCAGATGCATTTAGAGGATGAACCACCTGATTATAAATTAGAGAAAGCAATTGACCTTTTTCAGGAACCTAATAGTCTAGAAATTAGGAATATTGTGACTAGTCTATCTAGAGACACCGAAAATTTTAAGTTTGGGGGTAGTAATCGTCAAGTATCCCTATCTGAAGTCCCTAACTTGGGACTCGAGCCTAGTGTGTCTGAGGTATTACCTGAGTCTCTTCTGGCTCCACAACCCGATCCTCCTGATACTATCCAGGGGGAAATCCAGCTATTTGAGACTCGTTATTTGGGTAAACCCGTTTATCAAGACACTCATATGAATCCCAAGTGGGCACCACAGAAAAACCCAGTTGTCTTGCAGGAAACCTTGGATGAGGATGTGCTTTGTCTGTTCATTTTTCTGATTTGGTGCAGTTGTCTCATAATTGTGGCAGTTTTAATTGATTTTGATGATCCACAATTGTTTCGACTATTGATATACGATTTGAAAGGGTAATTAGCCATTTTATGGGTACGTAATGTCTGGCTGAAGACGTTAAACTTAGCACTTCTTGGGAGGTAACCCAATATTCATGCGACACGGTAATATCTTTCCTTATCTCTTTTGCTTCAAATGGTAACAGTTTCTCCTTGTTCATGTTTTTAATTTTATCTTTAGAATATTGAGGACAATGTTAGATTTAAGTTTGGGGGTATGGGAGAAACTTTTAGTTGCATTGATATACTCCATAGCCTAGAAATTTATGCTTATTAAGGATGGCACTAACCAATCTAAGTGGATGGAAGCATTTTGGTTATAGGAGTTGAGGAACCAATCTGATTAGATGGAAACATCTAAAGAGTCTATTCATAAAAGCACAGAGCTCAGGTGTTAGAATTAAAGAAAAAAACATGGTAGTTTCGCCATATCTCGTTGAATCCTTTTCACTTCCTTTTTTATTTTGTTTTTTTTAAAATATGTTTGTCTAAGTGATTAGGTGGGGCTCACGATTCAAGTTGTTACCACTGCTAGGGTGAAATAGAGTGATTGAGATACCGAAAAAAAAAAAAAAAAATGAGACCAACCATTAGACCAACCGGAATAAATTCAATAAAGTCGACCACTGGAACCCTTGTATATGCCAGTTGTGTTGACCTAGAGTTAGGATTATCGACCACGGGTTCCCTTGTATATGCCAGTGTGTTGATATTAGTCTAGACCAGTATCTCAGTCCATTAGGATAAGTTCGTTTTGGCAGTGGCCTTCAGAAAGATATGAGAAACACCGTTCACCTTAGTCAACATCAAAACCATCTACGTTTTTCTCTACATCCATCTTCTTAATCTATCCATGTGATTGGTTGACTCCGGTTATGATGTTCAGAAACTATCCGAGTAGAGCTTTGTGACTTATATATGAATTTTAGTATGCTTGAGTGCAAACTCGTGTACAGCAATTGGAATTTCGCATCAGGGTACTTCCTCCTGTAGTCAATAAGTATGCCAACCAAGGAGATTCTTTAGTGCCTTCCAAAGTTCTGCGTAGATAGTTAGGGTCTGGAGTAAAGGTTTTGTGGGTACACCTCTGGTAAACCCTCCCGAGACTATAACTCGGCCACTAGGGCCACCTAGGGGTTTAAAGGCTTATTGCATACGCTAAATGCAATCGACGGTGCCTGCGACAGTGAGTTAGGATTTTATTTTATTTTTGCTCGAGGACTAGCAAATAATGGGTTTGGGGGTATTTGATAGACACATTTTTGTGTCTAATTTGTCTCAATTCTTTATATTAATAGTGCTCATTTTTGTACTTATTATGGTGTTTTATGCGTGTGTAGGTATTTTTGGCCAATAAACATTTTTGGAAAAATCGGTTCGAAAAGTTGCGCCCGGAGGACACCTACTATTCGGACCCTCACTACGGATAAGGGGTACCCAAATTACTAAGGGGCACCCTCAGGACACCCCATAAGGCACCTGCTATAGGCACCCCTACTCTGGATAGGGGGCGCCTCATCTTCAACAATTCAAATATCAAAAAGGGCGGGAAAAATGGCAGCAGCAAAGCGGATTTGTAAATCGAGTTTTGAGCGATTTCTATGGAGATTCAATGGCCTATTTTCGTTGGGCTGGACTTCCTAGAGCATAACAGGGTTGGTACGTTCGATTGGATCGCTTGAATTGGGCTGGATAAGCCGGAAGAAGGAAACAGAGTCGAGGAGAGATACTCGGGCTTGTTGTTTGGAATTTTGGGAAAGATACAGGCAGATAAGGAAATAAGATTTTATGTTGGAGTTAATATTATCTTTGAGAGAATTTGGGACATTGGATTGGTTTGGAAGACGCGTAAAGAAGCTGCAGAGAGTTATTCTCGTGACTTTTGGCCGAAGAAAAGTTTTTAGTTTTGGAAGATTTAACTCGAGTTTTAAGGCACTGTTGGCTATATATAAGCTGCTGTGAGGTCGAGCAAAGAACACGGATACTTTGGGGGAAGCTTAGAACACTACAGAGATCAACAGGAGGAGTTGCAGGAAATTGTTGCTGCTGGTGTAGCTTAAGAACACGAAGAACAAAGGGCCATCGAGGACAGTCGTTTTAGGGGTCTTAAATTCAACGACAAATCTTGAGTGCTTACAACGGTTTCAGAATTGCTTTGGAACGCCGATACACCGTTGCAAACGATCACGTGTTATTATTTTTCATCCTTTTAATCAACTTTTGGGTTATAAACATGTATTTTGAGCAAGTGATTAATATGAGGAGCTAAACCCCTTTGCTGAGGCGACGGAGGAAGCTATTTTTCCAACAAATATGTGGTAATATTTATTTAATTAATTTCTGCAATTCTTTTTATGATTATTTGCATTGAATCGAAATTGAAATAAAGATTTTTGCTAACTCTTTGTGTTTTCACTTGATGGTGCATGCTTAGCTTAGGGCTCTTGATGTTCCATGCTTGAGATTAACAACTAGTATTTCGAAAATCTACTATTGGCAATATTTAAGAATCAATTGAACGTATGAATTGCATGAAAATTATTAATATTGAATCACATAAAAATTGGAAAATAGTGGAAACCTGAGTCTCAATGCTTTTTATAATCTTGATAACAAACTACAATTCAACTTTCTTTGAGTTTTCTAGTTTTATTTGAATCTAAAAAAATCCTTCACAAGTCTGAGAGGAACGACATCTTTCTTACCACTTTACTACAACTTTAAAAATCATATCACAAGACAAGTCCGGACAACAGAGGCAAGTGTTGATACAATCGTATTCAAACACCGGAACTGATAGCTTACACCCTGCAAGCCAGTTCAGCTTTCTGATACAAGTCATTTATAGCCAACACCTTCACATTCTCAACACCTTCTTCGCTTCCCTCCCTAAGATCAACCCCATCTCCTTCACTTTGTGACCGAAACAAGTCTGGAACGGCCATTTCTTGGTTTAGGCCGGACTTGCACAGATTGATCTCTCGAATCTACAAGCACTCACCGCGTAGTGCATTTGTTTAAGGTTTAGACTCATTTCTCATCCACATACCCCAAATTACCAAAACCGGCAGAAATAGTTTTCACCCATAAACACCTGGACAAGACTCGGAAGCCAATGCTGCATGTGAGGTGCATCGGCCATAGCCTTCAAGGCTTTAAACCCTTTGCAGGACAAGGGTAAGTTTGAACGGTGTGGAAGCTAAGTTAACTGCATCATGCTCCACAAGCATGCTTGCAAGGGCCGATGGACGTGCATTTGCCTAGCTTTAAGGCCCGGATCGTAGCATCATCATGGCGCATCGGGGGAGTTATGGCATGCGCGCCCTGGAGCGCTATGCGTAATTTTCCGGTCTATCACACAAGGATGTCATTCGTTGTTGCTTGATTTTGGCGGTATACAAACTTGTTTCCAGTTATCCAGAGTGACCAGAAGAGATTACAGATATAGGTGATGGTCATGGAAGGGGATGTCTATTATAGAAGTTGCGAGATGGTTTTTTTTGGGAGTTATTGCATTTAGCATGGTAATGGGGGAATTCTGAGTGTTTGAAAGGTGAGTGAGTAGGGTGTTCCAGGCTGTAGTCGCTCCAAGGCAACATAGAAGTAAGTGATTAGTTGATTTTGTATTGAAATGACGGCGGGGGCATAGATTGGAGTTGACGAGTTGAATGTGGTTTAGGATAGTGAAGGTCAATAGATCTTCATTAATTGCTTTCCATGAGAAAAACTGGATTTTTGGTGGACATGGTAAGGTCCAAAGAAATTTGGTTACTGGGAAGGGGTTCTGCTAACGTTGATTTTCTCATTGGGTTAGGTATTTGTAGCCAGAGGCAGTAGTATATTTCCCAGATTTGTAGTGCGGCCAGATAATCTTATCTTGGGGGTTGTCCAGCTGGAGGTGGATGGTTATAATTCTTTGTGTTGCAGGGGGGGTTTGTTTAACTTGTCGTGTATCCAGTTACGAGATATATGATCAATATGATATTTGCTACCATCTGGATGAGATAACATTAAACTGCATCAAGGTTCGTAAAGTGTGGGATCCAGTTAGCTTGGATAGTGATCGCTGTCGTAAGCGTCAAAAATAATTTACACTTTCTTACTACTCAAAATATAAAATATAGCAAGGGCAAGAAAGGATCGATCCCACAGAGAGGTCTAGGTTGTCAAATTGTTATGGTTTCCTATATAAAACACCGAGGATTTTCTGATTTTATGTAATAAAATAAATATAAAAACAAAGAAACAAATAAGCAAACAAATAAGATAGAAGAGATATTGGTTAAGGATTTCGTTTTCATTCACTAACATGCTTTTCACAATACTAGAATTGATATTTAATCTCAACTTTTATCAAAGACCCTAGAATACCTTGATCGCAAGAATATCCCGCTAATCTCCTCTTGTCATCAACAAACACATTAAAAGATGCGAATATGAATTCTATCTAAAGGAACAACCTAACGTGTAAAAGCACTAATCAAGTTTAATTCCCTAGATGCATTAAGTTCTATGAAATCAGGCCAATCAAAGCAATTGAACGTGGAAAGCGCACTAATTCAATTTAACAAAGGTTACGATTCACATATGATCATAAGAATATATCACTACAAACCATAATCATATTATGCTACTTGTATCCAAGGAATATCACTTTTGCGTATAATAAACCCTAAACTAGCAATAGATGTGATTAGAAGTTCTACCAATTTGCAACTTGACAAAACAATCAATCAATCATAAAACAATATTTTCAGAGAATTGCAAACGATAGATATGAGACAAAACTAATATATTGAATCAAAGAATCATGCTTTGTGAAATCCAACTATTCCATAACCAATAATATACTCTAGCTCATATTCATGGAGTTCATAACAAGAAGAAAGAGAAGTTTCATGTTTCTAAACCCTAGAAAACAAAGTAGAGGCAAAAAAAAAAAAATAGATAATAAAAGATATAAGATGATAATAAAACGTGTTCTCCAAAAAATTGTAGAAGTCTTCCCTTTTGTAGTCTTTTTCTCCTTCCAAAACTAGGTTTTGTCTTCAAAGTCCATTAGTTGAAAATTCACCCGGCCCACCATGGAGAGAAACCCGTGCGAGAAAATATGTCCCAAAACGCTCGCGGAAAAGCTGGGATTATGGCCGAATCCGCCCGGAATAGTCACCGGAAACTAGCTCAGGTGACCGGCAAAGTCAAACCGGTCACCGGTCAACGGGTCAACTCGGTCGGGTCAGATCGGGTCAAATCGCTGAGTCAAACCGGGTCAAGTCAGGTGAGTCAGGGTCAGTCAACACTGAGTTAGATGGAGTCAGGTTCTGCCTTGGCTGATTTAACTTAGCCAGGCCAGGCCATTGCACAGGCCATACCTGCAGCACAATCATTGTGCTTCAGCAGCAACCATCAGGCCATGACTGCACCAGCCATGATGGCTATGCAACTTACTCCAGCCTAGTTGCAATTTCAGCTTTGCATCTGCATCTTCTTAGCTCCCATTTCTTCTCTGCATTCCCAGCCTGCACCTACAACCTGAGCTACAACACCATCAATTTGCATCCATGAATTCCACAAGTACCATTTGCCTCACTTGCATCAAGTGAGAACCCAGGACACTGCTATTCCCTGTACACAGCTGCAAAACTCAGCTCCAGCTCCTAAACTTCAATTCCATAGCAACCTCAACTTACAGTCCCCTGGCTCAACACAAACTTCCACCATTTGCAACACAACTCCTCCTGCTACAAAGCTCAAGCACCATCACCATCTTCATCTCAGGCATAGTACCAGAGGCTTATCTCTGTCTCAGGTCCTCACAGCATTGCACCATCATCACCAACTCCAGCCCTGTAATCCTACTCAGTCCACTACTATTGCAATTGCTCAGTTTCACCAACATCACCCCAAAGCCATTTCCTTGCTGCCAAACTTTGTCCATTCCAGCTGCATATCCTAACTGAATCACACCTTGTAACCTACATTTGCTCCATCCACTTCTTGTGCACCACCTGCAAATTCAGTTAACACCCATAAGCACTTACACTACGAACCACCAACAGTCTTCTTCATAAAACCAACAATCGAGCCATGACATCAGCTTCCATTTCCGTATGTAATCCCATTTCCTGCAGCTCGTACCAACTTGTACCCATTCAAACTCAGACCACTTCTATTCAATCCTTCGCATAACTAACATCTCCTTATTAGCATCACCAATAGCTCCTAACCCATTGTAAACATCTCAGTCCCTCGACTCCAATACCTCTGTCAAACCAAGAGCTCAACTCTTTCAATTCTCCACCAGTTCAAACCATCTCTCCTTGTTTCGATTGCGACTCCTTCTATCGGTTCATCGTCTTTCCAAGCCATTGCACTAACATCAGTGCACCACTAGTCCATCCACCATCCCTGTACTGCACCTAACATTCATCTACCCATTGTTCACTATCTCTTCATTGCTTGCTTCCCTTGCCATCACTGTAGAACTACCATCTTGGCTTCCAGCCTTCACTATCTGCCATCACCATCACCTCAGTCCATCTACCTAGCTCAGCTCAGACACAAGCAATCGCTCTATTCTCTTTTTCCTGCAGACTTATGGAAACATCCCTGCAATCTCCAGGCCTAGCCACCGTGCTCGACTCGACCTGCAACACCAAAGCATTATCATGACACGCAATTGCAGTTCACTCTGTTGTCATCTTAACCACCTTCTCTCGTAGCCCACACAACCACCAATTCATTGTAACTCTCCCTTCCAACACTACACAACACTACCATCTCTTCCCATTGCCGGTGTTGATAATATCTCCTAGTACACACACCCCTAAACCTGACTTGCTACCACAAGACTAAAACTGGTCCTGACTGAATTTGATGTACTTAACTATTCGGACCTTTCGACGAATAGGTGTTGTGCCATTTCTTGGGGTTACCAACATATAAAGCGATCTTGATCCTAACCATTTCCATCTCCTTCCCGCAACATACACACAAAACCCATTCATTTAAACATTCAACACGAGACCCACAACCATTCTAATGCTAAAACAACTCTGCATTCTCTTCACATCTTCAATTGTCAATGGCAGTAAGCTCGTCTTCATCCTTGCTTTGTCCAGATGAAATAAACCCAAATCTCTTGCAACCTTCAGCTACAATCTCCTCACAATATCGAGCCCTGTTGTAGTTATACACTCCAGTGCAAGAGCTTCTCTCGACTGGGAAATCATTACCAATTCGTACACAAAACCACCACGAATTCAACCCATTTCTGCTTCTCTTTGCTGGTCTCAGATGGAGCTCTTGATCCTTGATATATGGCCATCGAACCCATGGCAATCATCATCTTCTTTACAGCATCAGATCTCCTCCAATTCATCCCAATTGCGGCCGCACACTTCTTTCTCAATCTCAGGTGTTTGTACTAGTCTGAGAAACACTCGACCTAGCTTAGTTATAAAGGAGTGGATGCCCCTTAACAAACCGTAGCTTTGTCTTTAGCATTCGTGACAAGTTACCCCTTATCCTCAGCTAGGCTCTCAATAACACTTCCTTATAACCAAAATCTGGCTACCCCTTAACATGTGGCTGGGCTCCCAATAGTATTAGCCGATGAAATAATAGGTTTACCATATTAGTCTTAGAGTTCTTCTTTTGCCCATAACTTCTTCATACGAGCTCTGAATGACTCCGTTCTTTCGCCATTGTCTTCATCTTCTCGTCCTCTACACAATGAAAAGTAGAAATCTTGTATTTGAACGAGTTCCAATTGGTCTTTTTGCTCTAAATGACTCCATTGCACCTAATAAACTCAAAAGCACACATAAGATACATAATTTACAAGAAAATTCGCAAAGAAAGCATAAATACTAGATATTAAATACGGTGTATTCTACACCTATCAAATTCCCCCACACTTAGACTTTGCTAGTCCTCGAGCAAATCAAACAAAACAAAAATACAACAACTCCGTGTCGTCGAGGCTACGGTTAATTTTAGCATAAATAACAAGCCTTTAAACCCCTAGGTGTCCCTAGTGGACGAGTTATAGTCTCGTGAAGGTTTACAAGAGGTCTACCTACAAAACCTATATTTCAAACTCCGTCTATTTGTGACAAATCAATGAACGAATCCAAATTGACTACAGGAGGAGGTACCTTGCAAATTCAATTCATATATTAGTAAATAAACTCTAATTAGATAGTCGAACAAGCCACAATACTCGGAAACTAACAAACCACAATCACAATGAAAAGATTAAGAAGATGGATATAGATGTAGATGTTGGCGAATGTTCATAAGTGATCGATGTTTCCCATATCATGTCGAAGGTCCTTTGCTAAGATGAACCTAATCCTATTGGATTGAGCTACTTGGTCTTGAATGCTACATCAAATCAATTGGCATATAAAAGGGAACCAAGAGTGACTTTATTCAACACAATAATAATTTCTTCTCTTCTTTTTTTTAAGATTGGATCAAACTGGATCCAATTTCTCTTTTTTTTTAAAGACGGCATGATTAGATCTTTTGGATCCAAGCGCATGCTTCTTGTCGGCAAGTACATGATAGTTGCCTTGGATCCCGCATTCCACGCTTGTTTAGGCGACGGAGACGGGGACTACGTTTCACACATCTGCTATTCCCAAGTGTCTTTTTATTCTTTTTTGGTCTAATTGGTCGGTCCTTTTTTTTTTTTTTTTTTTTTCATATATTTTTTCATCATTTTTTTTTTCTTTCTAGTAACTCAATCACTCTATTTCATCCTAGCAGTAATAACACGTCGATTTTTAGTGACCCACCAAAGCACTTAGAGAACAATAGATAAATATGGAAAAATAAAAATAGAATGCGATATGGTGATATTCCGAGATATGGTAACAACTATCATGGTATTTATGATTCATGAGCTATGTTCGTCCCTTTTAGTTAATTAGTTCCTAAACTCCTGCATTCAAAATGGTTCCATCCACTAATGGTGTCAAAAACAAACTATACAAACATATAAATGCTCCCCCACACTTAAACTTCACATTGTCCTCAATGTGTAAAACCGAAAGTTCTAAATTCTGACGTAACAGCAGATAAAACGCAAAAACTGTGCAAATTGATAAGGAATTTGGAAAAACTCCATTTCACAAAAGTTGTTCACCTACGTGTTTTCTACACAGTGTCAAAATTTCACAGTGTTTTGATAAACGGTCTGACAGTTATGGTCTCTGGACTGAACTACGCGCAGTCTGAAATTTTCTGACGAAAAGGTATTCGTCATAATTCGCTTCTAAGATAGATTACGGACTCAATGAAATTAAACATAGGGATGCAAATATGATATGAAAACAGTAAAAAAAATAAATAAACGAAACAAAAATAAAATGCAAAAGGATAAGAGATACAAAACCGGTGGGTTGCCTCCCACTTAGCGCTTGTTTTATAGTCGTCAGCCCGACTATATCCTTGCAAGATTCATTCCCCATATATCAACAATCTGAAAAGTTGGGGATCCTTCCATAGAACCTGTTTTTCAAACACTAGCTTCACACAAATATTAGTAATATAAAGCAAAAGTGAAGCTATGAACCGATAAAAGCTTCCCCCACACTTATTCTTGTCCACCCATGGAAGTGTATAAAGAATATAGGAGTCGGGTACTTCCACGGTTTCTTGTTCCATAACCTGCATAGTATGAGAATCAAGTTTCTCTAATGGCGGAAAACGAGAAATAAAGTCATTCAACAATATTCTCGAAGCACATACATTCAAACCAATAAGAGGTAAAGGAGAAGAAACAATAGGCAAAGGGTTAGATAAACCTTGTACAATCTCTTGTATCACGGAATCCTCTTCATCCTTGAAAAATTCAAGTGAATTATTCACCTCTTTTATATCATGGTCCTCTATCAAACCTTGCAACCATTCTTCGTCCGTTTCTGCCTTAACCAAAGTATCGACATAAACATTATCATTACAGTCATTTGCAAGCTCAATTGGGTCTTCCACAATATTGGTCATAACGGTCACATTCTCAACATATTCCTCTTTGTTGTAAGGCACATACTCTTTTGCGGATCCAAATTTTATCATAAGAAACTTTTTTAGAACACTCGAAAATGAATCATCCTCAAGCTCCACCCTTTGAATAGGCTCTTGATCATTATTAAGATCAATGCTCGAGTAATCTACATAAGTGTCGACATATTCCTCTTCATCCTCATCTTGATCCCAAAAAGACTCCTCGGAGATGTCACCATGAGTTGTTTCAAGCAATGTATCATAATCACCGTCACTATCATAGTCAACATAAGATTGTTCCTCGCTGAATTTAGTGTTGCTAATCTCTAACTCATCCTTTTGAATAGGTGAATGATCATTATTAAGATCAAGAGTTGAGTTAACTACACAATTATCAACGAAAGTGCCCAAGGATTGGCCTTTTTCAATATTAGCATCAATCAAATATTCATCACAAACCATATGCACATAAGAATTATCCATATCTTCCTTGTATTGATCAATGCCTCTTCGCAAGATAGTCATACCTTCACGAAGTTCTTGGAGTTGCTCGTTTGTAGTCTCTTTAGCTTTTTGAAATTCCTCTTGTAAAAAGGTGGAAACTTGGTCTATAAAGTTAGAGACTTTTTGTTCACGAACATAAGAATCCTCCCATACTTGTGGTTGTTCCCCGCCATAAGGTTGTTGAGGAAAACCATAAGGTTCCATGGAATATTGGTCATAACCAATGAATTGGTTTTGATTATACCCATGGAATTGGTAGTTGTCGTATTGTTGAGGTTGAAACCCGTATTGATTGCTCCAATATGCTCCTTCCATAGAAATAAGCACCTGAAATAAGATTCTCAAACCAAGGTTAAAACCAGAAAATATGAAAAAAATAAAACAAAAACTAAATACAAAAATAAGAAACCAAAAACAACTGACAACCGCTGCCTCCCCGGCAACGGCGCCAAAATTTGATCGCGGTCGTAAGCGTCAAAAATAAATTACACTTTCTTACTACTCAAAATATAAATATAGCAAGGGCAAGAAATGATCGATCCCACAGAGAGGTCTAGGTTGTCAAATTGTTGTGGTTTCCTATATAAATTACCGGGTGTTTTCTGATTTTTATGAGAGTAAAATAAACTAAAAGCAAATAAACAAAAGTAAACAAATAAGATAGAAGAGATATTGGTTAAGGATTTCGTTTTCATTCACTAACATGCTTTTCACAATAACTAGAATTGATATTTAATCTCAACTTTTATCAAAGACCCTAGAATACCTTGATCGCAAGAATATCCCGCAAATCTCCTCATGTCATCAACAAACACATTAAAAGATGCGAATATGAATTCTACCTAAAGGAACAACCTAACGTGTAAAAGCACTAATCAAGTTTAATTCCCTAGATGCGTTAAGTTCTATGAAATCAGGCCAATCAAAGCAATCGAACGTGGAAAGCGCAATAATCCGATTTAACAAAGGTTATAACTCACATATGATCATAAGAATATATCACTACAAACTATAATCATATTTATGCTACTTGCAATCCGGAATTATCACTTTTGCGTATAATAACCCTAATCTAGCAATAGAGATGAAAGCAAACTCAATCGACTCGCGACTCGACTAACAAGCATTCAAATCATGTAACAATATTCATGGTGAATCATAAACGATAATATGAGAGAAAACTAATTTATTGCACAAAAACTCATGTTTGGAAATTCAACTTATTCCATAACCAATAATAAAACTAGGTACTCATATTCATGGAGTTCATAACAAGAAGAAAGAGAAGTTTCATGTTTCTAAACCATAGAAAACAAAGTAGAGGCAAAAAAAAAATAGATAATAAAAGATATAAGATGATAATAAAACGTGTTCTCCAAAAAATTGTAGAAGTCTTCCCTTTTGTAGTCTTTTTCTCCTTCCAAAACTAGGTTTTGTCTTCAAAGTCCATTAGTTGGAAATTCACCCGGCCCACCATGGAGAGAAACCCGTGCAGAAAATATATCCCAAAAACGCTCGCCGGAAAACTGGGATTATGGCCGGAATCCCGCCGGAATAGTCACCGGAAACTAGCTCAGGTGACCGGCAAAGTCAAACCGGTCACCGGTCAACGGGTCAACTCGGTCGGGTCAGATCGGGTCAAATCGCTGAGTCAAACCGGGTCAAGTCAGGTGAGTCAGGGTCAGTCAGCACTGAGTTAGATGGAGTCGGGGCCCCGCCTTGGCTGATTTAACTTAGCTGAGCCGGCCATTGCACGAGGCCATACTGCAAAGACAATCATTGTGCTTCAAAGAAGCAACCATCGAGCCATGACCGCATCGACCATGATGGCTATGCAACTTACTCGCCTAGTTGCAATTTCACTTTGCATCTGCATCTTCTTAGCTCCCATTTCTTTCTCTGCATTCCCACCGCACCTACAACCCGAGCTACAACACCATCAATTTGCATCCATGAATTCCACAAGTACCGGCTGCCTCACTTGCATTGCAGAACCCGGACACCGCTATTCCTGTACACACCTGCAAAACTCAGCTCCAGCTCCTAAACTTCAATTCCACAAACAACCTCAACTTACGGTCCCCGGCTCAACACAAACTTCCACCATTTGCAACACAACTCCTCCCGCTACAAAGCTCAAGCACCATCACCATCTTCATCTCGGGCATAGTACCGAGGAGGCTTATCTCTCGTCTCAGTCCTCACAAACATTGCACCATCATCACCAACTCCAGCCACCTGTAATCCTACTCGAGTCCACTACTATTGCAATTGCTCGTTTCACCAACATCACCCCAAAGCCATTTCCTTGCTGCCAAACTTTGTCCATTCCAGCTGCATATCCTAACTGAATCACACCTTGTAACCTACATTTGCTCCATCCACTTCTTGTGCACCACCTGCAAATTCAGTTAACACCCATAAGCACTTACACTACGAACCACCAACAGTCTTCTTCATAAAACCAACAATCGAGCCATGGCATCAGCTTCCATTTCCGTATGTAATCCCATTTCCTGTGACTCGTACCAACTTGTACCCATTCAAACTCGGACCACTTCTATTCAATCCTTCGCATAACTAACATCTCCTTATTAGCATCACCAATAGCTCCTAACCCATTGTAAACATCTCGGTCCCTCGACTCCAATACCTCTGTCAAACCAAGAGCTCAACTCTTTCAATTCACCACGAGTTCAAACCATCTCTCCTTGTTTGATTCTGACTCCTTCTATCAGTTCATCGTCTTTCCAAGCCATTGCACTAACATCAGTGCACCACTAGTCCATCCACCATCCCTGTACTGCACCTAACATTCATCTACCCATTGTTCACTATCTCTTCATTGCTTGCTTCCCTTGCCATCACTGTAGAACTACCATCTTGGCTTCCAGCCTTCACTATCTGCCATCACCATCACCTCAGTCCATCTACCTAGCTCAGCTCAGACACAGCAACTGCTCTATTCTCTTTTCCTGCAGCTTATGGCAACATCCCCTGCAATCTCCAGGCCTAGCCACCGTGCTCGACTCGACTGCAACACCAGCATTATCATGACTGCAATTAGGTTCACTCTCTCACCGTCATCTTAACCACCTTCTCCGTAGCCCACACAACCACCAATTCATTGTAACTCTCCCTTCCAACACTACACAACACTACCATCTCTTCCCATTGCCAGTGTTGATAATATCTCCTAGTACACACACCCCTAAACCACAGCTTGCTACCACAAGACTAAAACTGGTCCCAGCTGAATTTGATGTACAGAACTATTCAGACCTTTCGACGAATAGGTGTTGTGCCATTTGCTGGGGTTACCAACATATAAAACTGATGCTGATCCTAACCATTTCCATCTCCTTCCCTGCAACATACACACAAAACCCATTCATTTAAACATTCAACACAGACCCACAACCATTCTAATGCTAAAACAGCTCTGCATTCTCTTCACATCTTCAAATGTCAATGGCAGTAAGCTCGTCTTCATCCTTGCTTTGTCCAGCTGAAATAAACCCAAATCTCTTGCAACCTTCAGCTACAATCTCCTCACAATATCGAGCCCTGTTGTAGTTATACACTCCAGTGCAAGAGCTTCTCTCGACTGGGAAATCATTACCAATTCGTACACAAAACCACCACGAATTCAACCCATTTCTGCTTCTCTTTGCTGGTCTCAGATGGAGCTCTTGATCCTTGATATATGGCCATCGAACCCATGGCAATCATCATCTTCTTTACAGCATCAGATCTCCTCCAATTCATCCCAATTGCGGCCGCACACTTCTTTCTCAATCTCAGGTGTTTGTACTAGTCTGAGAAACACTCGACCTAGCTTAGTTATAAAGGAGTGGATGCCCCTTAACAAACCGTAGCCTGTCTTTAGCATTCTGTCAGCAAGTTACCCCTTATCCTCAGCTAGGCTCTCAATAACACTTCCTTATAACCAAAATCTGGCTACCCCTTAACATGTGGCTGGGCTCCCAATAGTATTAGCCGATGAAATAACCGGTTTACCATATTAGTCTTCCGAGTTCTTCTTTTGCCCATAACTTCTTCATACGAGCTCCGAATGACTCGTTCTTTCGCCATTGTCTTCATCTTCTCGTCCTCTACACAATGAAAAGTAGAAATCTTGTATTTGAACGAGTTCCAATTGGTCTTTTTGCTCTAAATGACTCCATTGCACCTAATAAACTCAAAAGCACACATAAGATACATAATTTACAAGAAAATTCGCAAAGAAAGCATAAATACTAGATATTAAATACGGTGTATTCTACACCTATCAGATAGGGGTCGTTAAACCGTTTCCGATATGGTGAAAATATGTTACTGGAATGTAGGTATGAGGGACGCTAGTTGTTTCCATTGTGGGCTAGCCAAGGATGGGATAGTGGTGGTTCATTAAAGAATTGATTGATGTTTGAGGTATTTCTCATTGCAAAGGTTAGTATAGATGGATTCCATATGATCATGTAAACTCAAATATTTTTTTCATGAACAGAGCTATATCGTGTTCGCTACTTTTCTTTATGCCCATCCCACCCTCAGATATTGGTTTGGATAACTTATCCCCTTACAATGGATGAAGCTTTTTATCTGAGGAGTCATGCCCCCAGAAGAAGTTCTAGTGATTTGGTCTATTTGTTTGTGCACATTGTGGGGGAAAGTTGAGTGTGCATAAGATGATTTGTGATGGGTGTAATGGAATTTTTGATGAGAACTAGCCTTCTGGCAATCGTTAGGCATTTAGTCAGCCATCCTTTTGCTTTCGTGCTAGTCGTTGAAGCAAAGGTTCAAAAATGTGACAAGATGATCTTCCCAGTTTGAATTGGACCCCTAGATGAATTGATGGGTTTGAGGTGGTTGGAATGCTGACAAGTTGGTGAAGATTGTCCACTTTATGTTGACCTAGTCTTGGGTGGTCAATAATTATGGATGTTGATGTATTAATTACATGTCATGCTGAGAAACTGTATGATTGTAGCAGATTCTTTAGATGATTGCTAATTCCGGCATAAGCTTTAAACGTAACAAGGAGGTCATTTTCATACATCAGATGTAAGATTGGTGGTGCTTTTTGAGAATGCGCAGTCCTCATATGCTCTTCCGGATTTCCAATTTTCCCAAGTTCGTGGAAAGGGTTTCCACAAGATTATGAAAACATATGAAGATAGTGGGCCCCCCTGTATAACACCTCTTGTCAGACTGATATACTAGTGCGGTGTACCGTTAGTGTTGATTGAGTGTGTAAGTGTGGTGCTTCAAAGCATTATATAATCCACAAAAATTGTTGGACAACCGAGTCGGCTGAAGACTGTTTTGATGAAGCCCCGGTATAAACTGTCATAAGCCTTCTGAGTATCCAGTTTGAGAGTTATTTTTTATCCTTGGTGCGGGTTGAAGTTTTGATGTGTTGGATTAACTCTCCCGCGATTGCAAGGTTATCGTGAATCGACCATTGGGGGCCCAAAAACACTCTGATAGGGGAGCTTATCAAAAACGGGAAAAGCGGTTCGATTGACCAAAATTTTGGCAATGATCTTATAGGTGATTTTACACAATCCTATATGTTTGAATTGTGGTTTCTTCGATGGATGGTCTACTTTTGGAATTAAAGTAATATAAGTATGGTTCATGAGTGGGCGAATATTGACTGACTTCAAAAAACTGCGGACCATAGCTATCAATTGTGTATGTGTGGTTTCGCAAAAGGTTTTGAAGAACTTACCAGTATAGCCATCTGGTCCAGGAGCACGTTCAGAATCTATAAAGAAGAGCACTTGTTTGATTTACGCTGCAGTTACTTCTGCAATAAGTGAATCATTGTCTAGAAGTTAATCTGGGAGTGATTGCTGCGAAGAGATTTTTTATCAATCGTTGTGCTAGGTGTCATATACTGGTAAGGCCCTAAGAAACATTTCTAGATTTTTGTGATATCCCAAAAGAAGGTCAGCCTTTACACCACCGATGATATAGAAAGGCGAAGAACCCCATTTAGCTCATTAGTGAAGCTCATAAGAGCAAAGAGGTATAATGGTCTAGTAAGAGGCGTACCACTTCATCTTTGCTATTGATCCAATTATCTTTCGAGTCTTATAGTTGTTGTATACTCCAATGAATGGTTGCTTTAGTATGGAAGAAGGTTGTGTTGTTTCCGCCCGATTATAACCATTAAATTTTGTATCTTTGTTGCCAATATGTTGCGTGACACTATAACAGGATCATGTGATGACTTCTGAGTTGATTTTCTTGTTGCAGTCAGTAATCCAACTCATTTTCCCTGACTAATATCACATTGGTGTTGTGCTACTTTTATTTGTGATGTTGATTTTTTTTTAATCATTGTAGGGAGTGGTCGTATGTTTGTTTATACCATCCTGAAAGTATTTGATTGGTTGTGATGAGCTTTAGCTACAGGTCCAAATTAGGTTCCATGTCATGTTGTTAGATCCATCCATATTCCACCACCTGTCTGAGTTGAGGATGAGTGAGCCATAGATGTTCAAATTTGTAATTTTTTGTTCCCTGCCACTCAATTGCTTTTCTTTTCAGTAATATTGGTGCATAATCCAATGTTATTCTTGTTAGGTGAGTAACTCCAACAAGAGGGTTGGCAGTACACCAATGTGTTAGAGCATTGCTCGGTTGAACCCACCAAAACTCATAAGCCGCTTGATTAGATTACTAGAGTTAACTTTGTTATGTTAGACTAGGAAGTCTATAAATGTTGAGACATACAAGTATTACTCTGGAGACCTGAAGATTCCGAAGACGTATCAACATCAACTATGGCATCATCCTTCCAGTTGAGGTTAGTAATACATGGCTTGACTTGTTTCTATTTCTATATCGTAAGATTTCAAGTCGTTTCTGATTGAAAACATAACATGCGAAGTTATATACATGAAACTCTAGTAAAATAGACTTGATCATCATATTGTGATCAAAGTGTCAAGGAACATTATATCAATAGTGATAAGTACTTTATATTGGTATACTGGATTACGAACTATAATGCTTATCTTTTGAATTTCGTAATTGCGACTTCAACATAATATTTGTAACTCGTTACTAGATTGTGTAGTGAACATAGATTTGATTTCATATATACCTAAAAACTATGTTTAATTACATGAGTTTAAGGAAGTAGACGTACAGATTTTTTTCGTAGTTGAAACTAAATCAAGTGGATTGAAGGTCATGTTTCTATTGAAGATCTTAAGGTCGGAAAGATCCTAACCTATATAAGGAATCAAGGTAGAACCGGTCCTAGCTAGCTTATATTTGGAGTCAAGGTATAACCGATCCCTATCTATATTGGGAGCCAAGATAGAACCTATCCTAACTTGTTTTAGGAGTCATCGTAAAACCAGGGCAAAAACGATTTCGCTAAGTCAAATACACTTTAGGGTTTTTGTGATTTCGAAATTGGGTTTGCAAAAATAAGAAAGTTCTAGATGTCGACATAATAAGTAATTAGAACATGTGCTGAAATCTTATTTCTTAATTGTTCAAAGATGTTCAAAGATTTTCGTATTAATATGTTTTGTTTTAGCAGCAAGCAAAACATATCTCTGGAAATATATATTATTTAAGTGATGGCTAATATTGAGTTGTCCAAGAGATTTCGGTTATACAGTTGGATATTGGTTGGAATTAGACAAAACCGAATTTAGGTGCTTTATTGCATATCTTAAGAATATTTTCGGTTATGGAAATTCCTTGGTTTTTAAACTACCCTGGTCTATAAATAGTGAAGCTTGTTCTTCTTACAAATTTATCCTGAGGCGGGCACTTCGTTTCGCAGTCACTGTTGTAGCCGACTAATAGTATTACTTGTAATACTATCTTGGAGAGAAGAGTAACCTAATTAGGAAAAATCTCTTACGTCCGCTAGTTTAAAAACTTCTTTGAGATCAAAAAGCGTCTATGATAGGGTGTAGAATACATCCTATTTACTATCTATTGTTTATGCTTTCTTTGCTATTTTTCTTGTAAATTATGTATTTTACGCTTGTTTTGAGTTTTGTAGCTACTTTGGAGTCGCACGGAGGAAAAGAAGAATAAATGATCCAAATTGAGCAAAAAGGGCAGGATTGTCATTTCACAGGAAAACACTATCGGGAGACGAGCCACGGTTAAGGGCAACTCTCTCAGAGGAGTATTAAAAGTAGCCAGCTGATGTTAAGGGGTAACTACATGTTAGGGGTTGTCCACTGGGGTATCCCTTATCTAATAAGTGGGGTGGTCCCTATCCCTGGGGTGTAACCATCCACACCCGAATTATTACACAACCCTAAACTCGAGAGGCGTTTCTCTAAATCATTACTCCAGCTGAAATTGAGAGGAACAATGGATGCGCACCAGCTGCTGCTATTGAGATCGAGAACAGAGTGAACTGAGAGATGAAATTAAAGGGGAAAGAAAGAATCTGTGTTATGAGGAAATCAGTGAAGTCGATTCATAAATGAATCTGTGGTAAATCAAGGTTTCGATTTGAAGAGGAATCAGTGATAAAGATGGGTTTGCTGATGAATTGAAAGAAGAGATCGAGAGTAATTGAGGCAGAGAAGAATCAAAGATAGATTCGATTAAGAGATGAAATCAAGGGTTCTGTGGTGATGTTCAAGTAATTAAATCAATAGGGTTCACTTGTTAATCGAGAGAGATTGGAGAGGGATTAATGGGTTTGATTGGTTGATAAATCAAGATAGAAAAGCAGATCGAAACTCAGAAGATCAGATTGAAATTAGGGTTGATGCTGTATCTGTGAATCGATTGAGAGAACAAGTCGATGAAAGAACATGGAGAATTGATGAAGCTGAAATTGAGAGGGGTTGCTGCTGCCATGGGATTGTTGAATTAATGGGTTAGTGGCGCTGTCAAGAACCGATTTGCGAGATGCTAATGGTGGTCTTGAGTGATGGTGGCCGATTCTCGGGTTCGATTTGTTTCTTTGTTGCGATAGTGAGAAATAAGGAAGATGAGTATGACGCAGATGAGAAAATGGGTTGTCGAATTTAGTACCAGAAGTTGAGTTTGGATGGTGCTAATGGTGATCGCTGTTATAACAGACCGAGAGCTATGTTGGTGGTCCGATATAGAGAAGTAATTAGCGGATCGAGAGAATTGTGATGCTGCTAATCTAATGCAGGTGACGGGTTTGTAATGGTGATGAATGAGCTAAAGAAATAGATGTATGTTAGGTTCTTAACAGGGGAAGAAAGGAAGGCCTGGAATAGGCCGGGAATGTCTATAAACAAACGGAACTCTGTCCGGATTTTCCCTCAGGCGAGTTAACTCGGCGATGACCGATCCAGCCGACCCAGCCGATCCCATTTCGGTAAGAGTAAGACAAGTCGACCACCTAGGAGGCTGACTCATAGTGACTTCGGTGTCTCGACTTCTCTGCTCCCTTGACCCAGTTGGTGACGGTTTGACCTTTTGACCGTTAGTCCTAACGGTGTTCTGACGGAATATTTCGTCGAATATACCAAATGACGGTGAAATTTTCAGTGCCGGCGGTGACGTTTTCTGGACGGATTCCGGCCATAATACCAGTTTTCCGGCGACCAAAATTCCAGAATTTTCTGTGGACTTCTCTCATGGGTGTGAAGACTTGGACTAGAAATTGGATGGAGAATTTGGCTCAAATTTGGAAAGAGAAGATGGAAGAGTTGAGAAAAGCTTGGATTTGGAAATTGAATTGCTAAAGGAAAAGGATTCTATTCCTTGGAAGATTTGGAGAATATTGAAGTTTATAAATAGAGAAGTTCTCTATATCTTTTACACACCTCTCTACACACACAACACTTGTGTTTTTGCTTTTAATTCTTCTTCTTAATTATTTGTGTGAACTTGAAAATTCTCCTTTTAATTATTTTGTGTGAATTTCAAAACATGAGTAGCTAATTTTATTATTGATTGAGGATGAATTCCTAGTTCTTAATACATGATTTGAGTTTTGTTTCAATTCTATCTTGAAGTTTTTCACACGATTATCGATTGTTTTTACTAATAGGAATGTTTATTCATTCATGATTGATTGATAGATTGTTTAGAGTGCACGCTAAATTGATTTGTTAATTTGATCTAAAGCTAGTGAAAGTTAGGGGATAAGTAATCGTTTCTTGACTCTTTACATAAGTAGCAAACACGAGACCTTGCGGAGGGATTCCGTGGAGCAATTGTGTGTGAAAACAACGTTAGCAAGTAGACCTTGATCTAAGAGTCTAACTACTGATATTAACCTAATAAGTTCATAAATCTTAATGCGTTTATTTAAATTACATCTAGAGTGATCTACTACTAGGTGGTTTGGTAAATAGAATCCGGTAGTCGAGAACTTCCGTATCCGGTGATACAAGGGATTTAGGGGTTTAACACTGATCTATTGCTTTACCTACGGTTGGTGATAATTTGTGACTAATAACAAGTAGAAAAGAACATAACTTTAATCATTGTTTTGCAACGAAGAAGGATTCCTTGATCTTGTCTCTCTTATTGCTTTCAACTTTATCTTTTAATTGCTTTGTTTATTTTCTTTTGCTTTATACATCCCCCCTTTTTGTGACAATTTTTACAACTAGAATCTCTTGCTCCTCGTGGGAACGAACTTGACTTCCATTATATTATTTTTAATTGAGTGGAAATATTAATTAATTTGATTGCACCTACGACACGCATCAGTCTACTAGTACCATTGGTGGGAAACTAGAATTGTATTGTTATTTTAGTTTCCAATTATTAATTTGATTGACTAGCGGTTTGTTAACTCTTGATTGCATCTAGTTTAATTATTCTTGAGAGCCTTCTCATCTGACATAAGACACTCAAACTAGATCAAGAGGTTAACGGTAGTTCAGTTCTGTCTTTAGATATGACGTTGACTTGTGACCATCCATTGTTAATAGACCACGTTCTGTCGTTATCGATCATAAGTCGGAATCAAGTTTGTTATTGTGCAGGTACAGAAGACTATTGAAGATTTGAGGACAGAAATATTTTTCTTTGTGATTTTCCTCGTGCACAAACTTGATTGGCTGGGATTTTGGCTAGATATAGTTATCTTTTGAAGGTCTTGACTAGTCAAGCTCGTCAACGCTATTAGACTAGTCAAGAGATGTCTTAGCCGCTAATAACTCGAAAGATAACTATATCAAGAGACTTCAAGCTCGTCAACGAGACTATTCAAGAGACGTCTTAGCCGCTAATAACTCGAAGACTTGATAAACAAATTTGTCTCACACAGAAAAGTCTATTGAATAGATAAATTTGTCTCCCATAGATATACCTACGAGTTTTGTTCCGTCTTTTGATAAATAAAGGTGAACAGGAACCAATTGATAGAATAGACTTATATTCCCGAAGAACAACCTAGTATTTATCAATTACCTCACAATAATCTTAATCGATTAACGAAACAAGATATTGTGGAATCACAAACGATGAGACGAAGATGTTTGTGACTACTTTTTCATCTTGCCTATCGGAGAATAAATCTCGAGCAAATCTTAAAGAATATAGTACTCAATCACAATAGAAAATAGCAAGATTAGAACACGTAACTACAGAGAAAATAGTTAGGCCTGGCTTCACAATCCCAATGAAGTTTTTAAGTCGTTAACCTACAGGGTTTTGGAAAAGCCTAAGGTTAAAGGAGAATCAACTCTAGTCGCAACTAGTATCACACACAAGGTGTGGGGATTAGGTTTCCCATTTGCTAGAGTTCTCCTTTATATAGTCTTCAAATCAGGGTTTGCAATCAATGTTACCTTGGTAACAAAGCATTCAATATTCACCATTAGATGAAAACCTGATTAGATTCAAGCTAATATCTTTCAACCGTTAGATCGAACTTAGTTTGTTATACACAAATGAAATGTACCATCATATAGATAAAGGTAACCGTACCTAAACGTGTAAACTTAGTTGGTTCAACAATAGTTAACCAATGGTTAGCCATATGAGCACTTTCATATCAACCTTATTCATCTTTATCATAACTAGCTAAAATGACTCAAATGAAACTAGTTAGAGAGTTGTTCAATTGTTTATATTCTCATAGAAGTATACAAGACACAATTGAAGCAAAATCGATTTTGATTCACTCGAATCATTTCAGGAACATTATAGCCACGGTTTGCAAAAGATTGCATTCCTTATTATATAAATGTATTAGTTCATGAACAAACCGATTATAGAACATAACCTACTTAAGTATGCAAACGGTTACGCATACCTAAGTAGTCGGACTGAGTTTGGTTACGCCAGTACGCGTACGGGTACGCATACCATTTTACACTTCCAAATTCCAGCAGAAATTCACGGAACTTGAACTTCCGCCAGTACGCGTACAAGTACGCATACTTAGTTCCCGGACTTCCAACAACCAACCAGTACGCGTACGTGTACGCATACCATGGTTCCTGGTTTTGGACTTTACACAAATGTGAATACACGCTATTTTTATATCCAATCATGGTTACATGTTTAAAACCCTCATTTCAATCATTGAAACATTCTTGGAAGACGACAATACCTGTCTCACACAAACTATTAGCTTCAAAGCAATAGACAAGGAAATACATCTGCTTCTTACTCACGTACATATTTGAAGCCCATATGGAAACTCCCTTTTTTTTCCCACTTCAATGATCTCACACGATCCCATATCACGCATATTGTACCAATGCAACACAAAAAGTATTTCATTGTTCATAGCCATACTATAACATGCTATTAAACCAGATTTTGTTGATTGGAGGAACTTCATCAACAAAAGGTATGTGGAGACTAAAACTTATATATCACTCAAAAGTCTATTCTACTTTATCTTCCAATGAGACTAAGTTGTATAGCTATATAGGCTTTTACATTATACACATTTGATATTTCGAGCTGAGTTTATTTCGCTTATCTATTTCTCGAAATATGTGTTGGAAGCTTTTTGCTTTAGCTATGTTCATCATATTCTTGACGAGTTTAGTTAGAGACAATTCATTTGTTGGAAACTAAATATTAAGTCAAAAGATGATCATGTGAAAATTACCTTGAACATCTTATATGATTTGTGTGAGACAATCATTTGATGTTAGCTTGAAAAGTTTTGTATTGATCATTCAATCACTTGAAAATTACTTGAAGCTAATGGTATGTGTGAGATTACCATTTTCGGCTTCAAAGGATGTTTCAATGAGTGAAATGAGAATTTAGAACAATTACCCATGTCTGGATGCAACACGGTATGCATATTGAAAAGGCGAGGGTACCTAAATATACCTCAATCTAAAACTTTTCCACCTATAAGTCCTTTCTCCGAAAATGATTGTCTATGGACTGAGTCGAGACAATAAAACTAATCGGTTCACACTTCGTGTGATCGTCTATGGATATGAGATCGAGACAATACGACAACAAGATAACTTGTGTGATTGACTATGGATACAAGATCGAGACAATACAACAACGAAGTATGTTTACTTGATAATAGGTTCGGACTTAACCAAACACAATAGGATTGCTATCAAGTAAATATGAATTAACGTTTGTGTATTTTACTTCTAATTATAATAAAAAATAATTATAATTGCGGAAATAGAAAAGTAAAAGACACAGCAAGATTTTGTTAACGAGGAAACCGCAAATGCAGAAAAACCCCGGGACCTTGTCCATAATTGAATACTCTCAGGATTAAGCCGCTATACAAAATCTAAACCAACTTCGTATAGTTGAGACCAAGCAACTAAACCTATAGTTCACCTAGTTCCGTCTGTATCCCTGCGCCTCCAACTTGCAATAAGTCACCCACTTGGAACAATTCCTTTGGTTCGTATTCCAAACAGTAAAGGAACAACAAATCTGATCGGTAACAACTCTTTTCAAACAACATGATATGAGTTTGACAAAAGGCTCTTCCGTTTATCCCAATAAACTCCTTTGTCAGGTTCTTAGATCAATATCTTAACAATTACCAAAGTAATTGTCTAGACTATGCAATCAATACTTTGAATCACAAAGAATTGTATTGATGCCGATCTACTCAACTAATCAATCAAGGTTATCACAAAGATAAACCGATTATAGTTGGATCCCCAGCCGATCAAGTTTTGTGCACACCAAAGATTATAAACTCAAATAAGAAATCTTCTTTGTCTTCAAATCTTCTTAGATCTTCAATAAACACATGCACACAATCAACTTGAATCTCTTGTGATTAATCACACACGGAACAGAGTCTGTTAACAATGGATTATCACAAGACGTCTTTAGATCTAAAAACAGTCTAAAGATCCCCGTCGAAACTTCGATCTAGTTTGAGTGAATCTTATATCAGAAGAGAAGATTCTCAAGCATAAACAAACTAGGTGCAATCAAAGTTCAACAACCGTTAGTCAATCAAATCAATCGAAAACTAATAATAAACTGCAATTATCTAGTTTCCCAGCAACGGTACTCGTAGAGCTTCCCAATCCCAAAGAAGTATTTAAAACGAGCAGTGGTAAGAGATTTCGCCTAGTTAGGGTACTTTCCTCTACGAATAGACGACTCCACCAGTAACAACACAACTAGGTAGTTTTGCTGGCTCTAAGGATTAGTTTGCTCGAAATGCAAACTTCAATATTTATAGACCAAGGACACCAGGGAATTTCCAAAACCGAAAATATTCTCAAGATATGCAATATATTTCAAAATTCGGTTTCCATAATTCCTGGAAATGCTTTGTCCAAATATTGACCGAAATCTCAGTAGAAAATCTCCAATTAGTAAATGCACATTACCAATTTTTATTTTCTAAAGATATGCATTTTAATTGCTAGAAATTAAAAGCATATAAAACTAAAAACCTTAATTAAAAGATTCTCAATTTATTTCGATCCGGGATTCTCCTTTAGCTATTAAGGAATATCTTTGAACAATAAAGGATAAAAGTTACTACACATGTTCAAAGTATGTCGACATCTTTACTTTGTAAATCCTCTTTCATATTTACAATCTTGGAAATGATTTGCCACACTTCCAAACAAGTTTAGAATTGGTTCATCTGACTTCCAAGAACTATGTGATTGATTATCCTATCAAATCACCATTAATGGGTTTCACGGTTCTACCAAAACAAGTTTCGGTTCTACCTCCATGTGGATACTAGGATCAGTCACACTAGCTTTCCAAAATTTGGTTGACTAGGTACTAGGATCGGTTACCACATATTTATGGTATTTAACTTGTATTCGGTTGCACAAGTCATAGGATCGGTTACCAATAACTAAGACTTGTTGTACCTCTTACAAGGATCGATTCCCCATGCTTGTGATCGGTTGCACCTCTTACTAGGATCGGTTCCCCAATGTCTAGAGTTCTTCATACCAATTACAAGATATCGATCATACCATCTCTGGTGATTACTTAAGATCGGTTTCACTAATAAAAGTCATACCAATACAAAAGTCAGACCTTGCGAATAGTTTTACCAAGATACATAAACAAGTTATGAGCGGTTATACTAAACACACATATTGGTAATCCAAAGATTTGCAATGAATAATAATACCAATAAGCCTAGCGATTTCCCTTTCGATTCATAAAACAAGTTTATAAATTGTACTTCCTTTAAACGAATGTACAACATTGTTTCCTAGGAAGAAATCTTCACCCATACCCATACACATAATCACAATAGCATTCATAAGATTATGTCGATGTCTTATATACGAAGTTCAGAAGATAGACGTTATACTTCGTATTGTAATTCCTTAATACTATGTCTAACTAGAGTATAATCATTCACAGCTTCGCAGTTATGTTTTCAATATACACGACTTGTAAGATACGTTAGGAATGAAACAATTCAAGTCAAATATTACTAACCTCAAGAGGAAGGATGCTGTCGTCGATGTAGCTCTTTACTTCTTCACATTCTTCAAGTCTTCACGTAATACTTGTAAGTCTCATATCCTAGTAACTTTATAGCTAACCTATACGAAGTTGACTCTAGTAAATAATCAAGCGACTCTTTAAATGAGTTTTGATTCACTAAAATATGACAACCAAACTTGACATACCAACGCTTGGTGGGTTCAACCGAGCAATGCTCTAACAATATCCCCCTTTGTCAATTTTAGTGACAAAACTCTTACATCATATGGATAAACAAATTACGAGAATTCATTACACATACGCTTGATTCCAAGTTTCAACAACACAATAACATGTATACATTCAATCCATAAATGTCGTTGTTGACATTATAATAACAAAGCTAGTACTCTCCCTAAAGGTAAGATAGGTAGATTTTCAATCCGCACGTCTTTGTTATTCCCTTTGTAGTCCATGTAACTACAAGTATCAATATGATATGTTACTCCCCCTTAGTCTATGCTTTACTCTTTCGTTAGATACAACGTTTGAGAACCATTGTCCTTTCCTTAGTGATACCAAATCACTTGTTTACTCCTTATATTTCTCCCACTTTTTGTCACAAAATGACAAAGGCACGAGCAAATAAAGAAAAACCGAAAGGATCTTACAAATCTCAAAAGACTTGCAAAACCTATAAGAGTTAAGCACGAGGGTTTCACACACCATTTAAGATAACAAATATCAAAACCGAAACTACAAGGTAATTTTGTTTTGATATGTTACCAAGGAAACAATTGCCCGAAGCAATTTTCCCTCATAGTTTAGCAAATCAAAAATTGACTAAGCACCTTAGTTCTTTTGCTAAACCGATTGCACAAATAAAATCGCTTGTTCGATAAGACCAAAATAAAGATCAAATTAACTTTATTTTTCTCAGCAGGTTCTAATTATTCGAAAAATAACTTAGACCTTTCACTTTTAAACAATACAAGTACTAGGTTAGTTAACTAGCATTTCTTGTTAAGGCATTCGATTAGACTTGAATAACCGAAACCTCCACTTTGATAAGTCTAACTAAGATTAGAATTAACTTAGTTTCTCTTATCCGGAATCGAATTGGACTAAACAATTCATTCCGTGAACCTTTTTGTTAAGCCATAAGCAATTCATACAAACCAAATAAATCAACTTGCATAATTATTTACCTCAACCGGAAGCAATTGAAACAAACATAGACATTAAAGTACCGCAATTGCATCGTAATTTCGTAAGCCTAAACCATTGATACCAAACAATAAAGCAAGATAACAATAGTTTTTCTTAACCAGAAACAATTGAATCACACACACATCCATACACAAATAATGGAATAAACATCAATTGTACCGAAATTTTGTTAAGCAAAAGCAAAATATATGCAATAAAATTAGGCTTTTATTAAGCAGGAAAACGATTAACTAACAAATTTGTTACCTCAAATTCCGCATCCTCTTCTCCCCAGAAAGATATGTCATTAAGCGCAAGTTCAAGATAGAACTCTCCCCCGTTGTGTTGTCATCCCCTCGCAGTACAAAAGTACAACAACAAAAACCAACCTTTACCAGAGAAAGGTTGAAAACCGGTTTTAACTAATGCAATGCAAAAGTTGAAACTCCAAAACACATATGCTTTTATGCTAAACCAAAAACGATTCAACATATTGTGACTTTTTCACATATTAGTTTCAATCGGAACCCCTTATGATCCTTTGATAAAGCCTACCAACATGGGCTAGAACTTAATCCTGCTAAACCAAAAAGTCACCCAAACCATAAGGGTTCACACCATATGAAATCGAATATTAAGGTTATGAAAACAGAAATCAATCATCCCATAAACATACATAGAAATAATATAAGGCATTCAAGCACATGCTATGTAATCGAAAACTATCACATGAAAAATTATAAAATAATAATTTTATTCATAAATAAGATAGTGTTATTCATAATAGACCTTATACAATTATTGAAAGAAATCAAAAATTGATGTCTATCTCAATTTTTGTGAAGATTGCTTTCAAAAAATGGATTCAAATTCTTCTGAGCGCTTCCTTTTTCAGTAGACAATTTGTTCATCTCAAACAATTGAGAATGAAGATTAGCTAGTACTTCTTTTGAATCCTTTATCATCATCTCATGATATCTAATGCAACCTTTAACAGTAAGAATTTGTTTTCTTAGAGAATCTTGAGAATTATCATGAAGGGAGACATCATGAGCTTCCTCACAATCAGAATTTTGGGCAACAAGTGAGGATGCATTTTTCAACACCATCAGTGTGTGTTAGGATGAGAAATATTCTCACCATAGGTAATAAAGACATCCTTAGGATGACTTATAAACACAATAGACTGTGTTTCATTATGTTCTTTCTTTCTCTTGTAATTGCAAGAGTTTGCAATTCCCTTTTTTTTTTTTTTTTTTTGCTTAATCAATTTATTTTATTACTCAAAGGAGATTGCAATTTCCTTTTGAGATCTAATAAACTTACGAGCCTTCAAAATCTCTATCCCCTTGCGAAGAGCCTTGATAAATTTATTTTGTTGGAGATTTCCATGGAAGATTGCAGCATCGTTATTTCCTCCACAAGAAGAACTTAGAATATTATCAGAAAAACTAGTTGCTGACCCTCTTGGTTTTTCAACCATTTTTTATTGCTCAGATTTTACCTTTTGGGTTTTATCTGAAAGGAATTTCAAAAGGTTTTCAAGTACTAGGCTAAACCTTTTATTTTCCTTAATTCTCAACTCAAGTTTTTCTAGGTTTTGTTTAGACATACAGGATTCAACACTGTTAGAGTTGGCAAGAAGTGCATTACAGTTAGATATTCCTTCATAGGGTTCTTCCTCCGGAATATCATCAAGGGTAGAGACATAAACCTTGTTGCACTTCTGAGTTCTTCTGCTGAAACAATGTTTTGCCATATGTCCGAATCTACGGCACTTGAAGCATTGGATTTCTTCACTACCCTTTTTATGACAAAACGATAATGTTTCGGGATTACGTTTATCATTAAATAAGATGTCATTTATTCGTTGCTCTAGAAGCACAATTGTTGAGTCAAGCTCCTTTTCAACAGGTACCTTGTCCTCTTGGCAACGTTTTTCAGTTTGAATCTTCAACAGAATTTATCTATCAAAGATCTTTAACTTTCCTACAAGAGAGCTTCGAGAAAGTAAAGAAAGATCATTTGCTTCTATTATGGCATATTTCTTAGACTCATATCTGGATGGTAACGATCTGAGAATTTTGCATACTATTTCCTTTTCAGGAATAGACTTTCCTAATAAGAAAGAATCATTGACAATCTCAGGAAGTTTAGTGTTAAACTCCTCAAGGGTATCGTTATCATACATTTTAAGATATTCCCATTCAGATGAAAGGGACAGAAGTCGCGCTTCTTTTTGGGAATCATTTCCTTCAAATACGGTCTCAAGAGTATCCCATGCCTCCATAGAAGTTTCACATGACAGAACTTGATGATGAAGATCATCACTGACTGCGTGTATGATGGCATTAAGACCATCAGAGTTCTGTTTTGCAATAGCTCTTTCTTCATAACTGTAGAATGCTAAGCGTTTAAACTCTGCTTCTGGATATTCTACTCTTGGTATTTCATATCCGTGTTCAATTAATAACCAAGTATTAAAATCTCGGGATTGAAGAAAAGTTCTCATAGAAAATTTCCAAAATGGGTAATTTATCCCATTAAACCTTGGTGGTACGTTAACTTAATCAGACATAGATTCAATTTCTTATAGGATGGATCGCACCAAACACAGATTGTTAGATCTTTTCGTGTTTGCCTGCTCTGATACCAATTGATAAGACGAGGGTACCCAAATATACCTCAATCTAAAACTTTTCCACCTATAAGTCCTTTATCCGAAAGTGATTGTCTATGGACTGAGTTGAGACAATACAACTAATCGGTTCACACTTCGTGTGATTGTCTATGGATACGAAATCGAGAGAATACGACAACAAGATAACTTGTGTGATTGACTATGGATACAAGATCGAGACAATACAACAACGAAGTATGTTTAATTGATAATAGGTTCGGACTTAACCAAACATAATAGGATTGCTATCAAGTATATAGGAATTAACGTTTGTGTATTTTACTTCTAATTATAATAAAAAACAATTATAGTTGCGGAAATAGAAAAGTAAAAGACACATCAAGATTTTGTTAACAAGGAAACCACAAATGCAGAAAAACCCCGGGACCTTGTCCAGAATTGGATACTCTCAGGATTAAGCCGCTATATAAAATCTAAACCGACTTCGTATAGTTGAGACCAAGCAACTAAACCTATAGTTCACCTAGTTCCGTTTGTATCCCTGCGCCTCCAACTTGAAATAAGTCACGCACTTGGAACAATTCCTTTGTTCGTATTCCAAACAGTAATGGAACAACAAATCTGTTCGGTAACAACTCTTTTCAAACAACATGATATGAGTTTGACAAAAGGCTCTTCCGTTTATCCCAATAAACTCCTTTGTTAGGTTCTTAGATCAATCTCTTAACAATTACCAAAGTAATTGTCTAGAATATGCAATTAATACTTTGAATCACAAAGAATTGTATTGTTGCCGATCTACTCAACTAATCAATCAAGGTTATCACAAAGATAAACCGATTATAGTTGGATCCCCGGCAGATCAAGTTTTGTGCACACCAAAGATTATGAACTCAGATAAGAAATCTTCTTTGTCTTCAAATATTCTTAGATCTTCAATAAACACATGCACACAATCAACTTGAATCTCTTGTGATCAATCACACACAGAACGGAGTCTGTTAACAATGGATTATCACAAGACGTCTTTATATCTAAAAACAGTCTAAAGATCCCCGTCGAAACTTCGATCTAGTTTGAGTGAATCTTATATCAGAAGAGAAGATTCTCAAGCATAAAAAAATTAGGTGCAATCAAAGTTCAACAACCGTTAGTCAATCAAATCAATCGAAAACTAATAATAAACTGCAATTATCTAGTTTCCCAGCAACGGTACTCATAGAGCTTCTCAATCCCAAAGAAGTCTTTAAAACGAGCGTCGTAAGAGATTTCACCTAATTAGAGTACTTTCCTCTCCGAATAGACGGCTCCACCAGTAACAACACAACTAGGTAGTTTTGCTGGCTCTATGGATTAGTTTGCTCGAAATGCAAACTTCAATATTTATAGACCAAGGAAGTTTGGACACCAAGGAATTTCCAAAACCGGAAATATTCTCAAGATATGCAATATATTTCCAAATTCGGTTTCCATAATGCCTGGAAATGCTTTGTCCAAATATTGACCGAAATCTCAATAGCAAATCTCCAATTAGTAAATGCACATTGCCAATTTTTATTTTCTTAAGATATGCATTTTAATTGCTGGAAATTAAAAGCATATAAAACTAAACCCTTAATTAAAAGATTCTCAATTTATTCGATCCGGGATTCTCCTTTAGCTATTAATGAATATTTTTGAACTATAAAAGATAAGAGTTACTGCACATGTTCAAAGTATGTCGACATCTTTACTTTGTAAATCCTCTTTCATATTTACAATTGTTAGAGCACTGCTCGATCGAACTCGCATGCGTTGCTATCTCAAGCATGTTTGTCAATGTTAGTGATCAAAACTATAAGTCTTTATTTCTAGTTTACTTATGGCGATCATCATACAAAGACGATGATCGCCATAAGACGAAGAAAGTGTAGTTGAGATCTAGACTCCATGGTGATCATCATACAAAGACGAAGAAATACTCAAGGAACTGGTGGAACTTCATCGACTAAAAGGTATGTGGAGACTTGAACTTATCTATCACTCAAAAGTCTATTTACTCTATATCCTATCTTGAGACAAAAGTCGTATTGCTATATAGACTTTGATTATACACATTTGCTATTTCGAGCCGAGTTTATCTCGCTTATCTATTTCTCGAAATATGTGTTGGTAAGCTTTCGCTTTGGCCAAGTTCATCTTTACTAGTGACAAAAGTCATATTAAGTTTCAATTACTTGAAAATTGCTTTGACGAAAAATGGTTTGTGAACAACAACTATATAACGTCCTCTAAGAATGTTTTAATGATTGAAATGAGAGTTTAAAATATATAACCATTGTTGGATATAAACATTGTGTGATAACTCATACGTGTGTAAGTCCTTATTCCTTGAACCAAAGTATGCGTACTTTGTTGCTCAGGAAAACCGGAATTAAAGTCCGCGTACCAGTACGCGCACCATCGGAAGTTCACGTCCCGTGAAAATATGCTGGAGTTTGTGAACTGAAAACAAACTTATTCCGGGTACTTAAGTCCGCGTACCAGTATGCGTACTTAATTTGGTTATTTTCTAAAAACGATTATTCGTGAACTTAAACTTATATAAACTAAGAAATGCATAATTGCAAACCGTGGCTATAAATTTCATGAATCGATTCGAGTGAATCAAATCGTTTTTTGCTTCGATTGTGTCTTGTATACTTCTATAATATCTAAGCAATTGAACAACTCTCTAACTAGTTCATTTGAGTCATTTGAACTAGTTATGGTAAAGAACAATATGGTTGATATGAAAGTGCTCATATGGCTAACCATTTGGTTAACTACTGTTGAACCAACTAAGTGTACATGTTTGGTTACGGTTACACAAACCTAAATAAACGTGCATTTCATTTGTGTGTAACAAGCTAAGTTTCGATATAACGGTTGAAAGATATTAGCTTGAATCTAATCATGTTTTCATCTAACGGTGAATATTGAATGCTTTGTTACCAAGGTAACTTAGATTGCAAACCCTGATTTGAAAGACTATATAAAGGAGAACTCTAGCAACTGGGAAACCTAATCCCCACACCTCCTGTGTGATATTAGTTGTATAAGCTAGAGTCGATTCTCCTTTAACCTTAGGTTTCTACCGAGACCCTGCAAGTTAACGACTTGAAGACTTCATTGGGATTGTGAAGCCAGACCCAACTATTTTCTTTATAGTCGCGTGATCTAATCTTGCTGTTTCTATCGTACTAAGTAAAATTGTAAGATTGTCTTGAGATTGATTTCTCCGATAGGCAAGATATAAAAGAAGTCACAAACATCTTCGTCTCATCGTTTGTGATTCCACAATATGTTCTTTCGCTAGTCGATCAAGATTATTGTGAGGTGATTGATAATTCTAGGCGGTTCTTCGGGAATATAAGTCTGGGTTATCAATTGGTTCATGTTCACCTTGATTTATCAAAAGACGGAACAAAAACTCGTAGGTATTTCTGTGGGAGACAGATTTATCTATTACCGTAGACTTTTCTGTGTGATACAGATTTGTTTATTAAAGTCTTCAACTTTGGGTCGTAGCAACTCTTAGTTGTGGGTGAGATCAGCTAAGGGAATCAAGTGCGTAGTATCCTGCTAGGATCAGAGACGTAAGGAGCGCAACTGTACCTTGGATCAGTGTAAGATTGATTGGGGTTCAACTACAGTCCAGACCGAAGTTAGTTTGTAGTAGGCTAGTGTCTGTAGCGGCTTAATACAGTGTGTGTTCAATCTGGACTAGGTCCCGGGGTTTTTCTGTATTTGCGGTTTTGTTAGAGCATAGCTCGGTAAAGGGGAACCGATCCTATGAAGAGGTGCAACACATCACAAAGGGGAATCGATCCTTGTATGAGGTGCAACAAGGTTTATAGCATAAAGGGGAACCGATCCTATGGACATGTGCAACACGTTTTTCAGGCAAAGGGGAACCGATCCTATGGACATGTGCAACACATATAAGTTAGATACCATATATATGTGGGGAACCGATCCTAGTACCTAGTTAACCGAATTTTGGGAAGCTAGTGTGACTATGCACAGTACTCACATGGAGGTAGAACGAAAACTTGTTTTGGTAGAACCGTTAAACCCATGATTTGTGATTGAGTGTTTCTTAATCAATCGCATAGTTCTTGAAAGATAGATGAACCAATTTTAAACTTGTTTGGAAGTGTGACAAATCGGTTTCAAGGTTGTAAGTATGAAAGAGGACTTACAAAGTAAGGATGTCGGCATACTTTGAACACGTGCAGTAATGTTTATATTTTATTGTTCGAAGTTATTCCTTAATAGCTACAAGAAGAAAATCCCAGGATCGAAATAAATAAGTTAAGAATCTTTTATTTAAGGTTGTTAATTTTATTTTAGGAAAATGAGAATTAGTAATGTGCATTTACTAGTTGAGATTTTCCAGAGAGATTTTCGATCATTATTTTGGACAGAGCATTTCCAGGAATTATGAAAACCAAATTTGGAATGTATTGAATATCTTTGAGAATATTTTTGGTTTTGGAAATTCCTTGGTTTCCAAACTTCCTTGTCTATAAATACTTGAAGTTTTCATTTCTAGCAAACTAATCCTTCGTGACAGCAAACTTCCTCGGTTGTGTTGTTACTGGTGTAGCCGCCTATTCGGAGAGGAGGGTAACCTAATTAGGCGAAATCTCTTACGGCCCGCTCAGTTTAAAGTCTTCTTTGGGATTGAGAAGCTCTACGAGTACCGTTGGTAGGAAACTAGATAATTGCGGTTTATCTTTTGTTTTTGATTGATTTGATTGACTAACGGTGGTTGAACTTTGATTGCACCTAGTTTGTTTATGCTTGAGAATCTTCTCTTCTGATATAAGATTCACTCAAACTAGATCGAAGTTTCGACAGGGATCTTTACACTGTTGTTAGTGCTAAAGACGGTCTTGTGGTAATCTATTGTTAACAGACTCCGTTCCGTGCGTGATTGATCACAAGAAGATTCAAGTTGTTGTGTGCAGGTGTTTATTGAAGATCTAAGAAGATTTGAAAACAAAGAAGATATTGAAGATTTCTGATTTGGGGTTCATAATCTTTGGTGTGCACAATACTTGTTTCGGTATAAGAGGATCCAACTATAATCAGTTTATCCTTGTGGTAGATTGGATTGATTAGTTGTGTAGGCATCAATACAATTCTTTGTGATTAAAAGTATTGATTGCAAAATCTAACAATTACTTCGGTAATTGAGTATAAGATAGATCTAAGAACCTGACGAAGGAGTTTATGTTTAGATAAACATAAGAGCCTTTGTCTAACTCACATCACTTGGTTGAAGATAGTTGATACCAAACAGATTTGTTGTTCCTTTACTGTTTGGAATACGAACCAAAAGAATTGTTCTAAGTACGTGACTTATTCATAAGTTGGAGGCGTGGGAATACAGACGGAACTAGGTGAACTATAGACTTAGTTGCTTGGTCTCAAATATACGAAGTTAGGTTTAATTTTGTGTAGCGGCTTAATCCCGAGAGTATTCAATTTTGGACAAGGTCCCGGGGTTTTTCTGCATTTGAGGTTTCCTCGTTAACAAAATCTTGTTGTGTCATTTACTTTATATTTCCGCATTATAATTGTTTTATTATAATTAAAGTAAATTACACAAACGTTAATTCATATTTAATTGATAACAATCATATTGTGTTTGGTTAAGTCCGAACCCTTTATCAAGTAAACATACTTCGTTGTTGTATTGTCTCGATCTCGTATCCATAGACGATCACACGAAGTGTGAACCTATTAGTTGCATTGTCTCGACTCAGTCCATAGACAATCACTTTCGGAGAAAGGACTTATAGGTAGGAAAAGTTTTAGCTTGAGGTATATTTGGGTACCCTCACCTTTTAAATTGGTATCAGAGCAGGCAAACACGAAAAGATCTAACAATCTATGTTTGGTGCGATCCAACCTATAAGACATGAGTCAAAGTAGAGTTAAGCGAGAGCGAAAACTAAAGAAAGACTCAATTAACGTATCGCAAGAGGTTATTGAACCACCCTCAGAATTTGTTCGTAAGCATTTGCTTATTTACAAAAAGGTAATTGAGAAAAATCGGGACGATTTTAAAGCAATTAATATTGAACGTGAAAGGATGCATCAAAATCACAAGAAGTTTAGGGAAGATACTTCTCAACAAATACAGGGTCTTGAAGAAAAACTTGCTGAATCTGATGCAAGGATTAACTCTCAACAAAAGAGTTTCGAAGAGAAGGAAGGGGAATATGTCTCACGAGAAAAACGCCTTGAGGCTGACCTGGCAAGTGCTCTTGATAAAATCAAGATGCTAGAAGAAGAAAATTTGTACTTGAAAAGGCGCATTGATATCTCAAACAATGTAACCTCAATGTTAGAAGCAAATAGAAATCATCGTGATACACGAGGATTGGGCTATAAGGGAATAGATGCTTCAAATATTAGCAAAGAGGTAAAATTTGTTAAAGCTACAAATACTTCTCAACCAGAGGCTTCCACTGATGTCAAAAATGATACTATTTCTTGTAAAGAAGTAAAACCAGTCAAGCCTAAGAATCATGTTCAACCATTCTCTTCAAGTACATCAATCAAAGAGAGCACTTCTGCTAATGTCAAGAAAGCAACAACGTTGAACAAGGATAAGAAGAAGAAGAAGAAGAAAACTCGTCGTGCTCCAATACAAGAGGATCCACAAAAAGGTAACATTAAAACTCATACTTCGTACATTTATACTAAGCATTGTTATTTTTGTGGTAATAAAGGACACTTGCAATGGGGATGCAAAGTTCAAGATGCACTTTCTATTGTATCAAACGAATTGGCTAAGTTTTCTCCTCATAAGAACTCAGATCGGTATTGTCCTAAGTTTAGGCAAAAGAATTATTATAATGATAGTTCAAACTTTGCATATCACTCAACAAGGTCATTTCATAAAAGACCCAATTATAGAAAGAGAGATGACTTTTTAAATGCAAAAACAAGATCTGATGTTCCAAATTGGAGAAAGGGTGTTTCGTAAAATATTCAAAAGGACAATGATCCTAATGGTATGAAGGTGAAAGCTGCTCCTGCGAAACCCAACTCTAAATGGGTTGCGAAGTCCTCCATAGCCAAGAAGGGACCAAAAGTTAGTCACAAGAATGACTCTCAGCTGTTAATTGTTGGTGACAATAATTACAAGAGTCTTCTTGAAAGTCTAAAGAAAGGCATTATGTCTGAAATCTCTTGTACTAATAAAGGTTGTGATAATGACACTCTTCATCACAAGTCAAAGAAGAAAAACAAGAGATGGAACAAGAGAAAACAAACCAAGCAAGAGGTCAAGAATGATGATTCTGTCTTAGTCACTCGTGATGAACACGACAAGGATCAACTCAACACAACCTAGTTGTGTTAGAATGTGCATACTCACCTTGGTGCTCAATTTTTTGAAAGGTGAGGAAGCACATGAAACTGAGCACATGATCTCTCGGTTATTATATGACTAATTAACATCTTTAGGAGATTTCTTTTCTTCTATACTCATACTTTGTCTATCTATATTTTAGGTTTTGATAGAAACGGTAATTGTGAGTTTATGATGTTGATATCTACTGATCATATATGTGTATCTCTTGTTTTTACGGTTAAAACGAGCCAAAAATCACTGAATTCGGACATCGTATGCAAAAGTTATGTCAAAAACAGTTTAGTGTTGTGATCCGTCACAAGTAACACTTGGGGTACCGATCCTAGTGATAGGTGCAATATGGGGAACCGATCCTAGTGAGAGGTCCCCATACGAAGAAGTGTAAAACTGTTTTGCCCATAACTTCTTTGTCCGAACTCGGAATGACCTCATTCTTTTTGCGTTGTTTTCATAATTCAATTTCCTACAAGATTGAGGTAATTGCAATACTTGATTTTATGTTGAATATTTATGGTGTATTGCAAATTAATTTATGAGATGTATGATTTCGGTTTTCATGACCTTAATATTCGATCTCATAATGTTGTGAACCCTTATGGTTTGGGTGACTTTTTGATTTAGCATGATTAAGTTCTAGCCCATGTTGGTAGGCTTTATCAAAGGATCATGAGGGGTTCTGGTAGAAACAATATGTGAAAAAGTCACAATATGTTGAATCGGTTTTGGTTTAGCATAAAAGCATATGTGTTTCGACGGTTTTCAACTTTTGCTTGCAATTGTTAAAACCGGTTTTCAACCTTTCTCTGGTAAAGGTTGGTTGTTGTTATTCTTTTGTTTTGCATAAGGATGACAACATAAGGATATTTTGATATCAATTCTCCCTGGAAGAAGATGCAAATATATTGGAGAAGCGGATGCGAAATTTGAGGTAACAATGTTGTTAGTTGATTGTTTTCCTGTTTAAGAAAAGCCTGATTTTATTTCATATATATTTTGCTTTTGCTTAATAAAATTTCGGTACAATTGATGTTTTATTCCATGATGTGTGTATGGATGTGTGTGTGATTCAATTGGTTCCGGTTAAGAAAAACTATTGTTATCTTGCTTTATTGTGTGGTATCAATTGTTTAGGCTTACGAAATTTCGGTGCAATTGCGGTGCTATAATGTCTATGTTGTTTCAATTGCTTCCGGTTGAGGTGAATAATTATGCAAGTTGATTTATTTGGTTTGTATGAATTATTTATGGCTTAACGAAAGAAAAGGTTTACGGGATGGATTGTTTAGTCCAATTCGATTCCGGATAAGAGAAACTAAGGTTATCTTAGTTAGATTTATCAAAGTGGAGGTTTCGGTTATTCAAGTCTAATGCCTTAACAAGAAATGCTAGTTAACTAACGTAGTACTTGTCTTGTTTAAAACTTAAAGGTCTAAGTTATATGGATAATTAGAACCTGATGAGAAAAATAGAGTTATCTTTATTTTGGTCTTATGAAGCGATTGTATTTGTACAATCGGTTTAGCAAAAGGACTAAGGTGCTTAGTTGATTTTTGGTTTGCTAAACTAAATTGGGAAAATTGCTTCGGGCAATTGTTTCCTTGATAACATATCAAAACAAATTACTTTGTAGTTTCGGTTTTGATATTGGTTATCAAAAATGGTGTGTGGAACCCTCGTGCTTAACTCTATAGGTTTGCAAGTCTATTTTGAGATTTGTAAGATTCTTTTCGTGTTGTCCTTTATTTTTTCGTTTCTTGTCATTTTATACAAAAAGGGGGAGAAATATATGGAGTAAACAAGTGATACCGGTATTGATTTTATATTGATTGGTATCACTAAGGAAAAGAACAATTGTGCTTAAATGTTTATATAACGAAAGAGTGAAAGCATAGACTGAGGGGGAGTAGCATATCATATTAATTGGTATAACAAAGACGTGCGGATTGATGAAATCTACCTATCTTACCTTTAGGGGGAGTATTATCTTTGTTATTATAATGTCAACAACGGCATTTAAGGATTGAATGAATGCAGGTTATTGTGTTGTTGAATTCGGGAATCAAGTGTATGTGTAATGAATTCTTCTAATTTGTTTATCCATATGACTGTAAGAGTTTTGTCACTAAAATTGACAAAGGGGGAGATTGTTAGAGCATAGCTCGGTTGAACCCACCAAGTGTTGGTATGTCAAGTTTGGTTGTCATATTTTAGTGAATCAAAACTCATTTTAAGAGTCACTTGATTATGTACTAGAGTCAAATTCGTATAGGTTAGCTTGAAAGTATTAGGATATGAGACATTACAAGTATTGCGAAGACTTGAAGAAGTAAAGAAGTAATAAGCTACATCGACAACATCATCCTTCCACTTTAGGTTAGTGATATTTGACTTGAATTGTTTCATTCCCTAACGTATCTTTCAAGTCGTGCATATTGAAAACGAAACTGCGAAGCAAGAACACTCTAGATAGAGATAATATTAAGGAATACAATATGAAGTTTATTGCTTAACCATTAAACTTTGTAGATAAGACATCGACATAATCGTTTGAATGCTATTGTGATTATGTATGGGTATGAGGTGAGGATTTCATCCTAGGAAACAATGTTTTACATGTGTTTTAAGGAAGTAAGTTCATAAACTTGTTTATGAATCGAAAAGGAAATCGCCAGGCGTTATTGGGATTGTTATTCATTGCATATCTTGTGAACATCCAATATGTGTGATTTAGTATAACCGCTCACGACTTGTTTGTGTTTTTGGTAAAACTATTCACAGAGGCCTGACTTATGTATGGTATGACTTTTATTAGTGAAACCGATACTAAGTAATCACCCGAGATGGTATGATCGAGTTTGTGTTTTGTGTTTAACCGAATCTGGGTAAAGGGGAACCGATCCTATGAAGAGGTGCAACACATCACAAAGGGGAATCGATCCTTGTATGAGGTGCAACAAGGTTTATAGCAGAAAGGGGAACCGATCCTATGGACATGTGCAACACGTTTTTAGGCAAAGGGGAACCGATCCTATGGACATGTGCAACACATATAAGTTAGATACCATATATATGTGGGGAACCGATCCTAGTACCTAGTCAACCGAATTTTGGGAAGCTAGTGTGACTATGCACAGTACTCACATGGAGGTAGAACGGAAACTTGTTTTGGTAGAACCGTTAAACCCATGATTTGTGATTGAGTATTTCTTAATCAATCACGTAGTTCTTGAAAGACAGATGAACCAATTTTAAACTTGTTTGTAAGTGTGGCAAATTGGTTTCAAGGTTGTAAGTATGAAAGAGGACTCACAAAGTAAGGATGTCGGCATACTTTGAACACGTGCAGTAATGTTTATATTTTATTGTTCAAAGTTATTCCTTAATAGCTACAAGAAGAAAATCCCAGGATCGAAATAAATAAGTTAAGAATCTTTTATTTAAGGTTGTTAATTTTATTTTAGGAAAATGAGAATTAGTAATGTGCATTTACTAGTTGAGATTTTCCAGAGAGATTTTCGATCATTATTTTGGACGGAGCATTTCCAGGAATTATGAAAACCGAATTTGGAATGTATTGAATATCTTTGAGAATATTTCCGGTTTTGGAAATTCTTTGGTTTCCAAACTTCCTTGTCTATAAAAACTTGAAGTTTGCATTTCTAGCAAACTAATCCTTCGTGGCAGCAAACTTCCTCGGTTGTGTTGTTACTGGTGTAGCCGCCTATTCGGAGAGGAGAGTAACCTAATTAGGCGAAATCTCTTACGGCCGCTCAGTTTAAAGTCTTCTTTGGGATTGAGAAGCTCTACGAGTACCGTTGGTGGGAAACTAGATAATTGCGGTTTATCTTTTGTTTTCGATTGATTTGATTGACTTACGATGGTTGAACTTTGATTGCACCTAGTTTGTGTATGCTTGAGAATCTTCTCTATTGATATAAGATTCACTCAAACTAGATCGAAGTTTCGACAGGGATCTTTAGACTGTTATTAGTGCTAAAGACGATCTTGTGATAATCCATTGTTTACAGACTCCGTTATGTGCGTGATTGATCACAAGAAGATTCAAGTTGTTGTGTGCAGGTGTCTATTGAAGATCTAAGAAGATTTGAAGACAAATAAGATATTGAAGATTTCTGATTTGGGGTTCATAATCTTTGGTGTACACAATACTTGTTTCGGTATAAGAGGATCCAACTATAATCAGTTTATCCTTGTGGTAGATTGGATTAATTAGTTGTGTAGATCGGCATCAATACAATTCTTTGCGATTAAAGTATTAATTGCAAAATCTTAACAATTACTTTGGTAATTGAGTACAAGATAGATCTAAGAACCTGACGAAGGAGTTTATGTTAAGATAAACAGAAGAGCTTTTGTCTAACTCACATCACTTGGTTGAAGAGAGTTAATACCAAAAAGATTTGTTGTTCCTTTACTGTTTGGAATACGAACCAAAGAAATTGTTCCAAGTACTTGACTTATTCATAAGTTGGAGGCGTGGGAATACAGACGGAACTAGGTGAACTATAGGTTTAGTTGCTTGGTCTCAACTATACGAAGTTAGGTTTAATTTTGTGTAGCGGCTTAATCCTGAGAGTATTCAATTCTGGACATGGTCCCGGGATTTTTATGCATTTGCGGTTTCCTCGTTAACAAAATCTTGTTGTGTCATTTACTTTATATTTCTGCATTATAATTGTTTTATTATAATTAAAGTAAATTACACAAACATTAATTCCTATTTACTTGATAACAATCATATTGTGTTTGGTTAAGTCCGAACCCTTTATCAAGTAAACATACTTCGTTGTTGTATTGTATCGATCTCGTATCCATAGACGATCACACGAAGTGTAAACCGATTAGTTGCATTGTCTCGACTCAGTCCATAGACAATCACTTTCGGAGAAATGACTTATAGGTAGGAAAAGTTTTAGCTTGAGGTATATTTGGGTACCCTCGCCTTTTCAGGTTTCCTCTTTAACAAAACTTATGGTGTCTGTGTTATTTCTTTTCCATATTATATTTTGTTATATAATTGAAATATCACAGGTTGTGCGTTGAATCGATCAATTGGGAAATCCAACCTTTGGTTGTTGATTGAAATTGATTGATCCTTGAACGTTGGTCTTTGGTATCGTTCAAGTGTTTTCTCTTGTATTCAATTAGACTAACAAATTTCTATTTGCTTGAGTAAGTATTGAATCGAGAAAGTGAGATATAACTCTTTGATATACTTTTATTAAGATTGAGTCTGACTGTCTAGTTGATTCTCTTAAAAGTATATTGGAGTTAGTCCATACAGATTGCTAAGGGAAATATTGGGTGTGGTTGTTGTACCCCCGCTTTTTCAACAATCTTGGAACCGATTTTCCACACTTCCAAACAAGTTAGAATTGGTTAATCTGACTTCCAAGAACTATGTGATTGATTATCATATCAAATCACCATTAATGGGTTTCACGGTTCTACCAAAACAAGTTTCGGTTCTACCTCCATGTGGGTACTAGGATCAGTCACACTAGCTTTCCAAAATTTGGTTGACTAGGTACTAGGATCGGTTACCACATATTTATGGTATTTAACTTGTATTTGGTTGCACAAGTCATAGGATCGGTTACCAATGACTAAGACTTGTTGTACCTCTTACAAGGATCGATTCCACATGCTTGTGATCGGTTGCACCTCTTACTAGTATCGGTTCCCCAATGTCTAGAGTTGGTCATACCAATTACAAGATATCGATCATTGGTAGGTTGGTAAAAGAGTCTTGCCTACATGTAATACTGCAAGTGCACAGCGCCTGTTGGAGGCGTGGCAAGTACAGGTCGATCCACAGGGAAATGGAGTGTGCTAAGTTGAACTAAAGCTTTGCTAAACTGATTTCAAGGAAGTGTGTAACACAAATGTTGGTTGTTTTGGTTGTCGATACGACTAATTGGTTTTCAAGTGACACGAAATAGAAAGCAAGAATACAAATTAAAGAGCACCAAGGTAATCGAATCCCCCACCTAATCTTAGCTAAGTCAGTCCAATTTATGTTCTTGTTCTTTCCCAAGGAAGATTTTAGAGAATGAATTATCAACTAATCTAACTAATTCCCCCCCTAGTATCAACTGTCTTTTTACAGTACAATTGATCACAGGTTCCTTAGTCAACTTGCTAAGCATCATTCCTATCTTATTAAGCACATATCTTCTTCCATGGAAGCCTCAAATGGAGAAATTATTAACCATTATCACTAGTTTTCCCCTAGCATTGGCTGTCTTCTTACAGTACAACCAATCACAGGCTAATTAGATCAATTAGCTAATTATTACTCCTATCTCAATTAAGCACAACAATAACAACAACATGAATATGAATTAACCTAGCATACAATTAAGGGTTTCATCAAGACCCTAGCAGAGTGATTTAGAACATAATTAGAATAATCAAAATACAATTTAAACTAAATTGGTGCACTGGCTAATCCAGGCATGAGATTTTACACTCAATTCTCAACCCTATTTTTACATAGTTCTCCTCTAACACTCAAACTTTGAAATTAAATGCAAACCCACTCACCCATAACTCTGAATTTGTTGTTCCCTCTGTTATTACGGCTCTGGTACTCCATTGATGTGATGCTAGAGAAAACCCTAGTTCCATCTATCTCTAATTTAGCTTCTAGGGTTATGGGAGAAGCTAAGAAAGAGATAGCTAGACCTAGAGAGGTGGTGAAGGTGGTTCTTTGTGCCTTGTTGTCGGGGTAAAGGAGATGATGGAGGTGGTGAGGTGGTGGCTCTGCCATGGTATGGTCGGGGGAAGGGGAAGGTATGGGTTTTCTGCAAATTCCTCGATCTCCCAATTACACCCATCTTTATTTCGGTGGAAATGGAATGAAGATGATTGAGAAAGAGAATGAAAATTCTCGAAAGTCGGGGGGAAGAAGAAAGAGAAAATGAAAGAAGAATAGGGTGTTTGGTCGATGGGTAAAGGGTTTGATGGATTCGGTGTGAGGAATACCTTGATCGCTAGGCAAATCTCCTCATGTTCAACAAACACATTAAAGGGAATAGAATTCACCTAAAGGAACAACCTAACTAAAAGCACTAATCAAGTTTAATTCCTAGATCGTTAGTTCTATATCGGAGCCAATCAAAGCAATCGAGCACATTAGGCGCTAATCCAGGTTAACAAAGGTTACGATTCACATATGATCATAAGAATATATCACTACAAACCATAATCATATTATACTACTTGTATTCAAGGGTATAATAAACCTAAACTAGCAATAGATGTGATTAGAAGTTCTACCAATTTGCAACTTGACAAAACAATCAATCAATCATAAAACAATATTTTAGAATTGCACCACGATAAATATGAGACAAAACTAATATATTGAATCAAAGAATCATGCTTTGTGGAAATCCAACTATTCCATAACCAATAATAAACTTAGGTACTCATATTCATGGAGTTCATCACAAGAAGAAAGAGAAGTTTCATGTTCTAAACCCAAAAAAACATAATTAGAATAAGCTCACTCCTTCAAAATACAATTAGTTGGAAAAACATAAATTGGTGCTAGGAAAAATCCGGGCATGAGATGGATTTACCTCAATTCTCAACCCTATTTTTACAAATAGTTCTCCTCTAACACTCAAACTTTGGACTCTCTTTAGCTCATTTCTAGGGTACTCCATTGATGTGATGCTTGCACTTTGAATCAGAAAAGCCAAACTTAGTTCCATCTATCTCTTATACAAACTCACAAACCTTAGCATCATCGATTCAAAGGGTCATTAATGAGCATTAAGACAAAGCCAAGACCTTGCAAAGCCACCAGCTAGACAACCTGGTGAGAGGTCCAGGGGACCTTAATCCATACATTTGAGAAGGTGAATCATACAAACCCATAATTGGCCATTTCAAATCATCACAACCTAATTCATCCTTGCAATAACTTCATTGGAATCGAACCCCGTGGGTAAGGAGATGATGGAGGTGGTGAGGTGGTGAATTCCTCGGCCGGTGGAAATGGAATGGATGATTGGAAAATTCTCGATTAGGATTTAGGGTTATAGTTTTGGGGGAAGGGGAAGGTAGTCGCCCCTTGGGTTTTCGGGGTGCCAATAGTACTTCTAGATGAAAGACCATTTTCTTAGTCTTCCAAGTTCTTGTTTTGCTCATAACTTCTTCAAGAAGAAAGAGTCTTTCATCTTCTCGTCCTCTACAAATGAAAAAGAAATCTTGTAAGAATGGGTCTTTTTGCTCCAAATGGTGTTTGGTCGATGGGTGTATTCTACAAGGGTTTGATGGATTCGGTGTTTGATGGCGGTGGGAGAGCGGCGGGGATTGATGTGCAGGTCGCAGCGACCGTAGGATCTAGGGGAGATCGATGCGAGGACCGATGCGGCCGTAGGATGTAGATGGGTGAAATCTAACGGCTCAAATGGTGCGGGCTCGGATCCGGGTCGTGGGTCGGGTCTTGGACTGCTCAAGCCCATGTCTTATAAATGGGTTGCTCCTTGTTGGGTTGCAACTGATGCGCGCGCGGGCTTTGGCTTTCTGCTCCATAGACTCTTGCCTCCAATTTTCTGCTCTTTTGGCTCCTCAATTTCTCCGAACTTTATTTACTACCTAAAAACACAAAATTAATTAGTACAAATATTTATTCTTGAAAACAAAGAAAATACGAGAACTGGGATAATATCGATTTCGAGCACAAAAGATGAGTTAAATGCCAATAAATAGATGTAGAAATATGCAATATTTGGCACTCATCAAATACCCCCAAACCTGAATTTTACTTGTCCTCAAGTGAAACGAGAAATTAAGAAATCCTAACTATACCACTGTCGCGGGTCTCTCGAATGCATTTAGCGTATGCACTAAGCCTTTAAACCCCTAGGTGTCCCTAGTGGACGAGTTGTAGTCTCGTGAGGGTTTACCAGAGGTGTACCCACAAAACCTTCTCCAACTTCGAGTGTAAAAGAGTCTCAAGCATCCAAGGAGCTATGAGGACATAGATTTTTCGCATGCTAGTAACACGAAGTTAGAACTACCAAAGAACGCATTCTCATCCTTAAGAGTTGAGCGAGAAGTAACCATACCATATGAAAGAATTCGGATTCGATAGTGATCACAAGCCTCGACTCACGCCTCACCAATAAGGTTTTATGATAATTGCACTCAAAAGACCGCTTTTTAGTCTCTCATGTGTGCGAGCGGGAATGAAAAGAGAAATCATGCACACGTTGAAGGTAAGAAGGATAACCTTCCGAAATAATTTCGGAGACTCCACGAAGTGTGGACAAAAAGAATCTTTTACGATGATCTCTAAGAAAGGAAATCAACCATTAGCAAGGATGGGAGTACTCACTTACCTTCTCACCCGATCGGCAATTAATATCACTCTCTCCTAGCATTCATAGAAACGTCTTCAATCTTCGGTCTTCGGTCTTCAATAACTGATGATGAACTTCTGAACTTCACAAAAACTTGACAAACATTTTTTTTTTTTTTTTAAAAAAACATGAAAATAACAATAAAACTCAATTTTACACAACTTGTATTGTCTTGATTTTATAAACTTCACTAATTCTCATCCTATTTTCTTTTCTCTTCTTTGTTGCATGTAAACCTTGGACTATTTCAACTTTTCTTCAAATATTCTGATGATGCTCCGCATGCTGACGATGATGTGTTTCTAAGAATGTGTTGATGTTGTTGAGAGGAGAGAGTGATGCTAAGCGCAAATCGATATTTAGAAGGAGTTTTCATCTTTAAACGTCACCCTCATGATTGACAAAATTAGCACTCAAGAGATCAAAAATAGTGTTGAAAGTGGTGCGAAGTTGGGTAGCTCACCATTCCTACCCGGAATTGACGTACGGTGACACACACTCTAAGAGCTTTTCTAGAAAGTCACAAAAAATGAAGGTTGGTGCCTCGCTTGATGTAAAATGGGTAGTCTCCACTATGGGTGATCACAATTCTACTACCGAATATCTATACATCACCTAATTCGCCCTCCGGTATGGTTAAATCCAACTTTAACGCTCTAATCAACTAAGAAACCCGATTGTGTTCTCCAGTACTTCCAAGTTCTGTTATTTCGGTCAGACTCTCTATGTAAACATAGCTAGAAGCTTGCTAGTGACTCTAAAATTTCTAAAAGTTGGAGGTTTTTATGCAAGTATTTACAAAGAGTTTTTTTTTTTTTTTTTTTTTTAAAAATAAAATAAAATAAAAGACTAAAAACTCTATATGCAAAAACTCTATATGCAAATGCACCCCCAAACCTAAATCAAACATTGTCCTCAATGTGTCAACAGATGATAAGAATTCAAAAAGTCACATACCAAGAGAACTATGCTGATAAGAGAAAAGGGAAGAGATTACCGGATGTCGGCGAAAGCAAGGTTAGAGCTTCATTAGGCAAGGCTAGAATCCAACATTCTCAGCTGAGATCTTATTGGATTAAATAAAAAGAAGACTCAACCGATTCAAGATAGAAAATTTAACAAGACCTACTGGATTATATACAAGAAAAATTCTCCATACACCAACAATCTAAAGAGTTGAGGATCAACCCAAAAGATGATATGCAGAAACATCAACAGCCTTACACAAATATAACATGAGAGCGCAAGTAAGGCTGCATATGTGAATGAGTTACTCCCAAACCTAAACTTGTCAACAGATGTGTTTGTGAGCACAAAATCTTGCAAATTTAAAGGTACATCATGCACAAGGTCTAACTCAAAATGAGTTTTGCTAAGAACAGGCAGACATACACATTCCAATTTGTGGTTCCCTAAAGGTGTTATACTTTGATGCAAAATAGTCCAAGAGGACTTGGGAAGCACAAAGCTCTAGGCCTAAATTAGGCATTTTCAGAAAAGTTGGTTTTGCAATTTTGTTACAAACTACACCTAGGTTTGGTGGAGGAGTTTCAATCGGTGACTTAGGAAAGAGATTAGGTACATCTAAGTTGTTTTCATGTATAAGATCATTTGCACCATTACACACTTCCCTAAAGTCAGAAGAAGGTGAAACATGTTCACTTGCATAGAACAATTCATCAATCTCCATGTCATAATCATCATTATCCAAAATTTCAATCTCATGCATAAGATAATCAGGAGAAACAGGTGATATAGCATGCTCACTTTCACAGGACAATTGCACAGGCCCACACTCAGGGTTAACATCACATGTATGAATGTTAGAAGAAGTATCATTCATAGGGTTCACAGAAGAGAAGTTTAATGTCTCTGAACCCAAAGATTTCACCATATTTTCATCATACACATGCTCTTCTAACATATCATATTCATCATCATCATCATAACAAAAATGCATTTCCCTATTCAAAATTGTAGCATTTCTAGTGTACTCATTTACCTCTAGATTAGGTTCATATTCAGTGTCATTTGCATGAGTAAGAAAACTATTTTCAAAAATTTATTAGGGACAAACATCTTATCATGAGATTCCTTCCATTATTCATTTTGTAATCGAATCGAGTTCATTTGAAGAATCATAGTGAGTCTGTTCAATTGAAGGAGAGTCTTCACTAGTGGGTATGCATGCCTCATATGGATATTCTTTGCATGGTTGTGCATGAGGTTCACTAGAGAGGGGAAATTCAGACATGTTGCTATATGGATGATCATGCATTGCATTCAATTCAAACCTAGCATTGTTTTGCTCTATGAGTTTGAGATTCTCCATTATCAACTGCATACTTGGGTTCATTGGAGGGTAGCATTGTTCAACCTCCCATGGGGATTGATGATACATGTGCTCATAATGATTAGGGTATGTGCATTCAAGGTCAGGGCCCTGAGAAGGTTCATAGTACTCCCTAAAGTCATTGACATCATGGTCTGTGGGGGGTTCATAGTGTGAAACATGCCCGTAAGCAAGTTCTCTGATGGATTTGTTTTCATCCCCAGTTGCAGACCAAAATCCTGACATGATTTAGCAGCTCAATTTGAACTCAAAAAGAAGCAATCATAGCCTAGCACACATCAAATCATATCAACACATAGAAGCAAAATGATACAAGAAAATGGAACCCAATTTTTAGATTTAAGCACACAGGAGTGCTTGGTGTTGCTGCAAATATGCAGCCCAGGTTATGTGCGAGACAGGTTGTGTGGGCTTCAGTTTATGCAGAGCCCAGTTCGTATGCACATGCACAGCCCAGTGGTAATGCAAAGCCCAGTTTACGTGGGCTTCAACCTATGAACAGCCCAGTTTAAGTGCAACTGCACAGCCCAGTGGTAATGCAAAGCCCAGTGGAACTGGGTTCCAGCCCAGTTTGGCAGGTTTACAGCCCTAGTCAGGCCAAACACAGATTATGCTGATATGCAGGGGTTTTGGTGATCACAGGTAATGCTCAAAGGTTATCACAGATATTGTGGCAAGTGAAGATGATGCACAGGGTATCAACAAGTAAGCAACAGTTTAGATAAAAAATTTCAGCAGGACAACAACCTCAAATACCACTGAATCAATCTTTTGTGCACATATTCAATTTGTCAAACAGCTTAAATAGGTAGCATTGCACAGAGCACAGAAAAGCTGAGAGCTATATGCACAGACTAGAGATTGGAAGGTGACAAAGCTAGCATTCAGCACAGATTATCAACTTGTTCACAGATGCAAAAATAGATGAACAATTTTAACATTTTACAACAGACTTGACATGTCACTGATGCACAATTGATGACAACAGGGTCAGTTGACCCCAATTTTCACAGATTTGTGTACCAAAAAGGTAAGGCAGATGGGTCAACAAGGACGGTTGATGTCTAGTGACTTTGGCTGGGTATGCAAGACAAGTGGTTATGCAAGTATGTCAACAGATTCCACAAGCTTGTCAACAGAATAGAGCATGCAATGTGCAGTGCTGATGGTGTCAACTAAGTAAGTTGATATCAACCAGCCCAGTTGATGTCAGCTAGGGCTTGCGGCAAACTTGGCTAACCAAGTTGCAACTCAAGCTCAACGACTACGAGGGTGGGAGTGAGCTCGAGCCTTGTCGAGGCCTAGAGGTGTGAGTGAAGAGGTAAACTAAGTATTCAGCCAAATTTCAGTGCGTGAGATCATGGGAGTAAGGTTCAGTCATGGCTCACAGATTCAACAGGTCATTCATAAGTTTGGCTAACATGCACACAGATACCAACTCTCAGCAAGCATTCATTCAATTATCAGCAGGATTGGTCAACAGGTTTGCACAGGTTGATAGAATAGTGCATGCATACAGGTGACAGGGCTGATGGTTCAACAGTCATCAACGAGTTTCTGAGCTTGCACAAGTGAGGATGACAGCAATCTTGGCAGATTAAAGCTTACACAAGGTCTCATACAAGGTCTTACACAAGGTCAAGCATGCATAAGGGTACAGGGTTGATGGTTCAACTCTCTCAGTTGGCATCAACTCTCTCAGTTGACATCAACCTGGGTTAGCAGCTAATGTGTTTGACCAAGTTATAGCTCAATCTCAACAGCTACAGGGACTCGAGGTCAATATCTCACAGGTAAAATGTAGTCAGTTCAGCCAATGGTTCAATGCACAAATTATACAACAACACACGTTTCAGCTTTCCAATGGGATTTCAAGCAACTAGGCAATGTGCAACTCAGGGGAACAAGGAATTAAATGTTGCTCAGATATGGTTCAACAAGGTCACACAAGGCACATGGCAGATGAAGTGAGCTGTCTCAGTTGGCATCACTAGGGCTAAAAGCCAATTTGGTTAACCAGGCTGCAACTCAAGCTCAACAGCTACAGGGGCTGGAGCTGAGTACAGGGCAGATGGAAGCTAGCAGGGTGGCTACTCTGTCATGCAAGGCAATACAGGTGGTCATACTGTGATGCTCAGGCAAATTTCAGTAATGCACAGATGATACAAAGCTCATAGATGTGATGACAGATTCATGCATATGCCCATACATTCAGCACAAAGTCACAACATTCTCAACTATCAAGGAACCACTCACATGAATAGTGTAAATTGCAGGGGCTGCTCAGTGAACTCAAGTTCTGCGCCTTTTCCTTCTCGTCTTTGGGCTTGCTCAGCAGAGGATATGGGTACCTGTTGCTCAGAGGGGAAGTTCAGTTCTCGGAATATGCAAGTTCAAACAATATCAATATCAGTCTAAGCAACTGAGAGTAATGACAATGAGTTATGCCGTTTGGTTTTTCAGGGAAGTCGAGTGCAAGCAGCAAAAGGGAAAAACTGAAAAGTTGTTATGCTTATTTTGACTAACACAATATGCAGCTAAGGATATGCAAAAATACTAGTATTTACAAAGCTACTAGAGAATGCAAATGATGAATCTTGCAAATGAGAAGTTATAGCTAATAAAGCAACACTACAATGCAATGAAATATGCGCTAGATGATACAAGAATAGAAAACTAACAGCTAAGTTACATTAATACAGGGCTAAAAGCAGCAATTCGAAGTAAATATGTACAGGGTGCAATGAAAATCAGTGAAGTGCAAGCCAATAATCACTATAGCGCACTACCAATTCCCCGCCAGCGGCGCCAAAAACTTGGTAGGCTGGTAAAAGAGTCTTGCCTACATGTAATACTGCAAGTGCACAGCGCCTGTTGGAGGCGTGGCAAGTACAGGTAGATCCACAGGGAAATGGAGTGTGCTAAGTTGAACTAAAGCTTTGCTAAACTGATTTCAAGGAAGTATGTAACACAAATGTTGGTTGTTTTGGTTGTCGATACGACTAATTGGTTTTCAAGTGACACGAAATAGAAAGCAAGAATACAAATTAAAGAGCACCAGGGTAATCGAATCCCCCACCTAATCTTAGCTAAGTCAGTCCAATTTATGTTCTTGTTCTTTCCCAAGGAAGATTCTAGAGAATGAATTATCAACTAATCTAACTAATTCCCCCTAGTATCAACTGTCTTTTTACAGTACAATTGATCACAGGTTCCTTAGTCAACTTGCTAAGCATCATTCCTATCTTATTAAGCACATATCTTCTTCCATGGAAGCCTAAAAATGGAGAAATTATTAACCATTATCACTAGTTTTCCCCTAGCATTGGCTGTCTTCTTACAGTACAACCAATCACAGGCTAATTAGATCAATTAGCTAATTATTACTCCTATCTCAATTAAGCACAACAATAACAACAACATGAATATGAATTAACCTAGCATACAATTAAGGGTTTCATCAAGACCCTAGCAGAGTGATTTAGAACATAATTAGAACAATCAAAATACAATTTAAACTAAATTGGTGCACTGGCTAATCCAGGCATGAGATTTTACACTCAATTCTCAACCCTATTTATACATAGTTTTCCTCTAACACTCAAACTTTGAAATTAAATGCAAACCCACTCACCCATAACTCTGAATTTGTTGTTCCCTCTGTTATTACGGCTCTGGTACTCCATTGATGTGATGCTAGAGAAAACCCTAGTTCCATCTATCTCTAATTTAGCTTCTAGGGTTATGGGAGAAGCTAAGAAAGAGATAGCTAGACCTAGAGAGGTGGTGAAGGTGGTTGCTGGTGCTGTTGTCAGGGTAAGGAGATGATGGAGGTGGTGAGGTGGTGGCTCTGCCATGGTATGGTCGGGGAAAGGGGAAGGTATGGATTTTCTCTGAAAGTCGGGGGAAGAAGAAAGAGAAAATGAAAGAAGAATAGGGTGTTTGGTCGATGGGTGAAGGGTTTGATGGATTCGGTGTGAGGCAGGAGCAGCGGGGATTGATGTGCAGGTCGCAGCGACCGTAGGATCTAGGGGAGATCGATGCGAGGACCGATGCGGCCGTAGGATGTAGATGGGTGAAATCTAACGGCTCAAATGGTGCGGGCTCGGATCCGGGTCGTGGGTCGGGTCTTGGACTGCTCAAGCCCATGTCTTATAAATGGGTTGCTCCTTGTTGGGTTGCAACTGATGCGCGCGGGGGCTTTGGCTTTCTGCTCCATAGACTCTTGCCTCCAATTTTCTGCTCTTTTGGCTCCTCAATTTCTCCCAACTTTATTTACTACCTAAAAACACAAAATTAATTAGTACAAATATTTATTCTTGAAAACAAAGAAAATACAGAATCTGGGATAATATCTGATTTCTGAGCACAAAAGATGAGTTAAATGCCAATAAATAGATGTAGAAATATGCAATATTTGGCACTCATCAATCATACCATCTCAGGTGATCACTTAAGATCGGTTTCACTAATAAAAGTCATACCAAACAAAAGTCAGGCCTTGTGAATAGTTTTACCAAGATACATAAACAAGTTATGAGCGGTTATACTAAACACACCTATTGGTAATCCAAAGATTTGCAATGAATAACAATACCAATAAGCCTAGCGATTTCCCTTTCGATTCATAAAACAAGTTTATGAATTGTACTTCCTTTAAACGAATGTAAAACATTGTTTCCCAGGACAAAATCTTCACCCATACCCATACACATAATCACAATAGCATTCATACGATTATGTCGATGTCTTATATACGAAGTTCAAAATATAGACGTTATACTTCGTATTGTAATTCCTTAATACTATGTTTAACTCGACCTTCAGCGATTATGTTTTCAATATGCACGACTTGAAAGATACGTTAGGAATGAAACAGTTCAAGTCAAATATTACTAACCTCAAGAGGAAGGATGATGTCGTCGATGTAGCTCTTTACTTCTTCACATTCTTCAAGTCTTCACGTAATACTTGTAATTCTCATATCCTAGTAACTTTCTAGCTAATAACCTATACAAAGTTGACTCTAGTAAATAACCAGGTTCAAATCCCACTTCTCGCGAATTTTTCCATCTTTTCCAAAGATTTGCAATGAATAACAATACCAATAAGCCTAGCGATTTCCATTTCGATTCATAAAACAAGTTTATGAATTGTACTTCCTTTAAACGAATGTAAAACAATCTTCACCCATACCCATACACATAATCACAATAGCATTCATACGATTATGTCGATGTCTTATATACAAAGTTCAAAAGATAGACGTTATACTTCTAATTAGGGAGTATTGTAATTCCTTAATACTATGTTTAACTAGAGTATAATCATTCACAGAACTACCTTCGCAGATAAAGAACGAGAGGCAACAATGGATCACCGAAAAACAGTTCTTTATTATGTTTTCAATATGCACGACTTGAAAGATACGTTAGGAATGAAACAGTTCAAGTCAAATATTACTAACCTCAAGAGGAAGGATGATGTCGTCGATGCGACTCTTCAAGTCTTCACGTAATACTTGTAATTCTCATATCCTAGTTTAATAACCAAGCGACTCTTTAAATGACTTTTGATTCACTAAAATATGACAACCAAACTTGACATGCCAACGCTTGGTGGGTTCAACCGAGCAATGCTCTAACACATACCTAGTATTCGAACTGTTTTGTTTTGATTCAGGTACGGAATTCTTGTTTGCGTACCTAGTATGCGAACGGATTTAGCTGAAAAGGTCCGGAACTCTTGTTTGTGTAACTAGTATGTGAACGAGTTTACCTGAGTTGGGTCCGGGATGGTTGTTTGCGAACCAGGTTTGCGAACGGCTTGACTAGGCCAAGGTCCGGAGCTGCTGTTCGTGTACCTAATTTGCAAGCACAATGGTTAAGTTCTAAAATCGGTTATGTATATTTTTCATACTCATGAACTGAAACATTTATGAATTAAGGAATGCAAATTAACTTTGCAAACCGTGGCTTAATGTTCATGAATTGATTCTTGTATAAGTACTTTGTACGATTATGAATCAGTCCGATTTTGTTTCAATTTTTTCATATATAGTGAACAATAGAACAACTCTATTTGAAACACAATTAGATTCATTTTAGTATCTTTCATGATTGATTGATCATCATATTTGATCTAGAAGTGTTAGATGAATATGGTTAAGACAAAAGTGTTCATATGGCTAACTTCGGTTAACTGTTATTGAGCCAACTCAATATACACGTTTAGGTACAGTTACCCACATCTATATGACTATATTTAATTTGTGTGTAACAAGCTAAGACCATCTAACAATGGAGATTGATTGCTTAATTTCTAAGCAGACTTATCTTGAATCTTAAAACAGAAGTTCATCTAACGGTGAATATTAAATGCTTTGTTACTAAGCTATCTTAGATTTTATTGTAAGCAACCCTGATTTGAAAGGCTATATGAGGGAGAACTCTAGCAACTGGAAAACCTACTCCCGACACTTTCATGTGTCCTAGTTACAAACTATAGTCGATTCTCCTTTAACCTAGGTTTTTCCAAAACCATTATTAGGTTAACGACTTGAAGACTTCATTTGGGATTTGTGAAGTCAGATCCAACTATTTTCTCTGTAGTTGCGTACTACTTATTCTATCGTATTGAATTTTATCTTCTATAAGATTTACTCGAGATTCATCTCCGATAAGTAAGATATAAAAAGTAATCACAACAGTTCGTCGTCTCAGATTCTTGTGATTCCGCAATAACTTTTTATGTTAATCAATTGGGTTATTGTGAGGTGATTTATATTTCTAGGATGCTCTTCGGGAGTATAAGACCGGATTATCAATTGGTTCATGTTCACCTTGATTTATCAAAAGGCGGAACAAAAACCGAATAAAGAATAAACATATATGTGGGAGACATATTTGTTTATAAGTCTTTGACTTTGGGTCGTAGCAACTCTTAGTTGTTGGTGAGATCAGCTAAGGGAATCAAGTGCGCAGAATCTGGCGTGGTTCTAGAGGTGTAAGGAACGCGACTGTACCTTAATCGGTGTGAGATTTGGTTAGCGCTCAACTACATTCCAATCCGAAGTTAACTTGTAGTAGGCTAGTGTTTGTCGTGGCTTAACACAATGTGGTGTTCAAAGCTGGACAAGGTCCCAGGATTTTTCTGCATTTGCGGTTTCCTCGTTAACAAAATTTCTGGTGTCTGTGTTATTTCTTTTCCGCATTATATTTGTTTATATAATTGAAATATCACAGGTTGTACGTAGTTCAATCAATTGATAAATCCGACATTGATTGTTGGATATGACTTGATTGACACTTAGGCATTGGTTTTTGGTACCGTGCAAGCTATTTCTCATATCAATCAGACTCACGGATTTCTATCTGTTCGATTTGTTGATTGTATTGAGAAATAGAGATAAAGCTCTATGATATATTTGTTAATTGAGTCTCACTTTTAAGTTGGTGCTCTCAGAATTATATTGGAGTTTAGTCCAAATAGATTCCCGAACGAATTACTGGGTGTGGTTGTTATACCCCCGCTTTTTCAGTTCTAGTTAGTGGTTTTATTGGTATCTTTTCAATTTTATGAGTACCTTTTATGTTGTGTGGGAGCTTTGTGTGGCTTGTCTTTAGAATAATTTGAATTTTTTTTTTTTGTTTTTGTTTAAGTTCAAGCTAGCCAGTTAGATTGTTCCAGCTAAATGCAATTTATGATTTTGTTTTGGGTCACTCTTTCATGGTCAAGTAGTGAGATCAAGGGCAGGTAATTTAGATGGTGCTAAATTTAATCGATATGACCATTACCTTTCAAGACATGATCTAGGAACAATCAATGGTCTTATTTGATATCCATAGGTATGTGACTATTGGAGTGATTATATCTTTTGAGTATTGGTGAAGAAGAGTATCAAGGAGAGTAAGCAGCGGTTTTAGAAGATATCTCTATGGGATCTTCTCATCTTTCTTCCACTCAATAACACACAACACAACGACAAAATTTTCATAATGGATCGAATCCTCTCAAGTAAATATAACAATGAAGCTTAATTCAATTAGTCGGGCAGGTAGACTTTCTCACCCTGTCATTTTTTTGTTGTTGGTAATTTGGTTTAGGTCCCTTTGTTTTCATTTCTTTGTTTAGTTAATCTTTATATATCGCTTAGTTTTGTAAGTGCTATCCTGTAAAGCACATTTTACTTGTCTTAGCTATAAAGCACATCAGTTAGGTTAGTCTATCGTTTTCGGTTCAATCTTTCGTATCGGTTAGCAATACAATCCTTGTTGGTTCCTCATTTATAAAGTGTAATAATGGTAGTAGTCTTGTTGTAGCTTAACTGCAACCCTGGTTACATATTTTTTTGCCATAACCAGTACGTGTTGGCGATGAGTTATGGATCAAGTACAAACAAATGGAGGTGAACAAATATTGTTCAGGCAGTACACGAATACATCTAGATACAATCGCGTGACTGCAACCTCAGATCAACTGCATTGAATCCCTCTACCTCCAACAAAGTTCTTATAGACACTGTCGTGTCCATCAAAAATATAGCTTTTATTGTGGAAAGCATTGACCGGAGGCTTTTCGACCTTCGCCACCCGAAACCATAGCCACATGCTGAACTTCAATATCATCCCCCGTTGCAACTCTGACTCGAAGACTGTTGTTCACATTCTGCTCCAACGTCATGCTGCTATAGATTCATGGCCTACCACCCCAAATGTAATTGATGAATTTTTAAGTATCATATACCCTCGTGTAATAATCCTTTAATAGTTTAATAATTTTCATGCTTGAAAAAGTAAATAAATTAATCTTACCCTTTTTAAATTAGAGGGAGGATCCACTTGTGCAGTATTTCACACTATCTCACATTTTGGAAGCCATTTTTTTAAAATAAAATCTACACGATAAAAGGTTTAGAACTAATATTTTAGGCATATATTCCTCTTACAAAGTTCTATATGCGCGCCATTCCGAGATTATATTATACACTATCATCTACTACTTTGAAAATAAGTCGTTGAAAATTAACGAACTTTCAACCATTGAAATTATGATCGGCAGATAGTGAGAATTGATATTTTGGAATACACTCATTTTTGATAGGCATATAAAGCTCTCTAAGAAAAATATATTTCACAAAATATTAGCTTTAAGTCTTCTACTGTTTAGGTATCATTAAAAATAAACTTGTGTCCAAAATGTAAAATAGCGTGAGAATAAAAGTTTATACGAATCGGCTTGTTTAAACAAGAAACCTATTATAGGGGCTCCAAACATTTGGTTTTGAGGGCTCACAAGATGACAAAATCGGGTTATGAAATAGTAATCAACAAAACTACATATCTAACTATTTTTTGTAATGGCTAAAATACCCTCCATGAATTATAAAATTAAATTTATTATATTTTCTTTCTCTTTTCATTTATAAATCATGATGAAGATGATGATCATATACAAAAAACTAAATCTATTGTCTTCTTATTCTCTTTTCATTCATAAATCATGATGAAGATGATGATCATAAAAAAAAAAACCTATTATTTTTCTTTCTCTCTTCTTCTTGTCCGTCGTGATGAAGATGACGATCATAAAAAGAAAAAACTAAGAAAACTCATCACTTATTTTTGCAAAAAACAGTTTCAGTACTGTCTACGGTTGGGAAAATTCATATTTCCCCACCGTAGGCTGTCTACGGTTGGGAAAATTCATATTTCCCAACCGTAGACAGTTCTAAAACTGTTTTTTCAAAAACCCAATTCGATCGATTATGCTTATCCATGCATTGAAACCAATTAAATAAGATGGGTTTTTGATTTTTACCTTATTGAAGTCACTGCGGGTGGATTAAATGGTGTTTTTTTTTTTTGAAGCATGAAGATAAATAACAGAAGTTAGGTTACAATTTGTCGTGGGTATGTGTTGCCCACGGAATCATGAAATAGAATTTGACTAATAAAAGATGGGATTGCCTGTTCCCATATTTTAGTTGAAAAATTTCCTGTTTGACTTCCATCTGATGCATGGTTGGCTAACCCGTCTGCTGCTTGATTTCCTTCTCTGTAGCTGTGCTGAATAGTCGCATGTGGCATTTGTCGAAATTTGATCTTTATTTCCTCTATCATTCTCGATATGTGCCAAGGTGGTGGAGTAGAGGAGTTGATGAATCCCAGAAGGTTCTCTGAATCTGTTTCAAAGAGAACTCTTGGCCATTGTCTTTCTATTGTTGTTCTTGATGCTAATAGCAGAGCCCAGGTTTCTGCAGTTAAGGCAGTCGTGATTCCTAGTGGTTGAGATAGAGCCAATATACTTCGTGCGTCAGAATCTCTGCATATAAATCCTGCCCCTGCAAATCCCGGGTGACCTCTAGCTGCTCCATCTGTATTAATCTTAATCCAATTGATTTGTGGGATAGTCCATCCTATCGATATTGTTGATATTCTTTTGTCTCTCGTAGGATGGTTGAATAATGGTGCATCTCCTGGTATGATTGGTGGTGAAGAGTGTATTGCTCCGTAGAATTCTTGATGTAGTTTTTGTGCCCAAGCTAGGATTTCTTCTGAGGTTGTTTGCTTTTGTTGGTATATTAGGTTATTCCTAGCTAGCCATAAGGTCCAAAATAGAAAACAAAAATAGGAGGTTACAGAAGTTGAAGCAGGTTGTTGCAGGATTTGTGATATGGTCGTCTGAGGCGTAATTGTGAAAGTGGTGTGGGGGTTGGGGTTTGATGAAGTTGATAGTTGAGTGAGTAAGGTGCTCCAAGAGGTGGTTGCCGTTGGACACTGGATTAGAAGGTGACTTGATGATTCTGGATTAGTGTTGCATCTAGGGCATATGTCTGAGTTGGTCAGATGGATGTGGTGTAAGAGAGAGAAGGTTGGTAATCCTTCATTGATGGCTTTCCACAGGAAAAGCCGAATTTTTGGTGGACATGGTAAAGTCCATAAGAATTTGGTGGGTGATATAGGAATGTGAGTTGGTTGATCATGGGTTAGACATTTGTATCCCGATGAGGTTGTGTATTTTCCAGATTTTGAATGTGGCCAGATAATTTTGTCCTGAGGGGCATCCTGGGGTAGGTAAATGTTCATTATTTTTTGGGTTATGGTATTGGGAAGGAGGCTTAATTTTTCGTGATTCCATGAGTGTGAAATTGGGTCTATGATATCTGTTACCATTCGTATTGGGTAGTATTGTGATTGATCTATGTTTGTTGAATGTGGAATCCAATTGGCTTCTATCGGAGTTGATAAACCATTACCAATATGGTGGAATATTAATTGCTGCATGGTGGGGACAATTGCTGCTAGTTGTCTCCATTGAGGACTGGAGGAGGATGGTATGGAGTTAATGCCATGTAGGATTGGTTGTTGATTGAGAAATTTTGCACTTTGAAGAGACTTAGAGATAGAGTTAGGTTGTTCATGTAGATTCCAGATTCTCTTCATGAGTAGTGCCTTATTATGGTCACTGCTCTTTCTTATTCCTAATCCTCCTTCGGAAATTGGTTTTGTTATTCTATCCCATCCTATAGGGTGAAGTTTTTTAGTGGTTGATTCATGTCCCCAGAAAAATTCCTGGTGATGCGATCTATTTGTTTATGAATATTTCTGGGTAGATTTTGTGTTTGCATAATGTGGTTTGAGGTGGGAATTAGGGAGGTTTTGATGAGAGTGAGTCTTTCCTTTGGAGTTAAGCATTTTGTCATCCAACCTTTGGCTTTTTGGGCTAATCTTTGTAGTAGGGGTGCAAAGGTTTGGTTGGAAGCCCTTCCTTGTTCGAATTGGACTCCTAGATAAATTGGAGGTTTTGAAGTAGCATGCATACTAAAGAATTGTTGAATTTCGTTTATTTTGGTCGGTTCTAGTGTTGGGTGATGGATGATTACTGATTTAGATGTATTGATTATCTGCCCTGCAGATGTGCTATAGGAGTGCAGAAGGTTTTTAAGGTTTTGGTTACTCTGATAGGAAGCTTTATATGTGATTAGTAAGTCATCCGCATACATTAAATGAATAATGGATGGTGCTTTTTTGGATATGTTGAGTCCCTGAACAGACTTTCGGTTTTGTAGGTTTCCTAGATTTGTAGATAGGATTTCAGCGCATATAATGAAAATATAAGAGGATAGCGGATCTCCTTGTCTGATACCTCTAGTTGGGGTGATGTAGCCATGGGGTGAACCATTGATGTTGATTGAGTATGTAAATGTTGTAACGCATAGCATTATGTAGTCTATAAAGGCTGATGGAAATCCAAGTTTTGTAAAGGATGTTTTGATAAATCCCCAATCTAAGCTATCATAAGCTTTCTGGATATCAAGTTTGAGAGCTATTTTTGGATCTTTGGTTTGGTTAGATGTTTTGATATGATGGAAGAGTTCTCCAGCAATTGCTATGTTATCATGTATTGATCTTTGTGGGACAAAAGCACTTTGGTAAGGGCTTATTAAGAAAGGGAGAAGTGGCCTAATACGATTGACTAGAATTTTTGAGATGATTTTATAAGTGACGTTACAGAGTGCTATGGGTCTGAACTGAGATGGTTTTGATGGGTGATCGATTTTAGGTATTAGTGTTATGTTTGTGTGATTCATTAGAGGGTGAATATTTAGGTTATTAAAAAAACTTCGAACCATTGCTATCAATTGGTGATGAGTTGTTTCCCAATTTTTTTGAAAAACTTACTTGTATAGCCGTCTGGACTCAGGAGCACTTTTGAATTAATGGAGAAAAGAGCTTGTTTGATTTCCGTCGTAGTTACTTCTTTTGTGAGTAGATCGATTGTATGGGAGTTAATCTTGGTATGATATTTGTGAAGAGGTCTTCGTCAATCCTTGTAGGGGGCCGTATATTGTTGAGCATAGTGATCTAGAATGAGTTGAACAACATCTTCCTTTTTGTTAATCCGGTTGTTTTGTGGGTCTTGTAATTCTTTGTATATTGTTACGGTGCTCTGTTGATGGTAGCTTTAGTATGGAAGAAGGTTGTGTTGAGATCTCCAGATTGTAACCATTGAATTCTAGATCTTTGTTGCCAGTATGTCGCATGGCATTGTAGGAGTTCTACATGGTCTATTCTTAGTTGTTTTTCTTGATTTAGCTTGAGTTCAGTGTCGAGCCGATTGGGTTGCACATTGATGTTGTGCGTGTTTTATCTTGGTTTTGATTTCTTGATCATAGTTGGTAGGTGGCCAAAGGTTTGTTTGTTCCATTCTAATAGGGATTGTCCGGTTGTTATGAGTTTTAGTTGGAGGTCTAGGGTAGGTTCAATATCTTGCTGTTGCTCCCATGCCGTTTCGACTATTTGCTTGAGTTGAGGATGAGAGAGCCATAGGTGTTCAAATTTGTAGTTTTTTGTTCCTTGCCAATCTATCGCTTTCCTTTGTAATAGAATTGGGGCGTGATCAGATGCTATTCTCGGAAGATGAGTGATTGCCGCATGTGGGTTCGTAGTTCGCGGATATGGTTTGCTAAAGCTCTATCTAATCTTTCGAGGATGTTATCCTGCCCCATTTGGTTGTTTATCCAGGTGTAAGGATCTCCTCGGAATCCTAGATCTATAAAACCCATTTGATCCATGAGAGTGAGAAGAGGTTGAGATTGAGCATATGTTACTTGCCTTCCTCCTTTTTTTTTTTTCTGATTGATCTAAGACGTCGTTGAAGTCTCCTATCAATAGCCAAGGGATGGAAGGATTGAAGTTGCTAAATTTTGTTGGAAATTCCACCACGAGTTTTCCTTGTATCGGATGCGGTGGCCCATAGATACCGTGCGAGAACCATGGTTGTTCTGGGGGTGGAGGTGTAACTTTTGTATGAATGTAATTTTGAGTGTGGAATAGAATTTGGATATTTAGGTTGTCTTTCCACATCATACATAATCCGCCTCGCCTTCCAACTTTTGGGACCGAGAAATAATTATTGAACCTGGAGGGTTTGTGATAATCTCCGCATGTGTTGGTCATTAGCTAATGTTTCAGAAAGAAATAATATGCTAGGTTTATGAAGAGAGACCAATCCTTTTAAATGTTGAATCGAATATGGTAGGTTTATTCCTTGACAATTCCAAGCTAGAATAGTCATTTTGGGAATTGATATTTTGGTTCAAGTGGGCTTTGTTTAAGGTGGTTAAAAGGGGGAAGTTTTAAGAGGGAAGATGTGAATAAGGTTTTAATGGGTTATTTTAAGGATGAGAGGCCTGCAAAATGAAAAATAGGTGAAGGGGTTCTGTAGCTAATCGAAGAAATAAGCGATTGAGGTGATGGGAAAGAAGGAAATGGAAGAATTAAAGGAGAGGAATAAAAACAAGGTATTACCTATTTCCTATCCTCATTTTTCCTAATTCCATCCCAACCATACAATTCGGATTTTGTATAACTCTTTTTAACTCCTGTAAACAAAACTCACTCATATATTTACCATAATTAACTTGAAGTCTTACCACCTTCGTCACTAAATTGATTAGGTTGGAAATTCATTGTCAAATCACCAATGTAATCAGGTCTCAAGATTGAATTCCGAATGATAGTGTGGACAATTAAAATTTGGGGAAAATTGAGATGAAAAGCCTGAAATAACAAATAGTGAAAACTATATGTTCCTTTGATCTCAATTTTAATTCATTTACACTGTTCCCATTTATCAATACAAAAGCCCAATAAATAAAGAAACAGCGAATTACCGATTGTGCGGTTGATTGAAAATTTTGTTTTTCTTGTTTGAATTATTTTAATGGATGAGAGTGGATTAGACTAAGAGAGGGGGAACAAGGAAGACGGTGAAGTGGTCCTGGTGGATGAACGTAAATTTCGAAAAATCTATTAGGATTGAGGTGAAGGAGTTAAATAAAAAGGAAATGGAAGAATTAAAGGAGAGGAATAAAAACAAATTAGTTTTAGTTTTTCAATATTTAATAAGTTAAGGGTATTTTAATATCTTTCTTATGAATTAGGTCCCCTTATTTTCATTATAGGATATTTGAATCCTTAGGAGCCCTCAAAACTCTTTTCTTGGAGCCTCTGTAATAGGTTTTTTAAACAAATGTCCACTTCATTGTTTACAATTGGATATCCCCCGTGAAAAAGAGCCAAATACTCCGGTCATAAACAACTTTTCTTAAGTGAAAATCTGGTTAGGTATCTGATAAGAATTAAGCTAAGATGTCACACCAACACACAACTTAAGCAACCCTAACACGTCATTAGCAAAGCAAAAGTCTATCTTATTTATTCGGCCACGTAAGTCTTTTTGCAAACACCACCGCCCCCAAGGAGAATTCATGCACACTGAAAAAGAAAGACTTTACAAAAATGAAAGACTACAGGGACTTGCAAAATTTCCTTTCACCTTTTTGTATTTTTGTCTGTACGCCTAAAGAGAAGATGCCTACCGTGGTAAATAAGTTGATTCCAGTCAGGGTAGAAACGGTAGGTAGCCACTAATTACTCTGCTGCTTTTAATTTCCGAGAATAAATTCTCTTTTTTGAAATTTGAATTGCTTTTTATGCCATTATCTGATTACACCCCTGATAACCTCATGTATTACACTGTTGTACCCTCAAAGGCTAGAAAGCATCATTCGCTTCCCTTTTGACAATAAAACCCTCATTCATCCAATAAAATGGCTTGAAATCTCAACTACAAGTGTGATCCAAACAAAGGGTGTTTCAGTATTTGACAGTAGTAAAAATCTCTTGAAATGAAATGGCATATTCGTAATAAACAGGTTAAACTAAAACCAATTATCGAACACTGAACCACAGTTACAGACCCACTAGCCAGTAAAAAATAAGTTTTCATTTTTTTGTTGTTTTGTTCATACTCTCTGCTTTTTCACTCCTCCCCATATAGCTTTCCTTCTCTCACTGGTTTGGCTCAAAGTCTCTCTCATTCTCTCTACTTAGCTTTTTGTTCCCTTCCCTATTTCTCTCTCTAAATTAAAATTGAGGAGTTAGGGTTTTACTGCTTCACACTCAGGTGCTCTCTTGGATTCTTAAGAATTTTAATGGTGATTTGAAAGATACTTGTAATCTAACTTAAATCTTCATCTGATTTATTTGTTTTCAGTAACAGTATGGTAAATAGCTAAAGAAGAAGAAGAAGAGTTTTGTTTTGAGTAGTGATTAAAAATTTGAAGAAGATGTCTTCTTCAAGAAGGAATACTGAGCAGCAACCGCAAAGGCGGATTATGCGAACTCAGACTGCTGGTAATCTTGGTGAATCGATCTTTGATAGTGAGGTTGTACCATCATCTCTTGTTGAGATTGCTCCAATCCTTCGGGTTGCTAATGAAGTTGAAGCAAGTAACCCTAGAGTTGCTTATTTGTGTAAGTATCCTTTTTCTTTTTGGGGGATTTCTCAGTAGATCTTTTTGTTTTTGTGAGTTTGCTGTTACTGATTGGTTTCTTTTATAAGCTAGCAAATCTACTTACTAGTAGAGTTTGATTTGAATGTTGTTAAATGTCGGAAACAATTAGGAAATGGTGAGCTTCATTTGGCTTTCTCTACGGTATACACATAATATTAGGAGAGGCTGTGTAAGACTATTTCCAAGATGTATATCTGGTGTTGATGTATGGAATTTGTAGTTCATTACTGTTATAGGATGAATTAGGAGTGGCTAAGATTATTAAAAGCATATTTGAGATGATTTTGTGGTAAAATAATCGGAATTGAAGTTTAAATCACGCTAGTAAAGAGCAAAACACTACCACCAACACTCAACTGAAGGGGAGGTGGAGGTCAAAATAACTGCATATGGCACATCCTTAAGGCATGGCTCTTAACTAAGTTTAAGTAAAACCAGAGTGCCCGACAGTGGTCTCTACACACTGACATGCATTCACGGTACCACCTTAAAAAGTACCTACTTGCCTTTATATCTTGAGAGCCGAGACTATAAATAACCTGTGGGGTAAAGCTCTTCAATTATGAAAGTGATCATGGCAAGAGATTGCATTGATTGTGTGTATTAGTGTCCTCATAGTTGCTTTTGGGGTTAATCTTTTTTATTGTTTGGAGACCTGATATGGGTTTTGGTGTTGTAAATAGGTCGATTTTATGCCTTCGAGAAAGCTCACAGGTTGGATCCAACTTCAAGTGGACGAGGTGTTCGCCAATTTAAGACTGCTCTTCTACAGCGTCTAGAAAGGGTGAGTGTTCTTCTTTTATGTGAATTTATGTACTTATACAATTAAAAATTCACTATCAGCATATCTGTGTCACATTACTTCCCATTTTTTATACTCCTAATAAATGACTGGAAGATTAGCTGTAAAAAGTATCTTACAAACAGAAGAGGGAAGTGATGAACGTATGCTAGAGTAGCTACTATTTACATTATGTCAGGTGACTCGGGTCAAATAGTGAGCGTGCGTAAAACCAAAATGCTAGAGGAGAGCAGTATAGGTTTTACTTATCGTCATAGATTTACCAGGACTTCTGTGCTTCTGGACACAGTCAGTGCCTATTACTTCGCTGAAAACACCGTCGGTTACCATCATACAAAAATGTAGGTGGTGGTGGAAAGATAAACCTGCTTGATCTCTGTGCAATTCGAATTACAAATAGACAAACAGCGCTATTGTTTCCACAAATATATCCATTTTGTTTGGCACTTAAGTGCAATAAATTACCAAACACAGCTTGATTTCCGTTTGCATTTTTTATCTGAAGCCAAGAGATCTTTTGCATGTTGTATTGTATGTTACTTTTCTAAAACTTCCACGCTGTGAAGCCATATTTACGTATGTTGTTCCAACTTCTTATTTTGACAGTTCTCTTCGTCACTTACTTTCAGGAAAATGATCCCACTTTAATGGGAAGAGTAAAAAAGAGCGATGCACGTGAGATGCAGAGTTTCTATCAGCAGTACTACAAAAAATATATTGAAGCATTGCAGAAAGCTGCTGATAAAGCTGATCGGTGAGTTAGTTCAATAAATTCCAGTGTCCGAAATTTTTGAATGATCTGAAATTTTTAACTATGTCTGCCATTTATTCAGTGCACAACTTACTAAGGCATATCAAACGGCTGCTGTCCTTTTTGAGGTTTTGAAGGCTGTGAATCTGACACAAGCTGTTGAAGTAGATGATGCGGTGAAGCCACTTAACATTTAAAACTTTTGAATTTTGGTTGACGTCAGTCCTTTAACCAATATTTTGCTTATTGAAACAGCAGGTGATACCGAAATTCCAGTGTTCAACCCTCATATATTGGTTATTTAACTCTTCCTGCAATTTTTTTTTTATTTTTTGGGTAGATTCTGGAAGCTCATACTAAGGTTGAAGAGAAGACTCAGATTTATGTGCCGTACAATATTCTTCCGCTTGACCCTGATAGTGTGAACCAGGCTATTATGAGATATCCTGAGGTTTGTGTGTGTGGGAGCTCTGTTTTTTTTTTTTTTTTTTCACATTTGCTTTTATTCTAGTTATTCTGGTTTTCAACTTCAAGGAACCATAATTCATTACTCTCAGTTTCAAATACCAGATTCAAGCTGTTGTATATGCACTTCGTAACACTAGGGGTCTGCCATGGCCTTCAGGGACCAAGAAGAATGAAGACATTTTAGACTGGCTTCAAGCTATGTTTGGATTTCAGGTATGTAACCAAGTTTCAGTTGTGGGTTACGTAAAAGAAACGTTGAGGACGTGTAATCATTATTGTCACTTGTCAGTATAGAACCAAATGTGAACTAAAACATGACATTACAGCTATATGACAAGCCATACTTCTTCTTTGACATTTTGTTTAATTCTTCTGCTAGAAAGAGTCTGGCTTGACCTATGAATGAGGCCATCATTCACAAAAATATGACAAAAGAACCAAAGATTTGCTTTATTCCTTCAAAATTTTTGAGGCTCATAATATTTTTTTTTCATCCTCACGAATTGACAGAAAGATAACGTGGCCAATCAAAGGGAACACTTGATACTGTTACTTGCTAATGTGCATATAAGGCAATTTCCAAAGCCTGATCAACAACCCAAGGTATCACCTTTTTTCTTTTCTGGAGAATGGATTTCGATTCTCCAGATTTCGATTTTGAGTTTAACAGATTTCGATTGTCCTTACCTGTGTACTTTTTTTTTTTCTGTAGCTGGATGAGCGAGCACTAACCGAAGTGATGAAGAAACTCTTCAAGAATTACAAGAAATGGTGTAAATATCTGGATAGGAAGAGTAGTCTCTGGTGAGGTTCACAGTTATCTTCTTACTTGCTATCTGTTTGTAGTAGAGTCCCCAGTGAAAGCATATTGCTTAATATTATTAATAAGGTTTAGGTCTAAATATGTTATTTTTGCCTTTATTTGTTTCCTTTGCTTGTCCTTTATCCCTTTTTTTCTGTCGTATTTCAGGTTGCCTACCATACAACAGGAAGTTCAGCAGCGCAAACTACTTTACATGAGTCTATATCTTCTCATATGGGGTGAAGCTGCCAACTTGAGATTCATGCCCGAGTGCCTTTGCTATATATATCATCATGTATGTCTTAGCATCACTGGTTTAGGATACTGATGTTCATGATTATTTGTCTCGTGTGGGATGAAGTAGTGTTGTTTGCCTGCTCAATTGCCTATTAGTTTTGTTATAATTATATTTTGTGATCACTTTACCTAATAATTCTACAGATGGCTTTTGAACTTTATGGTATGCTTGCCGGGAATGTTAGTCCCATGACTGGTGAAAATGTGAAGCCAGCTTATGGGGGCGAGGAGGAAGCTTTCTTAAACAAAGTTGTAACTCCAATTTATGATACGATCGCCAAGGTGTTGCATGCTTCTTCTTTTCCCTTTAGTTAGCTCTGTTCTCTTATACCTGAGATATATTTTATGATCATCACTTAAATTGTTCATAACCGGAGTTGTGTGGTTTGATGTGTAGGAAGCTGAACGGAGCAAACAAGGAAAATCCAAGCATTCTCAATGGAGGAACTACGACGATTTAAATGAGTACTTTTGGTATATTATAGTCTCTCAGGATTGCTGCATTTTTTTTTTTTTAGTGTTTTATTGCTCTTGAATAAATTTATTTACATAAAACTGTAGGTCAGTTGATTGCTTCCGGCTAGGTTGGCCAATGAGGGCTGATTCAGATTTCTTTTGTGAGCCTCTACCAGGACTTGCCAAAAGTGGGGTGAGAAATATATTTGTTCTTCTGTTTAGGTTATATTAAGTAAATGAGAATTTCCTGTTGAACTTCATGTTTTGGCGCTATATTATTTTGACGAACTCTAATTTATCTTTATGAAAGTAACAAAGTTTGATCTGAGTTGGGATGAATTCTCTATATTTCTGTAAAAGTGTTGTGAATGTAAGTGGTGCATTTGCTTATCTCTATTCGTGATCAGGAAGCTGGAACATCTTCTACCGGGAGTCGATGGGTTGGAAAAATAAACTTTGTTGAGATACGCTCATTTTGGCACGTTTATAGAAGTTTTGATAGGATGTGGAGCTTTTTTATCCTGTGTTTACAAGTAAGGATCCGTCACTGCTGTTTGGTTTGCTCTGGTCTCTTACCTACCTCTGAACCTCATTTTTAAAAATTTCACATAGGTCATGATTATAGTCGCATGGAATGGATCTGGTGACCCAAGTGCTATTTTTGAGGGTGATGTTTTCAAGAAAGTGTTGAGTGTCTTTATAACTGCTGCAATATTAAAGCTTGGAGGAGGTAATATAGAAACGATTACGTCACATTTCTTTCGTTACTTGTTGTACTATGCTAATCACATAATACTTCTTTTGTGTTCTGTTTTTCACTTTCGCTGATCTGTTTTGATCAGCATTGACAAGTACCTACAACGATCGGGTCGAATAGTCAGATTAGGCAGTTACCGAGCATGTAGCTTGTAGATCATCCTTGGTTAGATGACATCATTCATAAACTCCTAAACCAATTAATATTTGTTTGATCACGTGTATTGACTTCCATTAAAAAATTTACCTTCGGTAAGTACAGGTCCTTTGATGGCATGCTTTTAGCTGAGTATGATGTATGTGCACTGCAGACACACACCTTTGGATCTTCTCTATGTGGGACTGAAACTGGAGTGTGCAAAGTTGTATGGAATTGTTGTTCTTGGATCTTCCTAAAATTAGGTCCTAAATCAAAACTGCTGGTGGTTATGCTAGAGCACTATATATTTGAAAATTTCAAGGCAGTGTATGGGCTTTCTATCGTTTGTTACAAGTGTAGTGTAGTTTTAATCTTTTGGGATTGTTGATTGGAATGAGCTAGTTCTGTAAGATAATCAGAAAGTGGTGAAGCTTATGGATTTATGGGTGGACATCAGCCTTACCTCCCTAAAAACTCAGAAAGTGCATCCTTAAATTTATAAGCTAGGGTAACCCCTTTTATTCACGGTATAATCACCCAAATCTTCTGGAACCCTAAGTAATTCATCACTAAGTGCACCAGCTTATAAGCTAACACATCAGCAGAAAATATACAACATTTAGGTAATATGTTTACGAATCAGCAAGATAGATGCAATGCCATGTAGGTTAGTAGGTTACCTTTGCACAGAAATATCAAATATTAAATAGTTATGGCTCGGTCACCAGTTTCTCCAGTTGTTTGTTTGATACAACTTTTGCTTTACTTAGAAGAAAAAATAAAAATACAAATAGTATTCTAGTTCTTTGCGCAGATGAGGGAAAGCAAGGGAATCCTTCATTTTAAGCAGGATACTAGTTACTGGAAAGAGGATGGAGGATACAAAGTAGCAGGGTACTAGTTACAGGAAAGATGAACCGAAATCCTATAAATTATTCTATCTAAAGGGATCCATTTACATTTTTGTGGCATCGACAAGGGGTGAGTGTGAGGTATTAGCGTTGTTGCACCACTGTGGCCCTATCCGCTCATGGGAAAACCGCTAAGGAGTAATTTATGTGAGGACAAATCACCTTGTTGGTCATCGTCCTCACTTAGATCACATCATTGTAAGGCTTTGAATCTTATCTAAATGTTAAAAGGTATTTTAAACAATACTATGCTTATGATGACACGGATTACCCACGTGGAACATCTGTATTAGTGTAACATTCGCGTGATGTATAAATAGATTCCTCCACCATTATTACGCAAAATCATAGTTCATGTACGTGAGTAATTTCGCTGTTTTGGGAGCCTTGATATTCATGTTCTCAATTTGATTTAGTTGTTATTTCTGCAGCTAAATGCTCTGTGATATATTTTACTCATTTGTCATTCCAGTCAATATCTTATTAGAAAGTAAGACGTCTAAATAAAAATAGATTGTGAAGGTATGGAGAACTGTAGGTATCTTAATATTAGGATGTTGTGTTTTGACGTCAAAGAATTCCATAGTAGGCTTTTTTGTTTTATTATTATTTTTTTGGATAACGTCATGAACTTATATGTTGATCATCTATTTCCACTTTCCAGCTTTCCTTGATATAGTTCTCAGCTGGAAGGCAATGAAGAGTATGTCCTTCCAAGTTAAGCTTAGATATATGCTGAAGTTTTTCTCAGCTGCTGCATGGGTGATTGTTTTACCTGTTACTTATGCATATACTTGGAAGAACCCTCCTGGATTTGCTCAAGCCATCAGAAGGTGGTTCGGAAATAGTAATGATTCACCCACGCTGTATATTTTGGCTGTTGTTGTGTACCTGTCACCAAATATGCTCGCAGGGGTTTTGTTTCTATTTCCTTTTGTTAGGCGATTTCTTGAAAGCTCAAACTACAAGATTGTGATGCTTATGATGTGGTGGTCTCAGGTAAGCACTATCAAGTCTTAATAATTTCTTAGGTTGTGTGGGCCTTTTCCCCGTTCTTTTAAATATAAAGATGCTTGCATTATTTTTATGTCAAGGCTTTAAAGACTCTAAATTTCCTTCTTTTTCCAGCCGCGGCTCTATGTTGGAAGGGGAATGCATGAGAGTTCCTTCTCGCTTTTCAAGTAAGAAAAAATATATGGGTTTTTTGGTGATGTTTTAGTCAAGGAATGTATGCTTTAATGTTTTGATCGTTTTCTGGTCACCAGGTACACTATGTTTTGGGTACTTCTTATACTAACGAAGATAGCATTCAGCTACTACATAGAGGTAGTAAACCTATCCATTGAAGTGATGATGGTTACAAACTGATTGATGAGCTAAGATCTGCTCTAACCCAAAATCACTCCAGTTACAATTTTATGTCAAACTACATATACCAGTGAGAAGTATGTTAACCAAAAATCCGAAAGTTTCTCAAAAATGTCGCCGGTGTCACTGTAGTACAGTGGTAAACTTACTAGGTGTTAAGTGCTGTTTTTGCCTACACAGTGTTACTGAATGTAGTGTGTACAGTACTATCACAATTATAGAATTATGCTTGACTTTTGATGGCACTCAATATAGTTTTCATGATTTGTCAGTATTAACCGATGACTTTTGATGCAGATAAAGCCTTTAGTTGGTCCAACTAAAACAATCATGGCGGCTCGGATTAGAACATACGAATGGCATGAATTCTTTCCACGAGGTAAGGACAAGAAATAAATGAGACTGTCGACATTCTTACCTGGTCGTTCCATTAATGCCGTTTCTATCTAATTTCAGCAAAGAACAACATTGGTGTTGTGATTGCACTTTGGGCTCCGATCATTCTTGTATGTTTTCTGATCCCTTAATGCTTGCTCTTAGTAATGTTCACCTCCTTGTCAAGTTCTGACTCTACTTTCTTTCCAGGTCTATTTCATGGATACACAAATTTGGTATGCTATTTTCTCGACATTTTTTGGAGGTTTGTATGGGGCCTTCCGCCGTCTTGGGGAGGTATGCTGCTCTTACTATTCTTGTTCTTACAGCTAATGGTTGCTGATGTAGTGATGTGTGGTCAATGCAAGCACGATTGATATTGTTATCGTGTTTTGGGGCACCAATTATTTGCTCCGCAATCACATTTAGGCACGCAAGCGCATCTCTTTGTATTGATGATATTTGTTTTTTTATTTATTTAAGTAACAAAATTTGTTGTTGTTGCTTCAGATTCGAACGTTGGGTATGCTGAGGTCTCGATTTCTGTCTTTGCCGGGTGCGTTTAATGCCCGGTTGATACCGGTGGACAAAAGCGAAACGACCAGAAAAAGGGGAATCAAAGCAACCTTTTCTCGGAAATTTGATGAGGTTATGTACTAGTGTCTGAATAGCGTCTTTCATGGATATGTAATTCTGGTACTTCCCATATACGTTAGGACTCTATGAACGCAATGTTCACACGGATATTACTGGTTGTTTCAGATTCCACCCAGTAAAGAAAAAGAGGCTGCAAAGTTTGCTCAGTTATGGAACAAAATTATTAGTAGTTTCAGGGAGGAAGACCTTATCAGTAACAGGTAGGCGAATGATGCTTTTGTTGACTTTAACTATTAGAAACTGTTATGGTTTGGTCGCTTGATCTCATCTAGATCAAGTCTCAGTTAAGTTCCCAAAGGTTTTGAAATCGATGCACTGGAATTTGACAACAATAAAACTGGAAACATAGGAGGACAAAAGTGCTGAACCATCCTTATACTGTTGGTTTTGTGTTTATGTCTCCAGGGTTCAAGTTTAGGAAGGAACAGTGTTCAACCATAACATTGATTCTTCTGCAGTGCAGAATCTTTTTAATTTTGAAATCTACTCAAAAGAAGCACTAGTGTATTTCCAATGGTTATTGTTCATAATATATTAATGATCTGTTGAAATTGCACATAACTTTTAGGGAGATGGATTTGTTGCTCGTTCCATATTGGGCTGATCGTGAGTTGGGTTTGATTCAGTGGCCTCCATTTTTGCTTGCAAGCAAGGTCTGTGTTGATTGTAGTTATTTCTTCTCATTAAGGCGCTTCTCTTTAATTGGTAACTCGACATTTACCTGCTTGGCTTTTTGTTTTTTCATAGATCCCAATTGCATTAGATATGGCTAAAGATAGCAAAGGCAAGGACCGTGATTTGAAAAAGAGAATCAATAATGACAACTATATGTGTTGTGCTGTACGTGAGTGCTATGCTTCTTTCCGGAACATCATTAAGCAACTGGTGCAAGGGAATCGCGAAAAAGAGTATGGATTCTGTCAAGATGTGTTCCTGTTTCTGATAAATGTTATTTGTCTGTCAGTGTTATAATGTCTGAAAGAAAAGAACCATAGTGGAAAAAGAAAAATTAAGAGCTTGTGTTCTGCCGGACGATTTTTTGATTCCATCTGATTTTCAACCTTAACATGTGCTATTGTTTACCTTTAATGTTCTTGATTCCCAGGGTTATAGATGATATATTCGCTGAAGTTGACAAACATATAGAGGCAGAAACTTTAATAACTGAATTGAAGATGAGCGCACTTCCTAACCTCCACGCGCACATTGTTAAACTCATATCTTATTTGGTAATTCTTTAAGACAATGGACTCATTCAATCTCTGTCAATATCGTAATCAACTTTTATTATAAAAAGTCATTTTAACTTGACTAACTTGGTTTTCATAGATGGACAATAAGCTAGAGGACAGAGGTCAGGTTGTAATTCTTTTCCAGGACATGCTTGAGGTTGTTACTCGAGATATAATGGAAGATCAGATACCTAGGTAAAACATTCATCTCTTGTTTTTGTAAGTATGCATTTAGACACTTCGGGGATGGGCACACTTTTCCAACTGATCTGTGCATGTAGGATTTAACATTTTTTTACCTGATAGGATATTTTTATGTTAGTTGTCAGATTTAGCATTTTTGTCTTTATGACGGGTTCATGGATGTGACATACTTCTTGCTACTTACTTTTTAAATGAAGTGATTAGAAAAGTTCCCGTATCCAATTGGGTGAAAACTACCAATCACGGTGCTCTTCAGGTCTCAGTATACCAACTACCAAGGAGGGGTTCTTTTGTTGATTAGACTTGCATGCATGCTGTACATGCACTGTTATCCAACAATTCAAGTTCTTTTTTATTTGAATATTATGCGTTTAAGTTACTCCTTTATGTTTGTAGTCTCTTAGATTCAAGCCATGGTGGATCCATTGGGAGGTTTGAAGGAATGACAACTCCTCTTGAGCAACAGTATCAGCTATTTGCGTCGACGGGTGCAATTAAGTTCCCAGTCGAGCCAACAGAAGCATGGAAAGAAAAGGTAAGTTTTGTGGGTAAGCCTCGTCACTTGTCATTGCCAAATTTAATCTAATGACTTCTCCTCTTTAACTTTTTCGTTTCGATTTTGTATGTAGATCAAAAGGCTTTATCTATTGCTGACGGTAAAGGAGTCTGCGATGGATGTCCCTTCCAACTTAGAAGCTAGAAGGAGAATATCATTCTTTTCAAATTCGTTATTTATGGATATGCCTGCTGCGCCAAAAGTTCGCAACATGCTTTCTTTTTCGTAAGTGTCCTTAACATTTGGCTCATTTTATTAAAGCTCATATGTCTGAAGTCTTGTTAAACTTAACTAGTGGTGGCATTTCCTTGATCAGAAGGCACTCTCTTCAATAAAGCTGTTTAACAATCTTACTTCAAAAGTTAAATAAATATAAATAAAATAAAATCAATTCATTATTTATGTTTTTTGGGGACCCTGATATAAAATCTGATGACTTCAATTGTGTAGTGTATTGACCCCTTACTATGAGGAAGATGTTCTCTTTTCTATAAACGAATTGGAAGTGCAGAATGAAGACGGTGTTTCAATCCTCTTTTACTTGCAGAAAATATTTCCAGGTATGCGTTGTCAGCTTGCCATGATTGAAGTGATTATCAATGTGTACAATTATGTATGTTCATCTCCGTATTAATGAAACAATGAAATACAGATGAATGGATGAACTTCCTGGAGAGAGTTGCGTGCGCCAACGAGGAAGACCTCAGAAAAAAACTTGATAACCCTGAAGAAGAGAACGTTGACGAGAACCTGAACCATGAAGAAGAGCTTCGACTTTGGGCATCATATAGAGGGCAAACTCTCACTAGAACTGGTACTCATTTGATGTGACATTGTATAAGTGTTTTTTTTTTCATCGATCATATAGATGGATCATACATGTTTTTGTCCTGATTGTGTACCTGACATCGTTACTATTTCCAGTTAGAGGCATGATGTATTACCGAAAAGCTTTGGAACTTCAGGCCTTCCTAGATATGGCTAAGGATGATGGTAATGCTTGTTTTCTAATTTTTTGGATAACTGCCAGAGTTCTTGCTTGAAAGTTGATCTAAGGATGGTTCTTTCATTTGACCATTGATATTTTAGATTTAATGGAAGGGTACAAGGCAGCTGAAACTAACAGTGATGAACACTCAAAAGGTGAAAGATCATTATGGGCACAATGTCAAGCAGTAGCGGATATGAAATTCACATATGTGGTGTCTTGCCAGAAATATGGGATCCACAAGCGATCTGGAGACGCTCGCGCGCATGACATTCTGAAGCTTATGGCAGCGTATGGAAAATCAAATCTATTTTCTTTTTCATTTTTTTTATCTGACACATGGTTAACAAGCAGAAGTATTTCCACATAGCAGATACCCATCTGTACGTGTTGCTTACATTGATGAGGTAGAAGAACCTAGCAAAGATAAAAAGAAGATAAATCAGAAGGTGTATTATTCTGCTCTTGTAAAGGCTGCCTTGCCTAAGTCTATAAACTCCTCTGATCCCCAGCCTGCTCAAAATCTTGACCAGGTAACTGCTTATAAATAATTATTTGGCCACTTTATTGTCGCCTACAATATATAAATGATCCTAAAGAATTCTGTTTTCATTTGTTCTGAGGTAAATATTTAGGATTAGCTTTCTTATTTAGTGAAATGTGTAGTTTATTAAATTTTTTGTTGAATGGATCACGTAGGCCTTAATTAAGCATTATACTTTTTCTTTTTCCTTGGATACTATATGGTAAGCGGTGTGAAGTTTTGCTAACTAGACAAAATTTTGTAATTAGACTCCCAAGATTTCTTGATCAGGTACTGAAATAAAATGTCTTGTGTGTACGACAACAGCAGGAGTTCTAATCACGCTTCCCCTTACGCTATATTGTCTTATTTCTAACATTGTTGCTATATTTTGGGAAGACTACTCTAATTTCTTGGCAGCAACCTTGAGCACTAGTTTAGTGGTGACCGTAGGGTGAGAGGACTAAGGATACTACTAATACTCTCATGTAGGATATCTTTTTCTGCTTGTGTCTGATTGAAATCTGATGCAATGTGTTCCTACGTGAAGGTTATTTATCGAATAAAGCTTCCGGGACCTTCTATATTAGGGGAAGGAAAGCCTGAAAATCAGAACCATGCTATTATTTTCACACGCGGGGAGGGTCTGCAAACAATTGACATGAACCAGGTATGTGGACTAGATAGATTTATGTGTATCTGTTAGAAATATATGATGTGACCTAGCTTTCTGAACTCGCAATCAACGTGGTCTCATCACTAATACTTACAGGATAATTATATGGAAGAAGCCTTCAAAATGAGGAACCTGCTAGAAGAATTTCTTAAGAAACATGATGGTGTAAGATATCCATCCATACTTGGATTGAGGGAGCATATTTTCACTGGAAGGTACAGTGCGGCATAGTTTGACTGGTAGTGGTGCTGATTTTTCATGGAGATGAAGGATTTATATCGTCTCTCATACGTACGTTTTTTTTATGCAGTGTTTCTTCTCTTGCTTGGTTTATGTCTAATCAGGAGACGAGTTTTGTAACTATTGGGCAGAGATTGTTGGCTAACCCCTTGAGGTAAGATTTGATATCTAAATATTCGGAACCATGAAATTTTGATGCTTTGGTACGTTATTTATATGCCTTCGTGTGCTAGTTTTGTATGATGGTTCACATGACTAGTCTTCCGTACAGTCATGACGTTACTTTTGGTCACAGTTATTAATGACTAAATCTTTATGTGACAATAGATAAGAAAGAAATGGATGATATCTTTTGTAAACAACCTTTTTAAGTGTTTGAAGGGTGTTCCTGGTAGACCATCTGGTGTACAACACACTGAGCCTCAACCTCAAGAATGTAGCAAAGTCTTTTTACAGCCAGATCATTTATTATTCACCTGTATAATCATTTGTGAACAAGATCATTATTGTCATCTGATGTTAAGTTTGCTTCCCACTCTGCAAAAATATTTTATCTATTGATGTTGTTTAGTGAAAAAATGAATCATTTCTTTCGTCATTGAACTAGAGGTGAATCATCTCCTTTCTATGTGTAATTGTATCCAATAAAATAATGTAGAAGGTGGCGAAAAAACTTTTCGTTACTTCTGTTAATTCTAGGCAGAATAAATAACTCGGATGGTAATTAACAAGTGTATATGGCTTCTTATAATCATCTAGGAAAGAACACAGCATAGTGCGCTTATTAAATTCTCAATCATACGATACTGCTGAGTGACACTGTACATGCCATCACGTGCTTTCAGTTCCTGTTCAACTTAACTTCCATAGATACTTCTTCACCATCTGTACTTTGCACTCATGTTCCAATTTCCTTTGTTTTTATCTTTTGTGCCTATGAAGGGTCCGGTTTCACTATGGGCATCCAGATGTGTTTGACAGATTGTTTCACCTGACTAGAGGTGGTATCAGTAAAGCCTCAAAAATCATCAATTTGAGCGAGGACATCTTTGCAGGCAGGCTCAAGACTCTTGAAAGTTGCAGTGTTCAAGTTTTCATGTGATTATCATTTAGTCTGATCATCATATTCTGTCTTTCAGGTTTCAATTCGACACTACGTGAAGGAAATGTTACTCATCATGAATACATGCAAGTTGGGAAAGGTAGAGATGTGGGTCTGAATCAAATCTCAATGTTCGAGGCAAAGATAGCTAACGGGAATGGAGAACAGACACTGAGTCGTGATATTTACAGGCTGGGGCATCGTTTTGATTTCTTCCGAATGTTATCATGTTATTTTACCACTGTTGGTTTCTACTTCAGTACCCTGGTATGGTATATTCCATCTTTTGGTTTAAAGTCAAACATTTAGTGATATTGGATATTGTCTAATGGTTGCCTGAATTCTCTTGGCTTTCCGGACAGGTGACTGTGCTTACAGTCTACGTTTTCTTGTATGGCCGACTGTACCTTGTTCTTAGTGGACTGGAAAAACAACTGAGCAGTCAAGCAGCTATTCGGGACAATAAGCCTCTTCAGGTTGCTCTTGCCTCACAATCATTTGTACAGCTTGGCTTTCTGATGGCCCTGCCTATGATGATGGAAATTGGCCTAGAAAGAGGGTTCCGCACTGCCCTAAGTGAATTTATACTGATGCAATTGCAATTAGCCCCCGTCTTTTTTACATTCTCTCTGGGAACGAAGACCCACTATTATGGTAGGACATTACTTCATGGAGGTGCTGAGTATAGAGCTACAGGTCGTGGTTTTGTGGTCTTTCATGCAAAATTTGCAGAAAATTATAGGTTGTATTCCCGCAGTCACTTCGTCAAAGGAATAGAGATGTTGATTCTTCTTGTTGTTTACCAAATCTTTGGACAATCATATAGAAGTGCACTTGCTTATGTGTTGATCACCGTTTCGATGTGGTTCATGGTAGTAACATGGCTTTTTGCTCCCTTCCTTTTCAACCCATCGGGGTTTGAGTGGCAAAAGATTGTTGATGACTGGACTGATTGGAATAAGTGGATCAGTAATCAAGGTGGAATTGGTGTGCTTCCAACGAAAAGTTGGGAATCTTGGTGGGAGAAAGAGCAAGAACATCTTCGACACTCTGGGAAACGTGGTCTTATTGCAGAGATATTATTATCTCTGCGATTCTTTATATATCAGTATGGGCTTGTATATCATCTACACATAACAAAAACAAAAAGTGTTTTGGTACGTATTTTTTTTGAACTTCTGTTTTGCGCTATATCATCTACCCATGATAACTATAGTTGACTCTTTCCATATTTGTTGGATTCAGGTCTATGGCATTTCATGGCTTGTCGTTGTTGTAGTATTACTAGTCATGAAGGTGAGTTGAAAACATCTGGCTTTTACTATTACACTCCATGTATATATTTTTTGGATCTTCTCATCAATGAATTTCCTTTGGCTATTTCTGCAGACTGTATCTGTTGGGAGGCGAAAATTCAGTGCAGATTTTCAGCTCGTGTTCCGTATAATCAAGGGCCTTATCTTCCTGACATTCATTTCTATTCTTATTATTTTAATAGCAATCCCCAATATGACTGTGCAGGACATCATAGTTTGCTTTCTTGCTTTCTTGCCTAGCGGATGGGGATTACTTTTGGTCAGTAGAATATTTTTTCATGCCCCTCTTTATGTGCGCCCCTTTCACACACATGCATTATGATATATCTTGGTGTTCCATAAGTTGATAATTACATGTGGCAAATTTTGTTTCAGATTGCGCAAGCTTGTAAGCCTATTGTCCATAAAGCTGGATTTTGGGGATCAGTTCGAACACTTGCCCGTGGATATGAAATCATTATGGGTTTACTTTTGTTCACTCCTGTTGCATTTCTGGCGTGGTTCCCATTTGTTTCGGAATTTCAAACCCGGATGCTGTTCAATCAAGCTTTCAGTCGAGGTTTGCAGATCTCTCGTATTCTTGGTGGGCAGAGGAAGGAGCGTTCATCACGCAACAAAGAATGAAAATTCCCTAGTAATTGTCTGGATTTTGTTAGAGTCAAGACAGGTGACATGTTGCCAGTCCCGATTAGGTTGCTGGTGTTTTTGTGTTTAGAGGATGGTGTAGAACATTTTCTTGTAATTATTATTAGATGTGAGATGCTGATGGGGTTTCTTGTTTTGATTTGCATTAGGATGTCATTAGATCATCCATCTTACCAATGTTAATATACTAGTTAAATCTGTAATGGTGTAATGTACCTGAACTTGATTCTCCAAATATTACTGTCTTTTATAAGAAAGTAACTTGTCTAAGAGGACTTGAGTGTGGGATCTAGTGGTACTTTAGTAGTATAAACACTGCTGAACTTAGCAGCTATTGACTTAGAGCCCCACCTCTCTCCACCGTTGGCTGTCACGGGAAACCAAGTGCTAAGTAAATTGAAACATCAAAGGTTGTTCATGAGAATCATATGAAGTACTGCTACTCTTTTGTTTTTTAATAAGAAAGCATCATATGAAATACTGCTACTCTTTTTTTTAATAAGAAAGCAGGGAGACCCTGAAGTTTACCTAACTGACTATTGGCTATCAAGTGCCATTGGTAGATTCATGTGATACAAAAAAGAATCATCGTTCCAACAAACAAACCTTCCCTAATACTGACTGCTGCTAGACTTCTAGTAGTAAAGTTTTTAGAAACCGGAATTAAGTTAAGTTTTTTTATTTCCTTTCATACATGAGCAAAAATTCAAACCGGTACCATCCTGTCGTCTTTTGGAGCTTTTTGTTATCTTGGTAATTGCTTTCCTAGCTGCTTTCAAGGACTTTCAAATTATCGCCTTAGATGTGCACCATCTGAACCTTTAAGTCGCGCATCTACTTGATTGTCGATGAAGCTGCTCTTTCCTCTAACTCGACTTTACTGGTTCCTGCGATATGGATGCACTTGGCTCCATAGTAAGCACTTGTTTGGTCAGAGCAAGTTAGAGCTATGCCTGAAAAATTTGTACTAGTATCCTTAATAACAACAACATTTATTTTCATAGACAGAATGGTTGGGTTTAACATATAATCCGATTTAGAGATGTCTATCTCATCCATTCTCTCTAAATGCCATCTACTTCTAATATTATCCTTCACTAAGGTAGTAAGTAATACTATATTTAGTGGCATCTACATTTGGCCTGATTTTCCTAAACACTAAATCACATCTAGTTTTCCAAATAGCCCACATGATTGTTGCCATAATTTCTGGCCAGTTTAGAATTCCTTTGTCCCTAATGTCGGTTCTTGTAAACCAGCTGGTAAACCATCCAAGAAATTGTACCTGATTATTCAAAACAAAAACAGGATTAAAGCCAATACTAGAAAATAAACATAAAGTGAAATCGCATTCTATAAAGATGTGGTTAAGAGATTCTTCCTGCTGTCCACACATTGGACACGACTTGTTTATGTATGGTAGAATTCTCGCAATCCTCTCATTGAGTGGTAGGATGGCATGAACACATTTCCAAAGGAAAGTTTTAATCCTCGGTATAGTGTTGAGATTCCACACCTTTCCCAAAGGTTTCTGTCGTTGTGCTGCTCCAGCTGATCATTTGTTACAATCTGAGTGTAAAGGGACTTAGTGCTAAACTTCCCATTTGCTTCTAGATTCCACACTAGTTTATCCTCCTCTCCCTCTGAAATTTTGATCTTACCGACTATTTCCACCACCTCCCTTCGAAAGCAAGCTTTCAACACATTTGTATTCCATTTCCATCTGTCCCCAGTGCACTCCATTAACTCAGCAACATAAGTAACACTCATGCTTTATTCATTCAAAGGCTTAAGATTGCATGTTATCTCAATGCACCACCAATCCTCCCAGATTCTTATTTTCTTCCCATTTCCCACCACCCAAATAGAGTTATACCTGCTTTTGGGCATTTCTTTGTTGATGTTTTTCCAACCCCAAGAAGCAGTTGCAGGACACACTATCTCGTTGTTAAGGAGACTATGGTCCGGATAATACTTGTTCTTCATTACCTGAGCTAGCATAGCATCTGGATCTTGTACAAATCTCCAAGTGATCTTTGTTAGCATTGCGCTGTTGAAACTCCGAAGATTAAGGAAACCCATTCCCCTAACTCCTTTGGGATGCAGACTTTACCCCAAGCTTTTGGATAGATTCCTCTAGTAACAGAGCCATCTTTTCCCCCAAAAAAATCTCGATGTATGTTGTCAATCTTGTTAGAAACTTCAACTGGAATTCTAAAGCAATTCATTTGATACATAGGAACAGTTGTAGTAGAAGTATGAATTAAATTAGATTTAGCAGCACATGACAGATTCTTAGGTTTCCAAATTTGGAGATTTCTCTCAACTCTCTCAATAACACTTTGAAAGCAAATTACTTTCGAGGTATGTGTGAAAAGAGGCGACTCTAAATACTTATCATTCAACGAAATTCTACTAACTCCCAATATGTTCCTAACGGTATCTATGGTGTTCTGGTGAGAGTTGGTGCTAAAAAAAGATACCCGACTTCTCAAAGTTTATCAACTGACCTGAAACATTGCTAAAGTCAGTGAAGATTTTCAAAATGTTTTCACCTTCGGTACTAGTAGCTGAAGAAAACACCAAAAGGTCGTCAGCAAACAAAAGATGAGATATTGGAGGGGCATTTACCCCCACCTTTATCCCATGAATGAGGTCAGACTCCTCCGCATTGGAAATAGCCCGAGATAAAACTTCCATACACAATATGAAAAGGTAAGGAGATAAAGGATCTCCTTGCCTAAGGCCTCTAGATGGGACAAACTGGTTCCCAGGGACACCATTAACTAAGACTGAAGAGGAGACAGTGCTTATACATTGTTTTACAAGTTGGCACCACTCCTCGCTAAACCCAAATTTTTTCAATACATCTAGCAAAAAATTCCACTCGACTCTGTCGAAGGCCTTCGACATGTCGATTTTGATACCCATTAGGAACGCGTTTCCCCTTTGGGATCGCATAGTATGAATGATTTCATGTGCAACTAACACATTATCAAAAATTTGCCTACCTGGCACAAAGGCCGACTGATAAGGGGATGTCAGTCTAGGCAAGAGATTCTTCAACCTGTTAGCAAGAGTTTTAGATATAATTTTATACAGTATGTTACTCAAGTTAATAGGTCTGTAGTCTCCAGCAGTCTCGGGAAAATCTACTTTAGGGATGAGAGATATAAATGTCGCATTTATTTCTCTCAAAATGTACCCAGAAGTAAAGAAACTATTTGCCATGACAAGGACATCGTCCTTTACCACATCCCAATTCTTTTGAAAGAATATAGGGGTAAAGCCATCAGGACCAGGCAACGTGTCAGCCTTCATGGAAAAAACTACATGTTTCAATTCATCCAAAGAGGGAAGACGGGTGAGCATTGCATTGTCTGATGGATTGATCACCCGATGCACCATGTTCAGATACTCGTTGTAGGAGTTAGGATTCGAAGTAGTAGCCACTTTACCAAAGTGATCAGTGATAACTGAAGCTATTTTTTCTTTCCCTTCAACCCAATTTCCTTGACTGTATTTATTGCTTCAATTATGTTCCTTCTCCAGCTATTCTGCGCTTTTTTGTGGAGGTACTGAGTATTTCAGTCTCCCAATTGGACCTCTTGTTCTTCACTATTGTCCTTCCATAATATCCTTTCCGCCTTGAACCAATGTGCCAGAACTTCCTCATTCTGTCTTATGACTTGGGATCTATTGCTAATGTGGGGATTTGAAATGGCTTTGGCTAGATTGATTTTGGCTGTATAATGTTGACCCGGATATCCCCAAATGTGTGCTTGTTCTATAACCAAATATTGTGTTTGGTGTAGCTTAGTTTCTGAACAATTATGCACGCATTACTTCCAGTAACTTGATTATCCCAGGTTGAGGATATGCCGTCTAATCAGGATTGTTCATTTTACCATACGCCCAGTACCTTGAAAGGTTTATGTCTTGTGATTGGTTGGATATTGGTATTAAGCATGATTGGCGAGTGGTCTGAACCCAAAGCAACCATGTTTTTTATAGTTGCATTCTTGTTATGCTCGCAAAAGTACGCACTTGCAAAACCCCTATCCAGTTTTGCTTCAATCAACCCATTATCATCTCTTCTGTTGGACCACGTAAACTTGTACCCACAAATCCTAAGTCTTCTAGATCTGCCAGAGCTAGGAGCTATTTTATTAGAGCACTGCCCGGTCGAACTCGCATGCATTGCTATCTCAAGCATGTTTGTCAATGTTAGTGATCAAAACTATAAGTCTTGATTTCTAGTCTACTTATAGATGTCTCGGGCTAGGACATATATTGTGTAGTTGAGCCTTAGACTTCACGGCGTTCATCATTTGAAGACGAAGAACTACTAAGGAGAGCTTGTGGAACTTCATCGACAAAAGGTATGTGGAGACTGAAACTCATCTATCACTTGGAAAATCTATTTCTACTCTATATCCTATATTGAGACATAAGTCGTGTTACGATATAGTTTTCTATTATACACATTTGAGATTTCGAGCTGAGTTTAACTCGCTTACATATTTCTCGAAATATGTGTTGGCAAGCTTTCGCTTCGACCAAGTTCATCTTATATTCTTGAAGCAAGTCAAAAGATGATCATGTGAAAATTGCCGAGCAACATCTTACATGGTTTGTGTGATACAATCATTTGATGTAAACTTGGAATGTTTCGTTATGATTATTTCAATAACTTGAAAATTGCTTTGATGCTAATAGTGTGTGAAAACGTCTATTGTCATCCTCTAAGAAAGTTTCAAGGATTGAAATAAGAGTTTAGAACACTTAACCATTATTGGATATGTCATTTTGTGTACTCTTGCATATATGTAATCCATGTTCGGGAACCATAGTATGCGTACCCGTACGCGTACCTGTTGGCTTGAGAAATCCGGGAACCTAAGTATGCGCACCTGTTCGTGTACTGGCATAAGGTTCATGTCCGAATATTTCCGCTGGAATTGGAAGTTCGCGTACCCGTTTGCGTACCGGGGAAACCCAATTTTGGTCCGGGTATTTCAAGTATGCGTACACGTTTGCATACTTGAAGGTTAAAGTTCTAAAATCGGTTGTGTTCATGAACTTAAACATTTATAAAATAAGGAATGCAATCTTTGCAAGCCGTGGCTATAATGTTCATGAATTGATTCGAGTGAACCGATTTTGCTTCAATTGTGTTCTTGTATACTTCTATGAGAATATAGCAATTGAACAACTCTTTAACTAGTTTCATTTGAGTCATTCGAACTAGTTATGGTTAAGATAAACAAGGTTAATATGAGAGTATTCATATGGCTAACCTCGGTTAACTATTATTGAACCAACATGGTGTACACGTTTAGGTACGGTTACATAAACCTAAATGAAGGTACATTTCATTTGTGTGTAACAAGCTAAGTTCGATCTAACAGTTGAAAGATATTAGCTTGGTTGAATCAGGTTTTTCATCTAACGGTGAATATTGAATGCTTTGTTACCAAGGTAACTTAGATTGCAAACTCTGATTTGTAAACTATATAAAGGAGAAGTCTAGCAACTGGGAAACCTAATCCCCACACTTCTGTGTGTTACTAGTTGCATAACTAGAGTCGATTCTCCTTTAACCTTAGGTTTCTCTCGAGACCCTGTAGGTTAACGACTTGAAGACTTCATTGGGATTGTGAAGCTAGACCCAATTATTTTCTCTGTAGTTGCGTGATCTGATCTTTCTGTTTCTATCGTGTTAAATACAATTGAAATAATTGACTCGAGATTAATATCTCCGATAGGCAAGATAAAAGTAATCACAAACATCTTCATCTCATCGTTTGTGATTCCATAATATCTTGTTTGGCTAGTCGATTAAGATTATTGTGAGGTGATTGATAATACTAGGCTGTTTTTCGGGAATATAAGACCGGCTTATCAATTGGTTCCTATTCACCTTGATTTATCAAAAGACGAAACAAAACTCATAGGTATTTCTGTGGGAGACAGATTTATCTATACCAATATACTTTTTTGTGTGAGACATATTTGTTTATCAAGTCTTCGACTTTGGGTCGTAGCAACTCTTGGTTGTGGGTGAGATCAGCTAATGGAATCAAGTGCGTAGTATCCTGCTGGGATCAGAGACGTAAGGAACGCAACTGTATCTTGAATCAGTGTGAGACTGATTAGGGTTCAACTACAGTCCAGTCCGAAGTCCATTGGTAGTAGGCTAGTGTCTGTAGCGGCTTAATACAGTGTGGTGTTCAAAGTTGGACTAGATCCCGAGGTTTTACTGCATTTGCGGTTTTCCTCGTTAACAAAATTCTGGTATCTGTGTTATTTCTTTCCGCATTATATTTTGTTATATAATTGAAATATCACAGGTTGTGCGTTAAGATCAATCACTTAGATAATCCAACCTTTGGTTGTTGATTTAAATTGATTGACACTTGAACATTGGTCTTTGGTACCGTTCAAGTTGTTTCACATAATAATCAGGCTCGCGGATTTCTATCTGTTTGATTTACTGATTACATTGTGAAACAGAGATATAAACTCTTGTATATACTTTTCTCTAGATTGAGTCTGATTGTCTAGTTGATTCTCTAGAAAGTATATTGGAGTAAGTCCTCTCAGATTGCCAAACGAATTGTTGGGTGTGGTTGTTGTACCCCCGCATTTTCAATTGGTATCAGAGCAGGCAAACACATTAAAGACCTTATAAGTCTGTGTTTGTAGCGATCTGATATGGACAAAAGGTGCTATATTTATAAACGTACCACCAGTCTTCGATGACTCAAATTACTTATGGTGGAAAATTGCTATGCGTGCCTTTCTTCAAGCGCGTGATTTTCAATCATGGGTTTATGTAGTTAATGGCTATGATGCTCCCATTGTTGGAGTAGGAGATGCGACCGTGCCAAAGGATATTGGTGCATATGAACCTGCTGAGATTCTTGCTGCAAAGCAAAATTCCGACGGTTTGAACGCCATCATTCATGCCATTACCTTAGATCTTCAGCACCATGTGACTACGTGCACTAGGTCTAAAGATTCTTGGGATATCTTAGAAACCGTTGATAGGTGTCTAAAACACCTTGATATTTATCTATTATTTATGCTTTCTTTGTTATGTTTTCTTGTAAATTATGTATCTTTTATTTGATTTTGAGTTTTAGGTACTTTGGAGCAAAAGAAGAGGCAACGTCGCTTAAAAGGGGCTAAAGTGTCATTTCATGTGCAACTACTGTTGGAGGCAACTTATTTCTCATTATTTACTTCTTTTCTATCTGAAAGGCATGTCGGCTTTAGTGATGCAATTATGTTTGAAAAGCATGTTACAGCCTTAGTGATGTATAAAAATTGAAGAAAAGAAGTGAATATGAGAGGTAAGAGATGGTTGCTTGAGAAACTACTAAAAGCACCCAGAAAAGTGTTAAAGGCACCCCCAGAAATGTCCCGGAAGAGTTGATAAAGTCACCTAGGAGTTTTTCACTATATACAGCCCAAAAGTTATCTTTGTACCCCACAAATTGCTATTTGCAACCCCAAGAATTGCTAAATGTAGCCCAAATTGCTAAAGGGACACCACTGTTGGATAAGGGGTAGTCATCTTCAACCTTTTGAATTTGAAATTTTGGCGGGAAAATTGGGTTTTTATGTAACAGAATTAGGGTTGAAGATTTGAAGGTGTTCTACTGAGATTCAATAGCTGAAACTAAATGGGTATCTTCCTTTGGGCTAAACAAGGCTGGTAATGGTTTTTGTTTCGATCATAATTGGCTAGGAAATCCGCAAAAGGTGAATCAGTGCTCACGTATTTTGGCGGGAAAATATTGTTTTTCACGGCAAATTTAGGGTTCGATTTTTCAGCGAGTTAGGAGGAGATTCAATCGCCAGATTTTATTGAATTGGACCCTTTGGAGCTAAACAGGACTGGTATGTCCATCAGAACCGGTTAACTTGGGCTAGAACGACAAATTAGAGCAAACATGGGAAGAAATATCCACGGGTATCTGTTGGTTTGAGTTTGGGAAGTTTGGGAGATTTTCAAGGGTTCTACGGTCTGGATACATTGTTACCAAATCAACAAGGAAGAATGACGTGTATTGAAGCCAAAAGAAGGAGAAAATCTCGGCATAATTGGAATGTTTCCGTGAAACAGGAAGGTGGAGAAAGTCCGGTGTTTAGATTTTTGGAAGTCCGTGGTGAAAAAAAAAGGAGAGAATATCTTCTCAAGGGATCTGTCCGTCAAATACAGAAGAATTTCAGCTAAGAAAAAGAAAAGAAAATAACTTGGCCGTGAAGAAGAAAAAAAAAATGAAAAAAAAAAGGAAAGGAGATCAATGGGAGTTATTTCAAGAGATTTGAAGGCCATGTTGAGTATAAAAGAGATGGTCGGACCCTAGAGAAGAGGGACGAATACCTTGGAGAAGAAATATAGAGCTAGGAATCGAAAAATCACAAGTCACAGAAAGTTACCTGCTGTTGTAAACTCAAGAACACGAAGAACAATACCTGTCAAAAACGGTCGCAGATAGCAGTCTTAGATACAACGACAGAGAATCCTCTATCGTTCTTCAAACAGTGGAAAAACAAAAGACCCTCAGAAACGGTCGTTTATTCACTAAGGTGCTCAATTCAGTGTTAAACTCCTTTAGCGACTGGAAATCATTGTAAGCATTTTTATTATTATTTTTAATACAATGATTAATGAAATTTTCTCCAATTTTCGATCAATGAGTAGCTAAATCTATTCTCTAGGGTTTTGGAGGAAACTATTTTTGATGGGTAATATTTAGTAATTAATTTCTTTGGCATATTTACTCCATATTTGTGTTTTTAATTTATCTAAAAATTCTCTCTTCTTTACATGCTTCGTAATAATTGTTTTGGGTAGTTTCTACCGTTCTTTTATAAGCGAAGGAGGATTAGGCCTTAAAATAGTGACGAGAGTCATAAAAAAAAAGAGCTTGTAACGTTATATTTTCCAAAGCATGAGATTGGGTTCGAAACTGTTTTGAGTAAAATAGGAGTAATTGTCAAAGAAATTGTTATTGAGTTTACAAAAATTAGAAGTAGTGGAATCCAAAACCCTAGACTCATCTCTCCTTGGTAACAAAAATCAATTTTAATTAGTTTGTCTTAGTATTTTATTTTAATAATCAAAAACCAAATCTTTAAAAAGAGTCCGAGCAACGAATCTTTCTTACCACTTGTAAAAACTACATCAGTTTTTGGCGCCGCTGCCGGGAACCCGACAGTGGATAAGGGGTACCCAAATTACTAAGGGACATCCATTTCCAAGGCAAGTACTATTGGCAGACCCGCAAAGGATAGGGGGAGGTCATCCTCTTCATTTTAAATTTGAAACTGGCGGGAAACAAAAGCTGCAACGAGTTCAAATTAGGGTTCGATTTCTAGGCTATTTTGGGAGAGACTTAATCAAATATTTTGAATGGGCTGGACTTGTTTCGACTAAACAGAGTATGTATAGTTGATTGCCGCGACTAAATTTGGCCAGGTCATCTGTTTTGGTAAAACAGGGGTCGAGGAATACTCTCGGCTTTTTCAGGAAAGTTTTAAGAGAAATATAGTCGACCATTGGTGTTTTGGACTGGGAATGATCCAATGCATCAAAACATGGACGATATTGAAGATGGGATTCGATAAAGAAGGAATTTCCTCGGATTATATAAAACAGGGAATGTGATATATACACGGGATAGTTTGTGTATTTCTGGAAGTTACTCGAGTAAATACGTGAAGAATATCTTCTTAGGATTTGATCCTATCAAATGGTGGAGAACAGGGAGAAACGTATGAAGATAAAAAAGGGAATGAAAGGAAAATATTCGGTGACTTTTCTTGGAAGAAAAGAGAAGATTTTCTCGTGATTTTATTCGCATGTTGTGTATATAAAGGTGATAAGAAGCATCACGAGAGTTGTCGAGACCTAGTCGGGAGTTTTGGGGTCGATTGGAGGCTTCAGAATCAAAACAGAGAAGTTGCAGGAATAATACGCAGCAGCAGGTGAAGAAGACGAAGAACTGACACTTCAGAAGTGTCGTTCTCAAGAACACAAAGAACAGACTCGCAGAGGCAGTCGTTTATTCTGCAACACATTTAATTTATCGTTCTCTGTAACAGTGTCTTGCAACACTTATAAACGTTGCGATTTCACTACTTTATTATCTTTCACCTCTTGTAAGCACTTTTTGAGCCAATTTCTTCGCAAGAAATTATTTCTCCAAAAATTCCTACAAAGACATAAAATACCAGAATAAGTACAAAAATGGGTACTAATAATATAGAAAATTGAGATCAAAATAAACACATAAATGTGTCTATCAACCGTATTTGAAGTTAGTACCAGTGAAAAGGAAGCCAAACTTCAAAACCTAAATTCCGATTGGGAAAACCTTCGTATGGCAGATGAAGATTCATTTGATGAGTTTAATCACAAAGTGTCTGAAATTGCTAATGCATCTTTTATATTGGGTAAGACTGTTCCTGAAAAGGACATTGTGATGAAAATTCTCAGATCGCTGCCATCTAGATACGATTCTAAGAAGCATGCCATCGTTGATGGAAATAACCTTGATGATCTCTCCAGAAATACGCTGGTTGGGAAGTTAAAGATCTTTGATCATGAGCATACATCCAAATCCGGAAAGGATGTTGCTTTCAGAGCACAAAAGAACACTAAATTACTTGAAAAAAGTAAAAGTGTTTGCATCTCTGAAGATGATCTTTCTGAGGCTGATTCATCAGATGAAGATCTTGACAAGTCAGTCTCTTTGATCACAAGACAGTTTAGAGACCTTCTATTGAAGATAAGTAAACGGTTCTCCAAAGATAAACCTAGGTCATCAGTTAAACCTCACAATCGTGTTTCTCCTAAAAACAGGGATATTGACGAGACTGATGACGAGGATATGCCTCAATGCTTTAAGTGTAAAGGTTTTGGTCATTTTGTAAATGAGTGTCCGAACCGCAGAAAATACATTGGGAACAAAGGTCTTGCTGCAACTCTTGATGAAATGTCTGATCACTATGATTCTAATGAAGAAGAAAAATCAAATGTTGCGCTTCTTTGTGAAAATATAGATTTTGATAATTGTAGCAATACATACATCAATCTTGATATTCTTTCAGAAGAGAACTCAACCAATCTGGAAGAAAAAATTGACCTTTTCGTTGGAAACTCTGTCTATTTTTTCAGGTTCCACTATGTGTCTAGTAGCTTGCACGTCACGGGCGTCTGAATTATATTCCAGGTTGACATGCTTGTATTGTTCACTCAAAGGTCATGAAATTTCAAAGTGTTTCAAGTACAAACACAAGATGAGGTATGTCAACAAACTTCAACGAAGAGCGAATCGATTAGAAAACAAGCTCAAACTTGTTCAAAAAACCGCTGAGGTATGTAAGATTTTATCTTCTTCGAAGAAGTTAGTTTCCAAAGATAAAACAAGACCACTAAAGAAGAAAGCATGGTCTAAAAATTTTGAGAGACAGGGTTCAATGAATTCCTTTCAAAAAGGTTATGGTGGACAGATTGTTGTTCACCGCATCACAACTTGATTATGTTGTTTGGTGCATCTTGTCTCATGTGCCTGATCAAAAGAGACAAGATTGTGCACACCTCAGGCTTTAGGAAAAGAGATTTTTTTTTTTTTTTTGATTCTTTTCTTAGCTTTGTTGTTTTTTGCAAGTTTTGGAATTTTTCTATATCTAATTGATATTGGAAAGGACTTCCCTGGTCAATCAATAAAAGAGGGTTATTATAGATAATTCTACTCTTCTTAGGGTTGTGAGTTGTGCGTTCACGAACTTGTGTTTAAAGGTTTCGTAACCCTACATTCCCCTTTCCTTCTCTGAAACTCTTTTTAAGACTGCTTGTTGAGTTTAAATTGTGAATTCCTCTCACAAACCGGTACACATATGGATACTCCAAGCATCATGTCTTATGATAGAAAAGATATTAATATCATTGTTAAGCCACCAATCATGAAGGAAAAAGAAAAATCTTCGTTACCTCCAACTTTGAAAAAAAAAGGCATGTGAGGAAGCCAAGAGCCGTTCCTTCGAACTCTCAGAAGTTTTCTGGTGTTCTTGAAGAGTTGAAGGAAACAAGGAAGGAGATTCAACAAATAAAGGCTTTTATTATGAGAACTCTTGAAATTCAGAAGGCCCTGGTTCGACATCATCAGCCTAGAAGGTTTGTTGGAATTGACACCTTTCTTCACGAACCATATGTTCCCATGGCTGTTGACGACAAGGAGTTCGGGGACGATAAAGAATTTTTGAGAGGTCTCAATGTCTAGGAAACTTCTTATGAGAATTTTTATTCTTGTGTTTTTTAAGAAGGATAACTAGGGTTTGGAATAGCCATTATTGTGAGTACACAAAGCTATTTCCAACGATTTTCATCTTCAATGTTTTTAGATTTATTTATTTATATTCTAAGTTTTTTGGAAGATGATTTTTGCAGTATTATCTTTATGGTTTTTATATTTCAAATTGTTATGGGATATGTTGTTTACGTCCGTGAACCTTGACTGTCCCATATTTGTTCAAAATTTATCTCTATTATGTCGGTATGAAAGTATTGATTAAAGATAGAATAAACTTTTGAATACAAAAGTTAAAGCCTTTTATGTCATTATTTTGATGGAAGAAAGGATAAACTTTTGTTTACAAAGATTAAATCTATTACATGTCATTGTGCAAATAGTGATGAAAAATAGAATAAATCTTTGTTTATTCCGCAGTATTGGTCTTTCCCTGATCCACAATTTTGTGCATATATTGTGTTGCTCCGTAAGTTCTCTTATGTTGAGCATGGACAATTGAATTGATCATTTTCGTGGCTAATTCAATTGTGATTTTTGGATACAAATTCATGTTCTCATGTGATTTGATTATGTCCAAAGAAATCCTTCTTTTCTTGTAAAAGTAAGGTCGCTCTTGTTGTTCTTTCGGGAATGATATTTTATGAGGGAGAGTTCTTTTTAAACTTGTGCTTAATTGCCAAATCTTTGTGGGGAGTGCGGCTGTGGAATATTGTAGGGGTTATCTTGTACCTTTATAAACTCCTTGATGAATTCATTTAGCTTCGGCTATATGATTGCATCTAAATAAGTTGGTATGTTATTCTCTTTTGGTCATGAAGTATCTCTATGGAAATTTCATGAGGATCCCACTAGTTATCGTACGTTTGCCAATTTATATTTACAAAAAGGGGGAGAATTAATGTATAGTTTAATACTACAAATACATATGGTTTACGGATCATTATGTAAGGGGGAGTGGTTTTCATGTTGAGATGAAGTATTGACTAAGGGGGAGTGATACATATCACCATAATATTATTGTCAAAGTTGTGATACAATTGAACTTTGATGTTGTGTAATGATACTATGACACTTTATAACAATGATTGAGAGCATTTGTTTTCACATTGTGATCACTACGGATCTTCAACAACTATGATGTTGAGTTGAACACGTTTAGGATCATGGAGTACTTAGAAGTGATGAAGATTTCGAGTCGTGTTGAATATGCCAAGGAGATCAAGCATTTGGATGAGAAGCTACAAAGTTTTATTTATTTTGTAATCCATATGTATTAATAGTTTTGTCACTAAAATTGACAAAGGGGGAGATTGTTGGAGCACTGCTCGGTCGAACTCGCATGCGTTGCTATCTCAAGCATGTTTGTCAATGTTAGTGATCAAAACTATAAGTCTTGATTTCTAGTCTCCTTATAGATGTCTCGGACTATGACATAGATTGTGTAGTTGAGCCTTAGACTTCATGGCGTTCATCATTTGAAGACGAAGAACTACTAAGGAGAGCTTGTGGAACTTCATCGACAAAAGGTATGTGGATACTGAAAATCATCTATCACTTGGAAAGTCTATTTCTACTCTATCTCCTATATTACATAAGTCGTGTTACGATATAGCTTTATATTATACACATTTGAGATTTCGAGCAGAGTTTAACTCGCTTACATATTTCTCGGAATATGTGTTGGCAAGCTTTCGCTTCGGCCAATTTCATCTTATATTCTTGACGCAAGTCAAAAGATGATCATGTGAAAATTTCCGAGCAACATCTTACATGGTTTGTGTGATACAATCATTTGATGTAAACTTGGAATGTTTCGTTATGATTATTTCAATAACTTGAAAATTGCTTTGATGTTAATAATGTGTGAAAATGGCTATTGTCATCCTCTAAGAAAGTTTCAATGATTGAAATAAGAGTTTAGAACACTTAACCATTATTGGATATGTCATGTTGTGTACTCTTGCACATATGTAATCCATGTCCGGGAACCATAGTATGCGTACACGTACGCGTACCTGTTGGGTTGAGAAATCCGGGAACCTAAGTATGCGCACCTGTTCATGTACTCGCATAAGGTTCATGTCCGAATATTTCCGCTGGAATTGGAAAGTTTGCGTGCAGGGAAACCCAATTTTGGTGTGGGTATTTCAAGTATGCGTACACGTTTGCATACTTGAAGGTTAAAGTTCTAAAATCGGTTGTGTTCATGAACTTAAACATTTATAAAATAAGGAATGCAATCTTTGCAAACCGTGGCTATAATGTTCATGAATTGATTCGAGTGAATCAAACCGATTTTGCTTCAATTGTGTTCTTGTATACTTCTATAAGAATATAGCAATTGAACAACTCTTTAACTAGTTTCATTTGAGTCATTCGAACTAGTTATGGTTAAGATGAACAAGGTTGATATGAGAGTATTCATATGGCTAACCTCGGTTAATTATTATTGAACCAACATGGTGTACACGTTTAGGTACGGTTACATAAACCTAAATGAGGGTACATTTCATTTGTATGTAACAATCTAAGTTCGATCTAACGGTTGAAAGATATTAGCTTGGTTGAATCAGGTTTTTCATCTAACGGTGAATATTGAATGCTTTGTTACCAAGGTAACTTAGATTTCAAACCCTGATTCGAAAACTATATAAAGGAAAACTCTAGCAACTGGGAAACCCAATCCCCACACTTCTGTGTGTTGCTAGTTGCATAACTAGAGTCGATTCTTCTTTAACCTTAGGTTTCTCTCAACACCCTGTAGGTTAACGACTTGAAGACTTCATTGGGATTGTGAAGCCAGACCCAACTATTTTCTCTGTAGTTGCGTGATCTGATCTTGTTGTTTCTATCGTGTTGAGTACAATTGGAATAATTGACTCGAGATTAATATCTCTGATAGGCAAGATAAAAGTAATCACAAACATCTTCGTCTCATCATTTGTGATTCCACAATATCTTGTTTCGCTAGTCGATTAAGATTATTGTGAGGTGATTGATAATACTAGGCTGTTCTTCGGGATTATAAGACTGGTTTATCAATTGGTTCATGTTCACCTTGATTTATCAAAAGACGGAACAAAACTCATAGGTATTTCCGTGGGAGACAGATTTATCTATACCAATAGACTTTTCTGTGTGAGACATATTTGTTTATCAAGTCTTCGACTTTGGGTCGTAGCAACTCTTGGTTGTGGGCGAGATCAGCTAAGGGAATCAAGTGCGTAGTATCCTGCTGGGATCAGAGACGTAAGGAATGCAAATGTACCTTGAATCACTGTGAGATTGATTAGGGTTCAACTACAGTCCAGTCCGAAGTTCATTGGTAGTAGGCTAGTGTCTGTAGTGGCTTAATACTGATGTGGTGTTCAAAGTGGACTAGGTCCCGGATTTTTCTGCGTTTGCGGTTTTCCTCGTTAACAAAATTCTGGTGTCTGTGTTATTTCTTTTCCGCATTATATTTTGTTATATAATTGAAATATCACAGGTTGTGCGTTAAGATCAATCAATTAGATAATCCAACCTTTGGTTGCTGATTTAAATTGATTGACACTTGAACATTGGTCTTTGGTATCGTTCAAGTTGTTTCACATAATAATCAGGCTCGCGGATTTCTATCTGTTTGATTTGTTGATTACATTGTGAAACAGAGATATAAACTCTTGTATATACTTTTCTCTAGATTGAGTCTGACTGTCTAGTTGATTCTCTAGAAAGTATATTGGAGTAAGTCCTCTCAGATTACCAAACGAATTGTTGGGTGTGGTTGTTGTACCCCCGTATTTTTATATTTAATCTTATCTACTTCAGACTTGTTGAAATAAACAGAACCTATTTTCTCATGAACATTTAAAGTAAGGTTAAGATCCCCCATCACGATCCATTCCCCAGTAACAAAATTAGCTAAATTAGCTAGATACTCCTGAAAAAGAACTTATGTGGCCAGTTGGAAGGAGCATAAACACAATATGTAACACATTCCTTCTTAGTAGCAATGTCTAGAACATGGCCGTTGATTAAGTTTTCACAGTACAGACCCACATGTATGTTGATTCCTACTTTCCATGCAACAGCTAGACCCTCCGAAAGACCCACCGGATCCACAATGAAAAAAACTTGTAGTTTAGTCCTTAGATAACTTTGCTAACATAAGATTTTTTGTTCTTTGTTTCACTTAAGAAGACAATGTCTGGATCATGGTGATTTACCATATCCTTTAAGTGGGGTTGGGTAGTCTCATTCCCTAACCCTTGACAGTTCCAACTGACAACTTTAAGATTCCCAACATAGTGCATGTAATGATTATTGAACAAATGAAATTTGAAACAAACAATAAGATCATGCTTTAAGTTACGAGAGGTATTGAAATGGACCATTAGAAACAAAAAAGTGAACAAGGAATAATGCATTGAAGAGTATTTATGACGAGAGCCAAATGGTACATGATAGCCATGGCCGGAGGGAATATTCTGGTGTGTCTGTTGTGGACTATTCCGCCTGTCAGTTGCTTTTCCACCATAACACTCTAAGACAGGATACTGGTTCCACCCATTGGAGAAATTATGACACCCTCACCAAAATTAAGATCAAAATGATCTTTTCCTGGTTGTATGGATTTTTTGTGTGTCTTTGGTAATTGATTTGTGGTTTTTCCAATGTTAAACTGGCCTCCCTCCTGACTAGGCAGTTGTCCACTCCACTCCATATTGTTGTTGTTCCACCGTTGCATATTCAGAGAGTTTAACTCAATTAGTGGTTTATCCAGATTTATTTTCCTCTTTGCTAGAGAAAGTTTAGATCCATGCACCTTTCTTATTTCAGCTCCTGGCTTGGATTGTGACCCTCCTTTTTTTTGTTGATAATTTGTATTTGCTTTTCTAACATATTTCCTCTTTGTCTCAAAGTGCTTGGTAATACTGTCTGGTACTCTTTCTGTAGAAGTTATTTGAGGCTCAGCATCACTAGTTAGCACCTGGCATTCTTCCTTCTTGTCTTCCGTTTGCACCTTATTCTGTTTTTCCCCAATCATGGATTTTGATGCTCCTTCCTCCACAATTAGGTGTGCATTCTCCAACATCAAGGTATCTTGAAATGGGGCAACAAAGTTCTGTTTTTCCTGCCCCACATTTTTCTTCTGAATAACTTCATGCTGAGTGAAAACAGCAACACCACTTCCTCTTTTCTTGACAACTCCACTTTTCAGCATCAGTACATCTCTTTTTGGAGGGCCAAAGTTCTTTTTTTCGTGACCCCCCTCACTCTCTACTTCATTGATTTTTTTCTGAAATGTTTGTACCTCTTGTGCTTCCACTACCTTCTCCTCCTCTCTTCAAATTTGGATTCACCCACTTGTTACTTCCCTCACATTGTTGTACCGGATGATCAATAATTTGACACACATTACATAAGAGAGGTAATTGGTCATATTCGAAATGGATAATGGTTTTTTCCTTGTCCTCAGTCACTACAGCCATTTGTCTTGCAACCTTCTTATTGAGGTCCGTCATAACTTGGATCATGACATTCTTCTCCAACATGTTTGTGCCAAAAGGAGGATCATGCTTTTGGTATACCCCAGCTGGCCGAACTACTCTAGTTAGACCTTGAACTGAGATATACCCAATTGGTACATCAAATGCTTTGAGCCAAAAATAGTTCATGGGTAAGGGATAGACTTTCATCTTTTGGAATACCTGTAATTGGAATAGTTTTTAGAACCACCACATCTTTTTTTAACAAACCACAGATTGAAATCCTCCACCTTATGAAAATCTGATGCATTATGGAATTTGAGAATGTATACTTTTGTTAGTGAGGCATAGTATGTTACTCAAACGATAGACTTTCATATTTTGAGAAGTACTGCTACTCAAACAATAGTATGTTACTGAGGCATGAATTAAAAACACATGCCCAGGATTATAAATTAGGGTGTATTCGTTATTTATGGGCAAATTGGAAAGCGCCCCAAAACGGGATGTAATGTCTGAAATTAGCCAAACATTTTAAAAATTGGAAAAATGCCACAATCTATTAAAACTTCCATCCAACCCACAACCCAGATAGTGCACATGTGTGATCCTACAATCACGAAAAAAAACAAACCAATCTGCATAGGGAGCATCTCCAATGCAAGGGGTTAAGGTCTCTGCGTGCATCTCCAATGCAAGGGTTGAAGATCTTAAAATAACATAGCATATAGGATTTAAGACCTTCGCCACCAAGTTTTCATCTCCAATACAAGGGTAAAGGTCATAATAAAAGATGACATGACTAAGTGGGGGTAAAGGAGAAAGTCTAAATAAGACTTTCTTCATTACCTTGGATCTTAAGTCCACATCATCTTTTGTCTCTGAATTCAAATAAAAAGTGTAGAATAACACCTTGAGGATTGAAGATGGAATTTAAATAGTTTTTTATGTAGTAAATGACCAAACCAAAGCCAAAACCCAAGTCTTTTTCCAGTAGCAAGTACCGATAGGCTAGAGATTATCTCATAATATAATATAATTTTTACGCCGGCCTGTCAGAGCCTCGCACAACCCGCACAACCCTCAACCAAAAAGTGTAAATAAGACCTCCACATAAGATGACCTTGACCCTTAGCATTGTAGATACTCTGAATTTTCGCCAGATGAATTGCTTCAGGATTCATGGTTCAAAACCGTCTAAACAACCATCACACCAGAACTGAAAAGGAGAGGTTATAAGTACAAAACCTAATATTTATTTATTTATTTATTTTGATACCATGTAACATTTTATTTCATGGAAAAATAGATGTTACATGGATGTTTACAAGATAATCAATAAACATCATAAAACAAGAAAATTAAAATCCAAATCCAAATACAAATACAAATAAAGATACAAAGTACAAATAAATCGCGAAGAGAAAGAGGGATGAACTGCAATAGTATCCAATTTTTGTAGGGAGGAGGAAGGATGGTATACACCGGAATAAGATAGTTTTCTTATTCAATAAGAGATGCTTCTGAAATAGAGAAGTTATTTGCTCTAACCATTATTTGAGACGAACCCGGATGCGCTAAATCTCTTGGATTGAAGGTGAAACCGCTGCGTCGCCGAGTTGAATCATTGATGTTCTTGAACAATCCAAAATAACAACCCACATACCGACCAAAATTCCTAGAAATAGTCACCTTGGAAACGGAGATAGAATCATCATAAAGATAAAGACAAAATCGCACAAAAGCGAAGATATAATCGCCCCAAAGGCGAAGAAAAATGTCAAACGACATCAAAAGCGAACCAAAATTAAAATCCTACACTAAAAACTAGTACCAAAGAAAATAAAACAAATTCTTTGCTCAGATCTAGTCCAAAGTAGACTAATTCTGAGCAAAGGGATAGAGGCTACTTGAAGAGTTTTTAGTTTTTTTTTTTTTTTTTCTAAAAGAGAAGAGAAGAGAGAGGGATGACTCTTATGAACAAGTAGATCATAGAAATATCCTTGTATATGATTGTATGTACAATTTATTTTTATTGCATAATCAATAATATAGATCAAAGATCCGTGTACCTAATTGTGTAAAGTGTTCCTTTATATACCCCCTAAAAACACTAATCGTACCCTTTTATCTGCCTACCCTCTGATCTAATCGGCGCCCCTGGGGTTCTGGAGCAGATTCCAGAGATTCCTCACATCAACCACACAAAATTTAACTTCACCAAAACCCCATCAAAATCTAAAACCCTGATTTCAGAGCCCCCTTTGACTTCCTTCAACAAAACTCATCATCACAAAAACCCCTCCCTCTAAAGGTTTTTTTTTTTTGATTGATTTGGATTAAAACCAAAATTATGATATTTACTTTTGAGATCAATTTTGGATTGATCTTTTTTCTTTTTCTTTTTTTTTTCTTTTTGATGATATGCTTGTTGTTAGGTGATGTATACACTGATTTCTTTGGTGGTTTTAGGTGGAGACTGCTAAAGACTTTGATAGGAAGAAGAAGAAGAAGAAAGAAGATGAGGTTAGTGATTGTTTCTCATTAGCATCTAAATTAGTTTTTACCAACACTACATTATATTAATTATGTTCTTGTGTAGTTCTTTAGTGAAATTGTAGTGGTTGAATTCGGTGAAAATCAAGTGAAACTGTTGTTTCTTGAAAACAAATTGCAGCGTCGAGTTTGTCATTAATTACTAACAAAAAAAGGATCGGGCAATTTGTGATGTTAGATATACACAACTTGCTTTCATTAACAAAACTCTGAAAAATAATTCTATGCTGGTATTTATATTCCTTAGATTAAGCATGTGTAACAAGAAGGGATCCACTTATTGTGTCTCAGCTTGGCCACCAGCTATATTATTTGTTGACCAATTCAATCTTAATATATCTATTATTCATTTTACTATCTGTTTGTACCATAATAAAATGTACATGGATTTTGGCTTTTATTAGAGCCCATTTTGTTTATTAAGGAAACATAACAGGCTTATTTTGGAAGTCCATATGGCTTATTATTAAAGTCCATTTTGTTTAGGGGTGTGCAACGGACGGACGAATGCGGATTAGGGGTCACCCGCGTCCAATCCGCCAAAGTTGCGGATTTGGAAAATCCAACCATGTCTGGCCCAATCACCCGCGAATTTGACATCCACGGATTGGCGGGTGATATGGGCCGGATGCGGATGAACCGCGGATTTAGTAAAAAAATAATAATTAGGAATCGAAAATGGTGATGATAGAAAAAATTGCAATAGTTCAGTATCTTCCAAGGTATGCATCAGCAAGAAAATCTCCAAGTAATGGTGTAACGTAACATGTCCCAGACCAATTCGAGACGTTATTGATGCCTATAACATTATGTTGGTTGAATTGAACTTTCAGATAATTCACAAAATTTGTACCCATTCCATAACATGCCAATCTCTCACAACATTCATTCCTTGTTCAAATTTTTTTTTGATCGAAAAGATAATTAATAGACTATATTAAAAAAGGCAAAAGCCAAAAAACAAGTACAACGAGAACATGGAGTTCTCAATACTAGATGACTAAAGTCTTACAGAGAAGAAAATAAAGAGAAACAAAAGAGAATTAGCCAGAAGAAAAAAAGGAATATTCAATGAGGATCAATAGTCAACTCCCAAAAGTGAATCCACTGATCCATTATAATCACATGTCCGGGATACCAAACCTTAATCCATGTAGCAATAAGTTGTTTCACTTGGATCACCAAACGATCGTCACTGGCTTGTTAAAGATGTCAACGACGCTTCATCACATCCTTAACATCATTTGTAGAATTTATGAGACTGTCCATTAAAGTAGATATGAACTCATAACATGGCTTCCTTTGTATAACTGCTCACAAGCTATAAGATTTCGAATCAATGTCTCAGTTCCGTCGCAAAGATTTATAGGAGGGATTTCCAAAATACCTTCTTTTCTCCTGAAATTGACATCCTGAAAACCACCATTGCAAGATCCCTTTCTGAACCTGACTCTTGCACGACTTAGCTCTGTTGCAATTGGTATGAAGTCCATCTTGCGTGAGTTATATGAATAGGTTTCCTTTTTCTCATCAACAGGCTCAAACGAAGTAACTTTCATGGATCTTCCATATAGATGAATCGAAGACGGTATGGGTGAATCCGCGGATTTCAAAATCAAACCGCAACCAAACCGCTAAAAGTGCGAATTTGAGATTCCCACCCATGTCCGGCCCATAGATCTTGCGGATTGGGTTTCGCCCGCGATTTTGCGGACGGATACGGGTAAAATCCGCGGTTCCAAACTTTTTGGTCGCCCCTAAATTTTTTTTTATTATGGAAACATAAATGGCTTATTTTGGAAGCCCAGTTGGCTTATTATTGAAGTCCACTTTGTTTATTATGGAAACGTACTAGGTTTATTTTGGAAGCCTACTTGGCTTATTATGGAAGCCCAATATTTTTATTATGGAAACCCATTTTGATTATTACAGAAGACCAAAAGTTCATGGGTAATTAAATCCTAACCGAAAGAGGATAAGATTGACATGAATAATTATCTTAGATAATTATAATTATTATTTAAGATAATAATTATTACTCAAAGGTAATCGTAAGATCCTAACATAAATAGGATAAGATTGACATGGATAATAATCTTGGATAACTATAATTATTATTTAAGATAATTATAAGATACTAACAACAAGGGGATAAACATTCCTCTCTCCAAAAACCAGAGGAAAAAAACTCTAAGAGAAAATCAAGAAAAACTACCGCGGCGACCTCTTGTTTCTCAGATTTAGTCCATAATGGACTAGATCTGGGTAGGAATCCGTCAATAGCATATAGTTCATAACCTTTTAGTAGATTCTTGTTAGTTTGCTCTGTTGTGTTTTGGTGATGTGATGTGATCATATTCTTTCAGATTTACGTTAATATAATATTTGGGTTTCTGATGCTAGTGACTGCCTTACTTAAATCTTGATGGTGATGTTATTATTGGGTCTTTGCGATTTTGAATCGTTCTTTTCTTCTTCAACATCCATTCTTCAAGATTTGATTAAACATGTAATTTTCATCACCTCTTATTCATATTGATTTAGTTTCTCAGTGACAAGGGGTCTTATTTCTTGATGACTCAAATTACTACTACAACAATAGTTTTGCCCTTTATTTCTCAGCTGAATACCCTTATGCTTTCAAAATCCTTGTTGTTTGTAACCCTTCAATCATGTTATTCCCTCTTTCTTTGAAGATGATTAATTCATACCCAAAGTTATATAACCTATCAATTTGATTTTTCTCAACCCTTTTTATCCAACCATGTTATGTTTTTTGAGGGGGATCCTTCTAGTTACTTCCCCCTCCTTATGTGTTTTCATTATCAGTATGTTTATCTATGGTTTAGACATGTGCATGATGTTTTAGTATCCATCAACCTCTCTTTGAATCTGCAGTTGATCCCTATAAGGCTTATCAATAATAATTGCCTTGATTTATCATTTTAGAAGTTTCGTGATGGTGTGTGGGGGGTGTGGGTGGGGGGCATGCATCATGCTCCTGCTTTAGGAATTCTTATCAATGAGTTACAAATTTATCTTTGAACCATACTTTAAGAAGATTAATCCATACTTCGCGGAATGAAGAGCTTTTTAGTAGTAAGTTCAATCACTGCTCCATAAGTTAGTTTTTCTCAGCATTGGGAGCAACAAGTCGAATCACCATCAATTTTCAGAACATGATCCTTGTATGGAACTTTGAAGTTTTCGAGTTCTTACATCACAATTTAGCGCTAATAGCTTACTAATCTCACGGCCAGCTTATGGGTCGGTGGATAATCTTCAGATTTTAGTTTACAGATCCTATATGACCTTCCTATTGTATTAGTTATATTGTGTCTTTGTATATATTTTTCGTTAGCTGCAATCGATTCCGAGTCATAATATTAGTGCAACGTCTTTCCATATTTCTAGTTTGCAGGGCGGCTCTAATAGGTACTGTAGTTTTATTTCATGCATAGTTTTTATGTAAGTTCAATATCTATAAAGCACAAGTCTAATAGGTATTATAATAGTTTTTAGGCCTAGTCTAAATAGTTATTTCAGATATCTCTTTTACACAAGTCAAAAGTATCGTCAATATCCCTATTGGTAATTATAACTTGTAGTGTTTTTTCCCCACGGTAAATCAACCTCACTTGTTCCAACGCCCAAATATAGTCATTCTTTTCCTCTTTTTCCATGAAGCACCAATCCACGATGAATGATTGTTTATCCGAAGTATGACTAACCACGTTCAACATCGGCATGTTATACCAGTTGGTCTTATAGATACAATCTATCAACAAAACCTGGTATAAACACTGAGCCAATTCCACCATCCTCGGATGCAAAAGAAAAATATGAGTCACTTTCTTATCCGTAGTTTTAATGTTACCTTTTTGTGGATCCTCTTGGATTGGAGCTCGACGAGTTTTCTTCTTCTTCTTCTTATCTTTGTTCAACGTTGTTGCTTTCTTGACATTGGCAGAAATGCCTTCTTTGATTACTGTTGGTTGAACACTATTCTTAGGCTTGACAGACTTTTCTTCTTTACAAGAAATAGGAGCATCTTTATCATCAGTGAAAGCCTCTGATTGAGAAGAATTTGTAGCTTTAACAAATTTTACCTCTTTGCTAATATTTGAAGCATCTATTCCCTTATATCCCAATCCTCGTGTATCACGATGATTTCTACTTGCTTCTAACATTGAGGTTAACTTGTTTGAGCTTTCATTGGATTTTTTCAGTTCCAAATTTTCTTCTTCCAACGTCTTGATTTTATCAAGAGCACTAGCTAGATCATCCTCAAGACGTATTTCTCGTGAGAGATATTCTCCTTCTTTCTCTTCAAGTTCTTTTGTTGAGAGTTAATCCTTGCATCAGATTCAACAAGTTTCTCTTCCAACAAACGTACTTTTTCAAGAGCCGCATTATAATCTTTTTCAGCTTGAGAAAGACTTGCACATACTTTGTCATTAAGACTCTATATTTGTTGTGAGAATTTTTCTTTCAGCAAGTTATGCTCTTCATCGAGATTTTCATACTTTAAAGTTAAATCTTGTTCTCTTTCAAGTGCTGAAAGAAGTTCATGAGAACAAGTAAGAATTTGAGATGTATTTGAATAAAGGTTAATTATCTGTTGCTGATCAAGCATAATAGGCTTTGAGCCACTTGTCGTTGATAATATTTCCTTCCTTTCCTCCACTGACTGCTAAAATTTTGTAGTATCCACTAGACACCGCTTTGATGATAACATACGGCCCTTCCCATTTCGGAGAGAATTTGGGAGCGGACATGTCTTGTTGAATGTGCTTTGCCGTTTTTAATACCAAATCTCCTATTTGGAAAGTTCGAGGTTTTACAAATTTGTTGTAAGCTATGGATATTCTCTGTTTGTAAGCTTCCACATACTTCTCTACTTTAGCTCTCCTTGATTCGAGCATGTACAGTTCAACAACTCTTGACTTGGACACTTCAGCTTCATCCCATCGTATTCCACTAGCCGCTGCAATTCTTGCCGAAGGAATTTTTATTTCAGCCGAGAGTATGGCATCAACCCCATAGACGAGCGAGTACGGTGATGTTCCAATCGAGCTTCTTGGTGCAGTTCTGTAAGACCACAAAGCCATGGGTAATTGCTCATGCCATGGCCGTGGATTGTCATGAATTGTTCGACTGATGATCCGAATCAAAGTTTTGTTGGTGCTCTCCGTTTGACCGTTTCCTTGGGGATAGTATGGCGTGGAGAAAATCTGTTTGATCCCGTACTCCTTGAGCAATTTTTCGACATCTTTGTTGGCAAAATGAGTCCCGTTATCTGTGATAATATGTTTGGGGACGTCGAATCTAAAGATAATGTGTTCCTTGATGAAAGCTGCAATAGTTGCCCCTGTAGTACCTCTGAGCGGGATTGTTTCAACCCATTTAGTGAAATACTCAGTAGACGTGATGATGTATTCATGTTGCTTTGAGGATTCTGGATTGATCTTTCCGATGATATCAAGTCCCTAGCTATAGAAAGGCCATGGACTATTCAAAGAGTGTAATGGAAGACAAGGAGTATGAATAAGGTTACCATGAACCTGGCATTGATGGCACTTCTGAACGCATGCGGCTGCATCGTCTTCCATAGTCGGCCAATAATATTTCTCGTGAATTTGGAGAAACAATTTCTTTTTCCCTTGGTGTTCTCCTTCATGAGTTTCTTTCAAGACTGTCAGGATTTCATCTTCGGCTAGGCATCTCAACAAGTCTCCTCCAAAGCTTTTGCGGTATAAGATTCCGTCAAGAAAGATAAATCTCTTAGCTCTTACATCATATGGATAAACAAATTACAATAATTCATTACAATCCGCTTGATTCCCGATTCAACAGCACAGTGAAACTGCTTAAGCATCTCAGATCAATTACATCGAAATCATCCACCAACAACCAAGTTCTTTTGGCCACAACGCTGCCTATCAAAAGTACAATTTTTTGTGTGGAAAGCATTTGTCGAAGGCCCACGGTCCCTTAACAACCTCATCAGTTCCACCGTTTTCTCCCGACGCAATCCTCATCCGAAGAAGGCTGATCAATCTCTACACCACTATCTTATTACCGAAGAATATAGACTTGCCATCCAATTATAACTGTTGACTTTTTGGGTATATCTCACCCCAGTGTAATAGCTATTTAGTTATCTAATAAGTATCAAGGATTATGATAAGTATTTGTGATGATAACCAATTTTATCGTGAATTTGGTTATTTACTTGGGTAGATACAAATATGGGAAGTTATTAGGATAACTATCAATCCCTAAAGCTAGATCTACTTTCTGCCTATAAATAGAGGCTAAATCCGAACGTGATCGCAAACTTTCAGACGTGATCGCAAACTTTTTTCGTTGGAAATCAGTAAAGCATTTTCTTTTGTAAGGGAAGAGTTGGACTTTTCTAGTTTAGAACATTGATCCTTGAATTGGTTTGCTTTTAAACTTAAGGTTATTCTACCCTGAATCAGTTTATCCTTCTCGGAAGTAACTTCTTCAAGTTGATTTCTTAGCGAACAAAGAGATTGTTCTTGCTCTTTACATAATTTTTGACAAACATCATATTGTTGCGAGTAAATCGCCACCTTGTTTAATAGAGTTCGCTTCTCTTGGGAAAGAGTTCCATTCTCATCTGATAAAGTTTCCAACTCCAAATTAGCTTTGGTCAAAGAATAAGAGAGGCGAGATAAGTCATTACTTAATGAATCTTGTTTCTGAGCTAAATCAACATTTTCTTTAGAAAGATTATTTATATGATCAACAGAATATGTATGAAAATTATCTAATTGGTTATATTGCTCCATCCAAGCATCTCTGTCAACCCGAACTTCTTCAGCAGTAGATTCCAACTGATATATCTCCATTTTTCGTTTCTGGTTTAAAGCTTGAAGGGCGAACAAGGACTTGAGTCTTAAAAAAAAAAAAAATGGACAGTACAGAGCCAAGAGTATACCTTTCAGTTCTTCATTCTTCTTGCGAAGGTTATCGCGATCCAGTGAAATATTTTGATGTTTTTGATTCTCAAGATGGAGAGTATTACATTTTGTAGTCATTATTTGGAGATCATTCTTCAAAGTGTTAATTTCTTGTTCCAAGGATGTTTGCGAAACTCTGTCAGGACCAAGGTGTTTGCTCAAAATCTCGCAAATATCAGACTTGATAGGATCGACAGAAGTCTTCTTAGCATCATTCACAATATCTGATAGGACTTTGAAGGCCACATATATTCCTTCTAAATTTTCCTTAGTAAGAGGGATTTGCTCAGAAAAGGAAGTAATAGCGATAGAAGAAGGAAGAGAGGAATCATCTTTTGTTAAAGGAACATCACGAGAAGAAGAAATCTCGGGAGGGTTAATGATTGGAGGAATGGTAGAGGCATTAACAATGGAAGAAGAAATAGGCTCACTCGCAATGGGACTGTTATGAGGGAGTTGATCTATGAGAAATTCAGGCATAGAAATGTTATCTTTGGGAGAAGTAGTAGGGATTTCTTGCGAAGATGTCGCAGTAGGAGTTATAAGTTTGAATGTAGGAAAAGTGACAGAAGGCGCAACGGGTTTAGAATGGCGAGGCTTCTTGGGGGACTTATCAGCATTTTTGTCATCCTGCGAATTACAAGCTAAATAAGAAACAGAGGCAACAATATTGTTATTAAAAAATAAGTGTTTCTTAAATACCTTGTTACTCGCAGGCTTTCTTTTAGAAGCAGTTGATTTCGATTGCGAGCCCATGGAGACGTTAGGGTTCACAATGGTGAACTTGGTGGTGGGTTTGTTCTTACTAAAATAAAAATGGCAAAAGAATCGTTAAAAGAAGAACAATATCAAGATAAAATAACTTCAATAAGAAAGATCAATCACAAAATGATCAAATTCAGCAAAATTAACGAACCTTGATGCCATAGAAACAGTAGCAGAAGAATAGTAGCAGGAAAACGATGAAGAAAAGCACAGAAAAAAGTTGCAGACGATGAAGAAGATGAAGTAAAAGAAAAGAAATGCTTTCACAAGGAATCCTACTTTAAATAGACGAGAAAAGAGTAACCGGATAACATTAAATGAGCCGGTAAAAAGGGAAATTTTAGATACGTGTAAACGGTCATCCCTGAATTTACGGAATCTTGTTGGTAGAAAATTGATGGAAAATCAACGATTGCGGCATCTCAAAATATTGGTTCTCATGACATCCTCTCCTTCGCAGAGAAGACATGAGAAGAGGCAAGATGTAGGATCAGAATATCGCAACATCAATACTTCGCGAGATTAATAAATGACGACATTGCGAGGGAGTCGCAGGGAAGTAAAATAAATGACGCAATGAATGACGACAGCCAGAATACGAGTAAGATATGAAAATATGGCGAAGTTTAAGAGTGTCGCGAGATTACATACTTGTACGCTTGCGATGTTTCACAAGCCATTCCCGAAAATAAAGGACAACTTAGTTGTCATCCACTGTATATTACCCTATATAAAGGGTTGAGTAAGTCTGTTGAGGGGGAGTTCTTTTTTGAATTGTTAAGCAAGTTTTGAGGAGAGAGAAAGTTTTAGAGTGATTGTAATTCTTTAACTCATTTCTATTTCATATTGTAAAGATTCAAGTATTCAATCAATAGAAATCATAATCATTGATCTTAAAATGACTTAATTGTGTATATTCTAGTGAGGGGTGTAGTGTAGGATTTCCTGCAACTACATAATGGCGCTAGAAACAGGGAGTGATTGAAGATAAGAGATTGGATATTGTCACTAAAACGGTAAAAATCAAGAGTATGATGGATAAATTGAAGAAAATTAGAATCAGAGAGGGTAACGAAGAATTGGAATGTAATATGATTTCAAAATCAATGGTTAATAAATTTCATGAAAGTATCAAAGGGAGAATACATAAAAGAGATTTTGAAGGAAAGAAAATTATAACAGCAGAGAAGGTGTTACCCTTGAAAGAGTGGGAAAAACAGAGAATTATATTCATAGCAACAGAGATGTCAGGAGAGAATTTAAATCACACATCTCCACTAGTGATTACGATAAGTGCCAGCAAAGAAGAAGGAAAATTAACAAAAACAATGGAAGAATGGGCAATAAATAGAACTTTAGTGGATACGGGGAGTTCAGTGAATATAATGTTTTATCATGCATATAGAAAATTGGGGTACAAAGATGAAGAAATGACTTCCGCAACATGTCATGTCTATGGTTTCGGCAAGTCAGTAACAAAACTTAAAGGGGAAATAAAAATACGAATACTGTTGGGAGAAATTGAAACAAGTGTGACGTTATGTGTAGTAGATATGGAATCACCATAAAACATGCTGTTGGGAAGGCCATGGATACACGCAATAAAAGCTGTAGCATCAACATTTCATCAATGTGTCAGATTCCCTATGCCGAGTGGAATTGGCGAAATCAGAGGAGATACCGATGAAGGAAGAATTTATCATCGAATCGAAGTAAAACATTATGAAGAACATGTGAAGAGGCGAAAAGATCGCAAGAAGATGGCAAAAGCAGCAAAAAAGGAAGAAGAGTTTAGAACATACATGGTAAGAGCGGAAGAAGGAAAAGGACTATGTGGTGAAGAAAATGATCTCGCAAAGGAAATAAGAGGACCGACGCCCATGGGAGAACCGAAGGCTAGCTACGTTGCGGCAGAACCAACAAAGGAAGTGAATATTGGAACTGAAGAAGAACCCAAGATGTTAAAAATTGGGACTAAAATGGAGGCAGATGAAGAAAGAAAAACCGTTGATTTGTTGCGAGATTATAAAGATATCTTCGCATGGGATATGGATGAAATGCCTGGAATAGATCCATCTGTGGCATGTCATAAATTAGAGATCGATAAAAATGCCAGACCATTCAAACAAAGAATTAGAAAAATTGCAACAACATATCATCCTCAAATAGAAGAAGAGTTGCAGAAGACGCTTGATGCTGGCATTATTAGACAAGCAAAGTACCCCGAATGGATAGCGAATATGGTCCTAGTTCCAAAGAAGAAAAAAGGAATAAGAATTTGCATAGATTTCACCGATCTAAACAAAGCTTGTCCAAAAGATAGTTTTCCCTTGCAGGACATTCATGAGATGGTTGAATCGGCGGCGTAGGAAATGAAAGGATATCCTCTCTTGATGGATATAAGGGATACAATCAAATTCCTCTCGCTGAAGAAGACCAAGAACACCGCCTTTTTCGCTCCAAGAGGATTATATTGTTACACAAAAATGCCATTCGGTCTGCGAAATGCCGGTGCAACGTATCAAATGATGGTGGAGAAAGTGTTCGAACAATGGATACATAAAACACTAGAGGTATACGTGGATGACATGTTAATAAATTTGAAGGAAAGAACAAATGAGACATTTCAACATCAAAGTAAATCCAGAAAAATGTACTTTTGGAGTGGCATCTGGAAAATTTTTAGGATACATTGTATCAAAAGAAGGAATACAAGTTGATCCGGAGAAGGTACAAGCAATTCGCGACATGCCGACACCAGCAACAGTGAAGGATGTGCAAAAGTTAAATGGATTATTAGCTTCGCTAGGAAGATTCATCGCGAGATCATCTGATAAGTGCAAACATTTTTTCAACATACTTAAAAAGAGAACAAAATTTAGGTGGACGGATGAGTGTGAAAAAGCATTGCAAGGAATAAAAGAACATTTAATGGATATTTCAATATTACAAAAAGCAGAAGAAGGGGAGGAGTTACTAATTTACCTTGCGACAACCTCGCATGCACTAAGTGCGATATTGCGAATGGACACGGGGGTGGAAAAACCAATCTATTACATCAAAGTAAAACATTCAATGCGCAGAGAAAAACTATTCAAAAATTGAAAAATTAATTTTGGCATTAGTTTACGCGACGTTTAAACTTCGCATCTATTTTGAAGCACACACAGTAAAGGTAATGACAAAAGTACCAATTGAGTCAGTGATGAAAAATTCAAAAAGATCAGGAAGGGTTGAAAGGTGGAATGCTCAAATAAGTCATTGTAAACTCAAATATGAAGTGTTATCTTCACCAAAATCGCAAGTTGTAGCAGACTTTTTAGCAGAATTTCCATTAGAAGAAGATGAGGCAGTGGAAGAAATGATGGATATAGAAGAAGAACATGGAAATCCAAGGGATTTATTAACAGAACCAAATAGATGGGAAATATTGGTAGATGGATCATCAAATGGAGAAGGTAACGGAATTGGGATCATTATAATTTCGCTTTAAGGCAATAAAATGGCTTTCTCTTTTGATTGGAGTTCGCGTCTACTAACAATGAAACAGTATGAAGCTATAATACATGCTTTGCGATTTGCAATAGAAATGAAGTTGGAAAATGTAAGAATTACCAGTGATTCTCGTTAGCTATTCGTCGAGATAAAGAAGAGTATACTACAAATGAAGCATCCTTGAAAAAGTACAAAAAGCTTGTTGTGAATTGTCGGTGAAGATACCAAAAATAAAGTGGAGACACATATCAAGAAAAGACAATAGACTCGCAGATGCTTTTGCTTTTATATCGAGTATGATGATAGATCCATCTGCGAGATGCATAAAAATACAGACACTTCAATCACCATTAATCAACAAAGAGGAAGAGGAAGAAGCAGAAGTAATGCTCATAGAAGAGGAAGCACAAAGATCCCATTGCGAGGATTGGAGGACAGAACTTCATGCTTATCTAATTGTTTATGGGTGAAAACTACTCCTGTTGAATTTGGTAATTTGGGGTGTGTGGACGAGGAATGAATCTAAACCCTAAACAAATGCACTGCGCGGTGAGTGCTTGTAGATTCGGAAGTCAGTCTGTGCAAGTCCGGCCTAAACCAAGAAATGGCCGTTCCAGACTTGTTTCGTTCACAAAGTGAAGGAGATGGGGTTGATCTTAGGGAGGAAAGCGAAGAAGGTGTTGAGATTGTGAAGGTGTTGGCTATGAATGACTTGTAACAGAAAGATGAGCAGGCTTACGATTGATGCAAGCAGGCTCTGGGTGTTGTTTTGTATTAACACTTGTTTTCTGTCTCGTCTCGACTTGTGTTTTTTTTTTTGAAATATGGCGGAGAACCTATTTATACAAGTCATTGAGCCTTATTCACGTCTCTCGTGGGAAGTGGAGGAAGTGGAGTGATGGAGTAGTGGAGTTGTGCGTCGGTGCCACACGACCAGTCTTGCCCACTTCTCCTGTTCATCTCTAACCGTCCATGACTTCCTAACACGTTCTTGTGATGGCGCGTTACACGCTGCACGTTGTAAACCGCCAGACCAATACCCCGTATGTATCCCCCGGTTTGTGACATGATTGATGTCCTGAACGTGTGGATCGTGGATCCACGATAGGTAGCATGTAATGCTGAATTGAATAACTGCGTTATTCAGGAAGTTGATACTTGTGAAGTATCATGTGTATTTTATGCAGTCTTCGCATCCTGGTGTGGTAAAGTGATGGGTAATGACGCCTCACTGACCAACTAACTCCCGACCAGGGTTGTATAACCAAGTGGTGAAGTTGGACGGATGAGATGATCTTTGAGACACTCATCTGCGGCCCGTTAATGAAATTAGGGTTTTGAAGAGGTGCGCAGGCATCACTCTTCAGCTTGGTCGAAACCAAGCATGGGATACAACTTTGGCCAGGTCGACCATACATGCGTGTAGACGGCATGATGGTGTATGCGCCTATACCCCATTACCTCACGAAAGTATGATCTGGGTCACCCAATTCATCCGGTGAAGTTGAGTGGTCGAGATCGATTTGCGACAGGAAACCAGAGCCGCACGTCACGCCCACTTTAGGCACACGTTCCAAGACGACCAATCTTGGTCGGTCTTGGCCGATTGGCCTGGTGTGAAGGTAGTAGGCTGGTGTTTACGCATATACCTGAATATCCCATAAAAACGTGATCTGAGCCATCCAAATCGTCCGGCGAAGTTGAGCGGTCAAGATCAGTTTGTGGTTTTGGGAGGTGTGACCACGCTAGTTTTGGGCGTGCGTTTTGGATTAACCAGGCATGATATGCCTTGGCCGATTGGGTGAGGGAATAGATGGGTCCACGGTGGTCATCTTTGGTATGACCGGAGGACGCTAATCTAATCTTGGACCCTCCATTCGTGCCGGAGAAGATGGACGCTCGTGATGCTCAAAACCCTAATTATGGGTTTCAAAGCCGTGCGTCACCCCTTGTTTGGGCGCACGAATTTGTTACGACCAAGCATGGTTGGTCTTGACCGGTTGGTCAAGTGTGTAGGTGGGCCCTCGGTGATTGTGTTGACATGCTCTGGGCCCTTTGAGTCTACATCTACACCCTCCATCTATACCTGCGAAGATGGATGGTTGAGACTGTTTTGCGACACATGTAATATGCCGCAAACCCTAATTTAGGGTTTTCCGTCCATTTTGCTTGGTATGAACGTTTTTTGGCAAGCTAGGCCAATGGCCGACCATGCGGGTCGGCGGTGGGTATTCCATACCTGCTTGGGGGTGATGGAATTGATCTGGGTCATCCAATCATGCTTGTGGAGTTGGATGATCTGCGATCATATCGAGAATCGATACGATCGATCTGGATGCTCAATCGGGCTAGTGTAACACTGGAGAGGGGCTCAATCGGGCTAGTATAACACACCGAGAGTCACCTATACGGGTATTTCGTACATGGTTTCATTATAATGCTTGGAGGTTCGTGTTGCTCTGAAGAGTAACACTCGGTCGTCATGCCGCACCGATAATGAGTACAGAAATACAAGGTCGATTGCGCATTAATTAATAATGCTAGAAATTCACAGGGTATATGGGATTGTTGCTACATGCTTCAACCTGGATGAATTTCATGTATTCATAGAATGGGATTGTTGCCACATGCTCCATTCTTGGTGAATTAAGTGAGGGAGTATCCAACACTTATTAATGGCTTTATCTTTTACAAGATGTTAGCGCATAATTTTTCTCGGGGTTTTTACAATTTTAACCTTAAATGAAAATCCACCATCAACATTAAGTCCCCTGCCTAGCACACAATGGTTACACTATTGTGGGGTAGGCATAAGATAGTGACAGTTAAAGATAAAACTTATGAGACAAAGTTAGATGTTACCAGGAGAGACGGGTCATCCTGTCCTTGGAGTATGTCACGTTCAAAAGGCATCTAGGAGAGCATTCCCCTAGTATGATGTCGGTCTTGCCTGCTTCGATCGACCTTGCTATGTCTGCTTCGGTCGAGGGCCCACTCCGTGCTTGCTCCGTTTGAATGTCGGTCTTGCCGGATCGACCTTTTTATGCCCGATTAGGTCGAGGGGCTATTGCGTTTGCTTCGCTCGATCGTGGGATTGTGCCTAATTGACGACTCTTTGCGCCTGTTTCGTTCGTGGGGCTACTGCGCCTGCTTGATCGAACGTGGGCTTGAATTTCGTGAACATGATTCTCATGACATAAGAGAACCGTGTTGTGCAAATAAATATGGTCCCGCCATATATGCTTGATTGAATGTGGGTCCCATATCGTGTATGCCTGACTGAATGTCACCTTTATACCAGCCTCGTGCCCTTGACCAACACCGGTCTTGAAACTTGAGCACGGACTTGTGACTTGATCTTGACTTGAAGCTTGAGCAATACGGACTTGTGACTTGATCAATACTGCAGACTTGAAGCTTGACCAATACCAGATTTGAAACTTGAGTGGAGGATCGTCACTTGATCAATACTTAGGACTTGAAGCTTGAGCAATACCTAGGACTTGTGACTCGATCAATCACCCGGACTTGAAACTTGAGTGATACGTGACTTGATCAATACCGGTCTTGAGACTTGATCAACACCGGACTTGTGACTTGATCAACACCGGTGTTTGGACCCAATACCAGCCTTGTGTACTCCAAAGTGAATGTGTGTTCTGTCGTGTGTGACTACACATCTCACGCATTTTTATACAAGTCCGACTCTGTCTTTTATTGTAGAATGAAGAAAAGAACTCTGTTGAGATGTCTTCTGGGGATAATCTTTGGTGCCAAGTCGGGAGGTGTTGAAAGATTCAAAGATATGCCGAACATTGATGATGAGTTGTTCATCGCGCCCTTTCAACTATATGAAAATATCTATTCCCACGGGATAACCCTCCTCCTATCGACTTGAGGGTTTTTCATGCTCACTGGGTCCTCATGAAGGATGGATGAGACGTATGTTGAGCAATGAGTACATCAAAGATAACTTGACCAGAGCGCAGATTATTGATGTAGCTTGAGTGTTGAAACGACTCGAGAGGATGTTAATGTGGCTTCGGTGCGAACGTTGAGGTGGATCCGAAGAGAGTGTTAGGATTCGAAGCGAACGTGGGTCCCGGAGAGAGCGTTGAGGCGGCTCTTGAATAGACCATTGAAGCAGCTTCTGCTAGAGGGAGCGTTGAAGTGTTTCCCTCTTCAGTTCGATTTACCCTTGCGAATTCCATGCTTCTTGACTGACCATCTCTCTCATGTTGAAGAATTCCTTGACTGACGGTGAAGGAACTTCATGTTGAGCCTCAGTCCCCAAGCGTGGTTTACATGGTTTGTTCGTAGTGGTTGTTGTCGATCCAGACATGGAATATCTTGGACATTGTTTCATCATTGTGGGAGTCGTGCATGTGGTACTGGAGTTGGAGTTGACGGACCGCAGGATGTTGTATCTCGGTGGTTTTCCTCTTTCGCTTGTGGAACCGCTACGAGGAAAGGTGAAGGTTGTATCGCTTTGTTGGTGAGATATATGCCCCTACAAACATTATGAGTCTCTTCATTACCGGCAGGCCTGGTTCTTTCTATCAGGGCATATATTGTTGTAGATGAGCGTTCAACAGCTCCAGAGGATGACCAAAAGCACGGATTCTCCAACGTAGCATGATAGACATGTACCACTGTCTGATAGAGTGACTCGCCCGGATCTTATTCGACCATTGTCTGATAGAGTGACTCGCCCGGATCTTGCTCGATATGACTCGTGGACATCATTATCTTCTTGAGGCTGCTCCCTTGAGGTATCGGCTCCGGTGGAAGATTGTCGTCATAGAGCGTTGATACGTTGCACCGGCATTCTTTAAACCAAATGGCAGTATGGTATAATAAAAATTTCCGAGAGGAGTTCGAAAAGCTATCTTACTTGCATCATGTTCGTATATCCTTATCTGGTTGTAGCCGCTACATCCATCCATGGAGGAGAACATGCCGTGTCTGCTGGTTGCATCTACTAACATGTCGATGTTAGGTAGAGGAGGATCGTTTTTGGAGCAGCACCTGTTCAAGTCTCTGAAGTCTATGCAGCACCCGATCTATCTATTTTACTCGTGTCTGAACTACAACTGTTTAACCGACTTGGATCCAGGTATGACATGTAGATGATGGGTGACCAATTTTCATCTAAATCCGGCATTTCTTCATATCTCCAAGTGAATATGTTCTGGTAATCTTTGAGAAGTTCCACGAGCTTCGCGTGTTTATCCGTACACAAGGTTGAGCTGATGGAGATAGGCCTAGGAGATTCCTCAACGATTTCAATCTCATCAGTTGTGGAGTTGGTGCCATCTTGCAGATGTTGTGGAGCATCTAGCACTTGTTCTTGTGGTTCGTTCTTTGTTGTAGCATTCCATTGGGTGGAGAGACTGGGTAACAGTCTCCCCTGCTAATTTATAATGGCAGTGTCGGTATACCGTTTTCCCTTTCTGGTCACGACTCACCACAAAAGTTCGTTCCCTCTTCGTGTGAACGTGGGTCGTGGCTTCACAGGATGGAGAAGAATGCTTCGTCAGCAAAGATGCATCGTGGGTTTTAGCCTTCAATGATGCAAGCCGGTCTTCTTCCTGAATTGACGCCCACGTGGGGAGTGGGATGCAACGAACTTGTCTGATTCTTTCGGCGGAGCTTCTCCCGTATGTGCTGGTTTGGTTTCCCTCGAAGTCCGTCATTGTGGTAGGCTTCCGTACGACCTTGCCAGGGGAGAACCTTGGATGTCCCGAGAGTCTTGAGAGTAATCACATTCGAAGACGCTCCGTGTCGATAAGGGCCGTCTTGAACTCTGAATCCTTGATGCGTGCGGTGACATGTAGGGCACGGTTGTGAACTTCCTCTGGTTGATTGCAGCAAAATGTCTCCGTGCGCTCATTTTTCGAGAGGTGTGAAAGTTCGCATAAACTTTCCAGTAGAGAAAATGCTTCCCGATCCACCGGCCTCTGGTTCATAGTGAAACTATTGACTTGACTTGAGGAGGATCGTTGTGAGGATCAGTCCCCAGTGTAGGAGTCTCCATGACAGGACCGCTCATATCTGATGTCGCTTCTTTGATCAGGTCCATGGAGGTCCGCGCCGCTGAAGTACCTTCTCCGGTGCGTTGAATGCGTTCTTTTTTGCTCCAGGGTCTGTCACGGCTCTTGTGGAAATCGATCAGTTAATGTCTTAAGAAAAGTGAGTACCTCTTTCTGAGTTGAGGCCATATCCGTTTGAGTCTTAGCAAGAACTTCCTGCTTCTCCATCAAGTCTGCAATGGTAATGGGGGATGGTTCTCCTCTCGTCCCTCCGGCTCCTCATCCTGATGAAGGAGTGGAAGTTGTTGCCCTGGTGACTACAAGAGGTGTTACACTTGATGAGATGCCAGGATTTGCGGCTGCTCTGGCTCTGGTGATGGGAGGTGTTGTAATATCACTCTTTGAGTGATCGAATTGAACGTTCCCATCCTCTCGTACTCACGTGTTCCTTGATTGATCTCTCCTTCCTCAAGCATTTCTTCACGGATTCGACAAGGGTCTTGAGATATAAATCTTCCAGCAGGGATCCGTAAGCTGCAGGCTCCATTTCTTTATCCGGTAGACGTTGTGGTACCCGGACAAGTCTTTTCCTCTGTGGAGTTGCCTCGAGTCTTCGTTGTCGACTGGACCATGTTGTTCGTCTCTCCTGAGTCCCCTGTGATTACGCGCTCTTTTGCATCTCCACTTTGGTAAAGGTGTGACTTGACTAAGGATCCAGCGTTTCTTGCACTGTTTGAGTAGATGCATGCCGACCCTTCTTGTAATTGCGTTGTTATATCATTCAAAAGGCGGAATGTCTCGCTCTGTCTTCTAGCGATACCGGCTTGATTTGCCAAGACATCCTCCAGCATTCTAGCTACACTTCCCATGATATCTGAACCGCCTGTGGTCTCCGAGTGAGGATACATCGCGAGATGGCGAAGAATTGAGAATTCAATTTTTGTAACCGAGAGATCAACCTCCTTGTGGTCGCCAATTGTTTATGGGTGAAAACTACTCTGTTGAATTTGGTAATTTGGGGTGTGTGGATGAGGAATGAATCTAAACCCTAAACAAATGCCTTTGCGCGCGGTGAGTTCTTGTAGATTCGGAAGTCAATCTGTGCAAGTCCGGCCTAAACCAAGAAATGGTCGTTCAGGACTTGTTTCGGTCACAAAGTGAAGGAGATGGGGTTGATCTTAGGGAGGAAAGAGAAGAAGGTGTTGAGATTGTGAAGGTGTTGTCTATGAAAGACTTGTACGGAAAGATGAGCAGGCTTACGATTGATGCAAGCGGAGCTCTGGTGTGTTTTGTATTAACACTTGTTTTGTCTCGTCTCGTCGTTGTTTTTTTCTTTTTTTGAAATAGGGCGGAGAACCTATTTATACAAGTCATTGAGCCTTATTCACGTCTCTCGTGGGAAGTGGAGGAAGTGGAGTGATGGAGTAGTGGAGTTGTGCGTCGGTGCCACACGACCAGTCTTTCCCACTTCTCCTTTTCATCTCTAACCGTCCATGACTTCCTAACACGTTCTTGTGATGGCGCATTGCACGCTGCATGCTGTAAACCGCCAGACCAATACCCCAGTATGTATCCCCCCAGTTTGTGACATGATTGATGTTTGGAACGTGTGGATCGTGGATCCACGATAGGTAGCATGTAATGCTAATTTGAATAATTGCGTTATTCAGGAAGTTGATACTTGTGAAGTATCGTGTGTATTTTATGCAGTACTGCATCATGGTGTGGTAAAGTGATGGGTAATGACGCCTCACTGACCAACTAACTCCTGACCAGGGTTGTATAACCAAGCTGGTGAAGTTGGACGGATGAGATGATCTTTGAGACACTCATCTGCGACCAGTTAATGAAATTATGGTTTTGAAGAGGTGCGCAGGCATCACTCTTCAGCTTGGTCGAAACCAAGCATGGGATACAACTTTGGCCAGGCCGACCATACATGCGTGTAGACGGCATGATGGTGTAGGCGCCTATACCCCATTACCTCACGAAAGTATGATCTGGGTCACTCAATTCATCCGGTGAAGTTGAGTGGTCGAGATCGATTTGTGATAGAAAACCAGTGCCGCAAGAGCCGCACGTCACGCCCACTTCAGGCACACGTTCCAAGACGACCAATCTTGGTCGGTCTTGGCCGATTGGCCTGGTGTGAAGGTAGTAGGCTGGTGTTCACGTCTATACCTGAATATCCCATAAAAACTTGATCTGAGCCATCCAAATCGTCCGGTGAAGTTGAGCGGTCGAGATCAGTTTGTGGTTTTGGGAGGTGTGACCACGCTAGTTTTGGGCGTGCGTTTTGGATTAACCAGGCATGATATGCCTTGGCCGATCGGGTGAGGGAATAGATGGGTCCACGGTGGTCATCTTGGTATGACCGGACACCTTAATCTAATCTTGGACCCTCCATTCGTGCGGGATAAGATGGATGCTCGTGATGCTCAAAACCCTAATTATGGGTTTCAAAGCCGTGCGTCACACCTTGTTTGGGCGCACGAATTTGTTACGACCAAGCATGGTTGGTCTTGACCGGTTGGTCAAGTGTGTGGCGGGCCCTCGGTGATTGTGTTGACATGCTCTGGGCCCTTTGAGTTTACATCTACACCCTCCATCTATACCTGCGAAGATGGATGGTTGAGACGGTTTTGCGACACATGTAATATGCCGCAAACCCTAATTTAGGGTTTTCGTCCATACTGCTTGGTATGAACGTTTTTTGGCAAGCTAGGCCAATGGCCGACCATGCGGGGTCGGCGGTGGGTATTCCATACACGCTTGGGGGTGATGGAATTGATCCGGGTCATCCAATCATGCTTGTGGAGTTGGATGACTGCGATCATATCCGGACTGATACGGTCAGTCTGGATGCTCAGTCGGGCTAGTATATAATCGAATTTTTAATTTGTCGTTGTAGTAGTAAAAGGGTTGTCGTTCACTCGGACGTTGTGAAAATAATAAAAGAGAGAGTCACCGGGTCTAGGATTCCACCGCCTTCATATAAATAGGATCAATTATCTATTCTTTAGCAATTATCGCTCAACAAATAAAACAACTAGGACTCTTATTTTTGCCAAGGTAGATTCTCCAAATATTAGTTATAAATCGTAAGCATGGGACATCAAACATCTAAGCAAGCATGACCCATCTAATAAAATGATAACTAATTTTTTCAAATCATAAAACAATTTCAAATAAATGCAAAAGTCATATAAAGAATAAAATAAATTCACCCATGTATGAAATTCGGCTTCCTCCGTCGACTCGGTGTAGGGGTCTAGTTTCTCATGATAAAAACACACTCAAAAATATAATTCATAGCTCAAGTGGCGTTTTTATTAAAGAAAACTAATAATTCTCCCCAAACTCTCGATAGCCACTCTATGACACCCAAACAACCTTTATATACTCGACAGGACCAAGAATATCCCCTCATTACTTCGAAATCTTCTCCATTACTCGGCATTAGCTCGGAATATTTTTCTTTCCTTTTTCTGAAAATTACGGAGATTTTTCCCCATTTTCTACACTAAATAGGCTATCAGAATCTTTCCATCAATGCAAAATATACTCCCAGGAATATTATTTGAACCAAAATTATTTGATATAACTTCAAAATATCTTCTTTCCTGTTTTCTTCAAACCGAAAATATATCCTTCCTTTTACGAAACAAAAGCATTTACCGCCACTGTTTTATACCAATCTAATTCCAACCAAATCTCTGACCAAATCTCTTCTAAAATCTTCCACATAAATCCGATAATATCTCAAGAGAATATACGGCCCTGTTTGAATGTAATCTTCCTTTTTCTTCAAAACCAACCAGATTACCATCCCTTAGTAATTGAGGTGTCCCTTAACCAACATTGAGAGTCCGAATAACATGTGTCCTCCGGGGGTACAAAAACCACTTTTCGAGCAACTTTCTCCATAAGATCTTATTTCACAAAAACACCTACAAACAAGTTTATTAGTGATAAAATGAGTCCCAGCTAATGTATTTATGGGTGAAAATGCGTCGCACTTTCGTGCTCATTAGTATAACACACCGAGAGGGGCTCAATCGGGCTAGTATAACACACCGAGAGTCAGCCTGTACGGGTATTTCGTACATGGTTTCATTATAATGCTTGGAGGTTCGTGTTGCTCTGAAGAGTAACACTCGATCGTCATGCCGCACCGATAATGAGTACAGGAAATACAAGGCTGATTGCGCATTAATTAATAATGCTAGAAATTCACAGGGTATATGGGATTGTTGCTACATGCTCCAACCTGGATGAATTTTGTGTATTCATAGAATGGGATTGTTGCCACATGCTCCATTCTAGGTGAATTAAGTGAGGGAGTATCCAACACTTATTAATGGCTTTATCTTTTACAAGATGTTAGCGCATAGTTTTCTGGCTTTTACAATTTTAACCTTAAATGAAAATCCACCATCAACACTTACCATCGGGCTTATAGAAGACAATCTTAAATGGACATCCAATCTTCTTTGTATGAGTTCGGTACTTCTTCCTCTCCGTCTCCTTTACATACTTATTATTTTTTCCCTCGTGACTCTTTTTCTTCCCACCTCGCTCACAAACCATTTCAAACCTAATGTCCTTCACGCAAGGGTTCTGAACTACCACGCACATCTTTTCTTTTGTCTTGTTCATAAGCCATTCCTTTGCTTCCTTCTTACTTCCAAATATCTAAATGCGCATATAACAAACCAAAAAAAATAAGCATAACCATCTAACATACATGATTAGAAAAAGAAAAGATAATTCATGAACATACCAAATCGTTTGCATAGTGTAGGGAAGTATCAGGCCTCAAATAATAATCGTCATCAACCACTACAACAACCTACACACAAAAACAACAACAAGTTATGCATTAGAAATCGGAAGGAAGTTTAGATAATAAGTAACCGATTGTAACACAATCGGAAATTTAATACTATATAACATAACCGATTAAGAACAATCGGTAGTTATGTATGAATATAGTCTACCGATTAACGACATACACAAATGAACAATTCTTCTGTATAAAAAGCTTCAATAATCGGAGGGAATATAAATTCATAAACCAACCGATTATTAAATATCAATAATCGGACGTTTATTTATGTATACAACTTCCGATTGTGAGAAATTGAAGCTTTCAATTTGGGTTTGTTTTCATATTCGGAAGATAAATACATCAAAATATATCCGATTGTGGATAATCGGTAGATATTGTACTAAATTAACTACCGAATATATGTCGTTCATGTCATTCAATGCATGCAGAAATCGAATTTTCACGTTCAAAAACACACACAAACGCACATAACATGGATAACATGGGTATTAGAGTTTGTTAACAACATACCGTATGTTTGATACATCGTTAGCTTCGATCTCGGGTGATTCTCCATTTTCTTCCATGAAAGCGTCGTCTAGGTTTCATCTCCATCAAAGTTTGGATCATTCAACATATACCCCAAATCGTCATCTCTAAACGGTAGTGAACCTTGAAATTCAACAACTTCACGTCCTTCTTCGTACCCATCCATGTTTATGGAAGTTGGCAACAATCGGAAGTTGGCAACATATACCCACTTCTTCTTCTTTTTTTTTCTTCTTCTTCTCCACTCAATCGGGAGTTATCTCACAATGAGTCAATTTTTTTTTCCAAACACTAATATATAGACCCCAGCCTACCGATTACAAGAGTTTGCTTCCGATTATTTTGTGAAACTACCGATTATTGTTTTGGCTACCGAATATTATAGTTTTTGGCAAAGGTTGAATCCGGGGCCACTTATAATCGGTAGGGTTATAAGTTTTGAACTCTACCGATTATGGCAGATTTCAAAATTTCAAAAAAAAATTTTTTAGAAAAAACTCATTTTGGGGCAACCTATAATCGGTATGTTTTGGAACCAATTTGTCGTACGATTATGGATACATCCAAATCACAAACCACATGGTTATGCCTGGATCTGTACCCTCTAAACCAATGGATTTTGGCACAGGTTGGATTTGGGGCTTCGTATAATCGGACGGTAAGAAGTAATAAACTCTACCGATTATGGTAGATTTCAAAATTCATCACATGAAGGATTTTAGAAAAAACTCATTTTGGGGAAACCTATAATCGGTAGGTTATGGAACCTATTTGGCTTACGATTATGGCTACATCCAAATCACGAACCACATGTTTATGCCTGGCTCTGTACACTCAAAACCTATGAAATTTGGAAAGGGTTCGATCTGGGGCTCCTTATAATCGGTAGGTTGTTAAGTTGTTAACTCTACCGATTATGGTATATTTCAAATTCCCTTACATGAAGGATTTTAGAAATAACTCATTTTGGGGCAACCCATAATCGGATGGTTTGGTAATATATTTAACTCCCGATTAACGCTGCATCCAAAACACGAACCAAGTGGTTATGGCTGGCTGTGTACACTCAAAACCTATGAAATACGGCAAAGGTTGGATCTGGGGCTCGTTATAATCGGTGGGTTATATAATTATATACCCTACCGATTATGGTAGATTTCAAAATTCATTACGTGAAGGATTTTAGAAAAAACTCATTTTGGGGCAACTTATAATCGGTAGTGTATGTAACCTATTAGGCTTACGATTATGGCTACATCCACAGCTCAAGCCAAGTGGTTATGGTTGGCTCTGCACCACTCAAAACCTATGGAATTTTGCCAAGGTTGAATATATGGCTCCTTATAATCGGTAGTCTTACAAGTTGGATAAGTTACCGATTATAAAAGGGATTATTAGCCGAAGTATCTACACAATAATCGGTAGGTATTGTTTTAATTTAACCTACCGATTCACCTTTAACCTACCGATTATGGTGTTGGCTACCGATTATATAAGGGCATATTGGCCATTTTGAAAAAATCGAAGATAAGGGGTAGCTTAGATTTACGTTTGGGTGACCTTTTTTGTCTTTTAGTGTCGACCCTAATTCTTTTGGGGTCGCCCCTAAAAATGACAGGTTTAAATTTGTCATGCTACAAAAAACAAAAACCATACATAAGAAATTTAATAAAAGACGATTTTAAAGGCATATCGTTATCTACGGTAAATCGAGATCATCCACTAAAGGACATATTATCAATGCAAAATTCAAACATATAAATTTAACTATTGTGCATTTATTTTTGAATCGTTTCAAATAAGAAAAATTAATAATGAATGTAAGTAGCAGAAAAAGAAAATGTGAATGTAACTTAATACATTTTATGCAGAACTCAAACACATAAATTTAACCCTTATGCCTTTATATTTTAAACGTTTATTTCACATAAGAAAAATTAATGATGAATGTAGCAAATGTAAATATTGAGCAAATGTAATATAAGCAACAACAACCGAAAGACAAGTACACAGTTCTATTAATAAGACACAAAAAATATAATTTTTCTTTAGCATGATGAAGAAAAAGATGGTTTTCGTTGTGATCATGGCAACTATTATCAGTACCATGTTTACAACGGGAGATGTTTTTGCTCACTTTATGGATGTCACCGATGGGCAACCTCCAATATCAGCTGAGCTGACACCGTATGATGAATATAGGTTTGGTTCTTGTGCTGGGCTTGCCAAGATTGCCGGTCCTCAGTGTGAAAAGGAATTCGAGTACTATATTGCTCATCATAAGACTCATAAAAATATTAAGAAACATGTATTAACATTAAGTTGTTGTGTAGTTTTAGATCGACTTGGAAGGGATTGCGAAATTGTATATTGGCGTCAACAGTTTAAATCTTCGCATGATGAATCTAGGCGCTTCCCACATTTTTCACTTGCACTTATCCGGGAGACTTGTTTTCCTCTCTATGGTACTAAATTTATAATTTAATCAGTGTTTTTTTTCTTCATGTCAGTTTTTTAATAAGTTTCCTTGGCATACTCTTTTGTACTGCCGATAATCAATTAGATATTATTTGTTGGGATAATTTGATATGCGGTGTACCGTCGATGCTAAATTAAATTTTATTCATTTGGATAACTTTGACATGAATACATTTACTGGATGCGCTTTCTTCTTTTCTTTTCTTTACTTTTTTTTTTTTTTTTTGTAGTGTGCCTGAAGGAAAACGAGAAAATTAGGCTCAGGCCCCAACCATGGGTTACTCATAAAAGCAAGCTCCTGAAGATATTATGCCCTAAGTCCAGAATTAAATATCTTTTTAATAGAAACTAAGGACCATATTAACCTTGAGTATATAAGTGCATAAACCTAACTTTCTACTTTCTCTCAGACAAGCCCATAAATTTTTCAGGCTTAGAAAAGAGAGAAGATCTCACCTGAGAAAACCAAAATGAAAAAAAAATGATTAAAAACAGAAAACAAAATCAAAATGTAAAACCATAAAGTAGGTCAATAATTATTGATTAGTCAAGTGACTTTAATGTCGCGTATCGATATAATTAATGAAAATTAATCTAAATTTTAAGTATTAATTGCATTAAAATTTTGACAAAACAATAGTACCAGTAGATATATCACGAACAATTACGGGAAATCGACTATTAGAACGCGTCATTTGGAAAATCGGAAGAGAAAAATATCGTACTCGGGAGTCAGAGTTGTAAAATGCTTGACTGGATCTTGAATGTGACATTGACCGTTGACCATTCTTGACCCTGCGTTAACCATGACTTTGATTGGACTTGACTTTTACTGGACCTCTCATTAGTTAATGGTTACCCCTTTTTAAACTGTTAGACATGAAATAATAGATCCTACATATTTTTATTTTTATTGACCGGTAGAGAATTTGATGCTCGCGAGTTTTGAACTCATGTCACTCGGTATCATCACCTGGTGACTTTATCTTTGTACAACGGTGACAAGGCATCCTATATATATTAGTTTTGTAAAATTTGTTGGACTTTTTGGTTGCATGTGAAATGATATATTGATGGGGTTTTCAGAGCCTTGCTCCAACGATCAAGATAGATAGTAATCAACAAAGTCTCTTCATCTCATATTTTGTTGATCCTGCAAGTTTTATACTTCTAAGGTGAATAATATTCTAGGATGCACTTCAAGTTGGATAAGTACGGATTTTGAGGATAGCCAGACTTCTGTCAAGTTGCTATCGATTTTCATCTTTCGTTTGATCAGATCATCCGTTTAGATCGTAAATCATGAAATTAATTAGAGGCTTAATATGTGCGAGGCAGATTTGGTTTAAAGTATTCAGTTGAGTTGAAGCAACTCTTAGTTGGTGTGAGACCGTCTTTGGAATCAATTACGCAGAATCCTGTTGGGATTCAAGAGGCGTAAGGAGCGCAACTGTACCTGAATTAGTGGGAGACTGAGTTCGGGCTCATCTACATTCCAAACCGAAGTTAATTGGTATAGTAGGCTAGTGTCTGTAGCATCTTAATACAGTTTGGCGTTCAATCTGGACTAGGTCCCGGGGATTTTCTGCATTTTCGGTTTTCTTGTTAACAAAATTTCTCATGTCCGCATTATATTGTTTATATTTATGATTGAAATATCAGAGGTTGTGCGTTGTTCAATCACAATAGCTATGTCCAACATTGTTTGTTGGATAAGACTTGATTGATCCTTGGATATTGGTCTTTGGTATCGTCCAAGAACTCTTTTTGTAGTTAGGTTCACAGATTCAGTTTTGTAAATGTTCTAACAACAAGAGACAGAGAAAGATATAAATCTTGACACTATCCTTGATTGAGTTTCTACTCTCGGAGTTGTGTTGAGTTTTTCCATACAGATTGCCTACGAAAAATTTGGTGGTGTATTTTGGTACCCCCAGTGTTTTCATATACTTAGTATGCATAAGATAATGATAGTTCAATCCGGGTGAAGCTCTAAAATCATGTAAGCATATTAAAGACCAATCTGGGCATTAGATGGATACACATTCTCAATTCTCTTCGGGAATATGATGTATAACTACGAATCTATAATTCTGATGCTGAGTCAGAATTTCATGCATATTTATTTCATATATCCGTATCTGGACAGAAGCAATATTATAATTTTCTCCTTTGTCAAAAATCCACCATCAACAATCCGCCAGACTGGTCTTCTCCTCTATACTTCCAAATGTATAATTTAATCAGTGTTTTTTTTTACTTCATGCTAGTTTATTAATCAGTTTCCTTAACGTACTCTTTTGTATTGCTATTAATAAATTAAGTTTTATTTGTGGGGATAATTTGATATGGCATATACTAAATTAAATTTTATTCAATAAGATAATTTTGACATGAAACATTCACTGGGGTGCACCTTTTTTTTTTTTTCTTTTTTCCTTTTTAATTAATGGATACATCGTCCCGAAGGCAAACGAGAAAATTCCACTCATACCCTAACTATAGGTTACCCAAAAGACCATGCGCCTAATAAAAAGATATTTATACCCCAAACCATGAATTAAATATATATTTGATGAAAGGTGAAAGGATCGTATTAACCTTGAGCATATAAGTGTACAAACCTAACTTTCACCCAGACAAGCCCATAAATTCTTCGGGACGTTTAAGACAGAGAAAGTAGATATCACCTAAGAAAACTAGAGTTCAAAAATTGGAAAAAAATCAAAAAATATGCAAACAGAGATTAATCATTCATCTGTCATTTGAAAGACTTCCATTTGCAGCAACAACAAACTAGCCATGGTGATTTGTGCTTCAATCATCCTAAACTTGCAACATAGAATCCAACGTACTAGACTGTTATAATCAAGGTAGCATAAATTTGGCAAGCATAACTCACTTTTTTCTGTGTTAGAAGTCAAGTCATTCAAAACAAGAAGAAAGATACATCCAAATCCGGAAAAGAATTAAACAAATAAAAATATATCTTTTCTTTTCCGTAATAATACTTATAAAGAAACTCGACAATTATTTGAACAAAAATAAAATTTATTTATTTCAAATCTTAGAATAATAGTTGTATAGTGAACACCTTTTTGTATTTTAAATTTTCCATGCTACAAAAAACAAAAACCAGACATAAGAAATTTAATGAAAAACGATTTTAAAGGTATATCGTTATCTACGGTAAATCGAGATCAGCCATTAAAGGACATATTATCAATGAAGAATTCAAACATATAAATTTAACTATTGTGCCTTTATTTTTTGAATTGTTTCAAATAAAAAAAATTAATAATGAATGTAAGTAACAGAAAAAGAAAATGTGAATGTAACTCAATACATTTTACGCATAACTCAAACATATAAATTTAACCATTATGCCTTTATATTTTAAAGCGTTTATTTCACATAAGAAAAATTAATGATGAATGTAGCTAACGGAAAAAGAAAATGTGAATGTAACTTAATTCATTAATTTTGTTAAACTTAATTAAGTTGCATGTAAATATTGAGCAAATGCTATATAAGCAACAACAACCGAAACACAAGTACACAATTCGATTAATAAGATACAAAAAATATAATTTGTCTTTAGCATGATGAAGAACAAGTTGGTGTTCGTTGTGATCATGGCAACTATTATCAGTACCATGTTTACAACGGGAGATGTTTTTGCTCACTTTATGGATGTCACCGATGGGCAACCTCCAATATCAGCTGAGGTGACACCGTATGATGAATATAGGTTTAGTGCTTGCGCTGGGCTTGCCAAGATTGCCGGTCCTCAGTGTGAAAAGGAATTCGAGAACTATATTGCTCATGATAATACTCATAAAAAGATTGAGAAACATGTATTAACATTTAATTGTTGTGTAGTTTTAGATCAACTGGGAAGGGATTGCGAAATTGTATATTCGCCTCAACAGGTTAAATCTTCGCATGATGAATCTAGGCACTTCACACGTTTTTCACTTGCCCTTATCCGGGAGACTTGTTTTCCTCTCTATGGTACTAAATTTATAAATTAATCAGTGTTTTTCTTCTTCATGTCAGTTTTTTAATAAGTTTACTTGGCAGACTCTTTTGTAATGACGATAATGAATTTGATATTATTTGTTGGGATGATATGATATGCGGTGTATTGTCGATGCTAAATTAAATTTTATTCATTTGGATAATTATGACACGAATACATTTACTGGGATGCGCTTTCTTATTTTATTTTCTTTACTTTTTCCTTTTTTTTTTTTGGAGTGTGCCTGAAGAAAAAAGAGAAAATTAGGCTCGTGCCCCAACCATGGGTTACCCATAAAAGCAAGCTCCTGGAGATATTTATGCCCTAAGTCCCAAATTAAATATATTTTTAATAAAAACTAAGGACCAAATTAACCTTGAGTATATAAGTGCATAAACCTAAGTTTTTCTCAGACAAGCCCATAAATTTTTCAGGCTTAGAAGAGGGAGAAGATCTCACCTGAGAAAACCAAAATGAAAAAAAAATTGATTAAAAACAGAAAAGAAAATCAAATTGTAATAATCATAAAGTAGGTCAATAACTATTGACTAGTCAAGTGACTTTTATGCCGCGTATCGATATAATTAAAGAAAATTAATCTAAACATTTGAGTATTAATTGAATTAAAATTTGGAAAAAACAATAGTACCATTAGATATATCACGGAGAATTATGGGAAATCGACTATTAAAACGCGTCATTAGGACATCGTAAGAGAAAAATATCGCACTCGGGAGTTAGAGTTGTAAAATGTCTAATTGGATCTTGAATGTGATGTTGACCGTTCTTGACCCTGCGTTAACCATAACTTTTATTGGACTTGACTTTTACTGGACCTCTCATTAGTTAATGGTTACCCCTTTGTAAACGGTTAGACATGAAATAATAGATCCTACATATTTTTATTTTTATTGACCGGTAGAGAATTTGATGCTTGCGATTTTTGAACTCAGGTCACTGGTATCATTACTTAGTAACTTTTCCACTGTACTACGGTGATACCGGCATCCAATATATATATATATATATATATATATATATATATATATATATATATATATATCTTAATTTTGTAAAATTTGATGGACTTTTTGGTTGCATGTTAAATGATATATTGATGGGGTTTGTAGAGCCTTGCTCCAACGATCAAGATAGATAGTAATCAACAAAGTATTTTCATCTCATATCTGAATTAGTGGGAGACTGAGGTCGGGCTCATCTACATTCCAGACCGAAGTTAATTGGTGGTAGGCTAGTGTCTGTTGCGTCTTAATGAGTTTGGTGTTCAATCAAGACTAGGTCCCGGTTTTTTTGCATTTAAGGTTTCCTTGTTAACTAAATTTCTCGAAATCAGTGTTATTTCTTTTTCCGCATTATATTGTTTATCTTTATGATTGAAATATCAGAGGTTGTGCGTTGATCAATCACAATAGCTAGGTCCAACCTTGTTTGTTGGATAAGACTTGATTGATCCTTGGATATTTGTCTTTGGTACCGTCCAAGAACTCTCTTTGTAGTTAGGTTCACGGATTCAGTTCTGTAAACGTTCTAACAACAAGTGACGGAGAGAGAGATAAATCTAGACACTTTCCTTGATTGAGTTTCTACTCTCGGAGTTGTGTTGAGTTTGTCCTTCAAATTGCCTACGAAAAAGTTGTTGGTGTATTTTGGTACCCCGGTGTTTTCATGTACTTTATACGGCCATACATAAGATAATGATAGTTCAATCCAGGTGAAGCTCTAAAATCATGTAGGCATATTAAAGACCAACCTGGAAATTAGATGGACACACATTCTCAATTCTCTTGCGGAATATGATGTAGAACTACGAATTTATAATTCTGATGTTAAGTCAGAAGTTCATGCATATTTATTTTATATATCCGTAGCTAGACAGAATCAATATTACAATTTTATCCTTTGTCAAAAATCCACCATCAACAATCCGCCAGACTGGTCTTCTCCTCTATGCTTCTAAATGTATAATTTAATCAGTGTTTCTTTGTACTTCATGCTAGTTTATTAATCAGTTTCCTTAACTGACTCTTTTGTATTGCTGATAATAAATTAAGTTTTATTTGTTGGGATAATCTGACATGAATTATATTGCATATACTAAATTAAATTTTATTCGTTAGGATAATTTTGACATGAAACATTCACTGGGGTGCGCCTTTTTTTAATTCTTTTTTATTTAATGCATACATCGTCCCGAAGGCAAACGAGGAAATTCTGCTCATACCCTAACCATAGGTTACCCAAAAGACCATGTGCCTAATATAAAGATACCCAAAACCCTGAATTAAATATATATATTTGATGAAAGTTGAAAGGATCGTATTAACCTTGAGCATATAAGTGTACAAACCTAAGTTTCTCCCAGACAAGCGCATAAATTCTTCGGGTTTAGGGGAGAGAAAGTAGATATCACCTAAGAAAACTAGATTTCAAAAATTGGAAACAAATCAAAAAATATGCAAACGGAGATTAATCATTCATATGTCATTTGAAAGATTTCCATCATTATCGGTATTGCAGCAACAACAAACTAGCCATGGTGATTTGTGCTACAATCATCCTAAACTTGCAACATAGAATCCAACGTACTAAACTATCATCATCAAGGTAGCAAAAACTAGGCAAGCAAAACTCCCTCTTTATCTGTGTTAGAAATCAGGTCATTCAAAACAAGAAGAAAGATACATCCAAATCCAGAAAAGAATTAAACAAATAATAATATATCTTTTCTTTTCCGTAATACCTATAAAGAAACCCGACAATTGTTTGAACAAAAATAAAATTAATTTATTTCAAATCTTAAAATAATAACTGTAAAGTGAATTTGACACCTTTTTGTATTTTAAATTTGTCATGCTATAAAAATCAAAAACCAGACAAAAGAAATTTATTAAAAGACGATTTTAAAGGTATATCGTTATCTATGGTAAATCGAGATCAGCCATTAAAGGACATATTATCAACGCAGAATTCAAACATTTAAATTTAACTATTGTGCCTTAATTTTTTGAATCGTTTCAAATAAAAAAATTAATAATGAATGTAAGTAACAAAAAAAAGTAAATGTGAATGTAACTTAATACATTTTACTTATGAACTCAAACATATAAATTTAACTATTATGCCTTTATATTTTAAAGCGTTTATTTCACATAAGAAAAATTAATGATGAATGCAGCTAACGGAAAAAGAAAATGTGAATATTGAGTTGCATGTAAATATTGAGCAAATACTATATAAGCAACAACAACCAGTACACAATTCGATTAATAAGATACAAAAAATATAATTTGTCTTTAGCATGATGAAGAACAAGTTGTAGTTCGTTGTGATCATGGCAACTATTATCAGTACCATGTTTATAACGGGAGATATTTTTGCTCACTTTATGGATGTCACCGATGGGCAACCTCCAATATCAGCTGAGCTGACACCGTATGATGAATATAGGTTTGGTGCTTGTGCTGGGCTTGCCAAGATTACTTAGGTCCTCAATGTGAAAAAGAATTCGAGAACTATATTGCTCATGATAATACTCATAAAAAGATTAAGAAACATGTATTAACATTTTATTGTTGTGTAGTTTTAGATCGACTGGGAAGGGATTGCGAAATTGTATATTCGCCTCAACATGTTAAATATTGTAATGATGAATCCAGGCGCTTCACACGTTTTTCACTTGCACTTATCCGGGAGACTTGTTTTCCTCTCTATGGTACTAATTTATAATTTAATCAGTGTTGTTCATCTTCATGTCAGTTTTTTAATAAGTTTACTTGGCAGACTCTTTTGTACTGACGATAATCAATTAAATTTTAGTTGTTGGGATAATTTGATATGCGGTGTATTGTCGATGCTTATACATGAGAAAATAAGAAAGCACATTCTTCTTTTCTTTTCTTAACTTTTTCCTTTCTTTTTTTTTTGGAGTGTGCCTGGAGGAAAATGAGAAAATTAGGCTCAGGCCCCAACCATGGGTTACCCATAAAAGCAAGCTCCTGAAGATATTTATGCCCTAAGTCCCGAATTAAATATCTTTTTTAATAGAAACTAAGGACCATATTAATCTTGAGTATATAAGTGCATAAACCTAACTTTCTCTCAGACAAGCCCATAAATTTTTCAGGCTTAGAAGAGAGAGAAGATCTCACCAGAGAAAACCAAAATGAAAAAAAAATGATTAAAAACGGAAAACAATCTCAAAGTGTAATAACCATAAAGTAGGTCAATAACTATTGAATAATCAAGTGACTTTTATGCCGCGTATCGATATAATTAATGAAAATTAATATAAAATTGTAAGTATTAATTGAATTAAATTTTGCACAAAACATTAGTACCATTAGATATATCACGAAAAAAATGCGGGAAATCGACTATTATAACGCGTCATTCGGACATCGGAAGAGGAAAAATATCGCACTCGGGAGTTATAGTTGTAAAATGTTTGACATGATCTTGAATGTGATGTTAACTTTGATCGTTCTTGACCCTGCGTTAACCATGACTTTGATTGGACTTGACTTTTACCGGACCTCTCATTGGTTAATGGTTACCTCTTTGAAAACGGTTAGACATGAAATAATAGATCCTACATATTTTTATTTTTTTAACCGGTAGAGAACTTGATGCTTGCGAGTTTTGAACTCAGGTCACTGATATCATCACCTAGTGACTTTACCACTGTACTACGGTGACACCGGCATCCTATATATATATATTAATTTATAAAATTTGTTGGACTATTTGGTTGCATGTTAAATGATATATTGATGGGGTTTGAGAGTCTTTCTCCAACGATCAAGATAGATAGTAATCAACAAAGTCTCTTCATCTCATACCTGAATTAGTGGGATACTGAGTTCGGGCTCATCTACATTCCATGCCGAAGTTAATTGGTAGTAGGCTAGTTTCTGTAGCGTCTTAATACAGTTTGGTGTTCAATCTGGACTAGGTCCTGGGATTTTTCTGCATTTGCGGTTTCCTTGTTAACAAAATTTCTCGCGTCTGTGTTATTTCTTTTTCCGCATTATATTGTTTATCTTTATGATTTAAATATCAGAGGTTGTGCGTTGATCAATCACAATAGCTAGGTCCAACCTTGTTTGTTGGATAAGACTTGATTGATCCTTGGATATTGGTCTTTGGTAACGTCCAAGAACTCTCTTTGTAGTTAGGTTCACGGATTCAGTTCTGTAAACGTTCTAACAAGAAAAGAGAGAGAGAGATATAAATCTAGACACTTTCCTTTATTGATTTTCTGCTCTCGAAGTTGTGTTGAGTTTATCCATATAGATTTCCTACGAAAAAACGGGTGGTCTATTTTGGTACCCCCAGTGTTTTAATATACTTCATACGGCCATACATAAGATAATGATAGTTCAATCCGGGTGAAGCTCTAAAATCATGTAGGCATATTAAAGACCAATCTGGCCAATTAGATGGATACGCATTCTCAATTCTCTTGCGGAATATGATGTATAACTACGAATATATAATTCTAAAGCTAAGTCAGAAGTTCATGCATATTTATTTCGTATATCCGTAGCTGGACAGAAGCAATATTATAATTTTCTCCTTTGTCAAAAATCCACCATCAACAATCCGCCAGACTGGTCTTCTCCTCTATGCTTCCAAATGTATAATTTAATCAGTGTTGTTTTTTACTTCATGCTATTTTATTAATCAGTTTCCTTAACGTACTCTTTTGTATTGCTGATAATAAATTAAGTTTTATTTGTTGGGATAATTTGATATGAATTATATTGCATATACTAAATTAAATTTTATTGGTTAGGATAATTTTGACATGAAACATTCACTTGGGTGCACCTTTTTTTTTTTCTTTTTTATTTAATGGATACATCGTCCCGAGGGCAAACGAGAAAATTCCGCTCATACCCTAACTATAGGTTACCCAAAAGACCATGCGCCTAATAAAAGGATATTTATACCTCAAACCCTAAATTAAATATATATTTGATGAAAGTTGAAAGGATCGTATTAACCTTGAGCATATAAGTGTGCAAACCTAACTTTCTTCCAGACAAGCCCATAAATTCTTCGGGACGTTTAACAGAGAGAAAATAGATATCACCTAAGAAAACTAGATTTCAAAAATTGGAAAAAAAATCAAAAAATATGCAAACGGAGATTAATCATTCATATTTCATTTGAAAGACTTCCATCACTATCGGTATTGCAGCAACAACAAACTAGCCATGGTGATTTGTGCTTCAATCATCCTAAACTTGCAACATAGAATCCAACGTACTAGACTATCATAATCAAGGTAGCAAAAATTTGGCAAGCATAACTCACTTTTTTCTCGTGTTAGAAGTCAAGTCATTCAAAACAAGAAGAAAGATACATCAAATCCAGAAAAGAATTAAACAAATAAAAATATATCTTTTATTTTCCGTATTAATACTTATAAAGAAACCCGACAATTATTTGAACAACAATAAAATTTATTTATTTCAAATCTTAGAATAATAGTTGTATAGTGAATTTGACACCTTTTTGTATTTTAAATTTTTCATGCTACAAAAAACAAAAACTAGACATAAGAAATTTAATGAAAAACGATTTTAAAGGTATATCGTTATCTATGGTAAATCGAGATCAGCCATTAAAGGACATATTATCAATGCAGAATTCAAACATATAAATTTAACTATTGTACCTTTATTTTTTGAATCGTGTCAAAAAAGAAAAATTAATAATGAATGTAAGTAACAGAAAAAGAAAATGTCACATAAGAAAAATTAATGATGAATGTAGCTAGCGGAAAAATAAAATGTGAATGTAACTTAATTCATTTATTTTGATAAACTTAATTAAGTTGCATGTAAATATTGAGAAAATGCTATATAAGCAACAACAACCGAAACACAAGTACACATTTCGATTAATAAGATACAAAAAAATATAATTTGTCTTTAGCATGATGAAGAACAAGTTGGTGTTCGTTGTGATCATGGCAACTATTATAAGTACCACGTTTACAACGGGAGATGTTTTTGCTCACTTCAGCTGAGATGACACCGTATGATGAATATAGGTTTAGTGCTTGTGCTGGGCTTGCCAAGATTGCCGGTCCTCAGTGTGAAAAGGAATTCGAGAACTATATTGCTCATGATAATACTCATAAAAAGATTGAGAAACATGTATTAACATTTAATTGTTGTGTAGTTTTAGATCGACTGGGAAGAGATTGCGAAATTGTATATTTGCCTGAACATGTTAAATCTTCGCATGATGAATCTAGGCGCTTCACAAGTTTTTCACTTGCCCTTATCCGGGATACTTGTTTTCCTCTCTATGGTACTAAATTTATAATTTAATCAGTGTTTTTCTTCTTCATGTCAGTTTTTTAATAAGTTTACTTGGAAGACTCCTTTGTAATGACGATAATGAATTTGATATTATTTGTTGGGATGATATGATATGCGGTGTATTGTCGATGCTAAATTAAATTTTAATCATTTAGATAATTTTGACACGAATACATTTACTCGGATGCGCTTTCTTCTTCTATTTTCTTTACTTTTTCCTCTTTTTTTTTTGGAGTGTGCCTGAAGGAAAACGAGAAAACTAGGCTCGGGCCCCAACCATGGGTTACCCATAAAAGCAAGCTCCTGGAGATATTTATGCCCTAAGTCCCAAATTAAATATCTTTTTAATAGAAACTAAGGACCAAATTAACCTTGAGTATATAAGTGCATAAACCTAAGTTTCTCTAAGACAAGCCCATAAATTTTTCAGGCTTAGAAGAGGGAGAATATCTCACCTGAGAAAACCAAAATGAAAAAAAATTGATTAAAAACAGAAAACAAATCAAATTGTAATAATCATAAAGTAGGTCAATAACTATTGACTAGGCAAGTGACTTTTATGCCGCGTATCGATATAATTAGTGAAAATTAATCTAAAATTTTAAGTATTAATTGAATTAAAATTTGGACAAAACAATAGTACCATTAGATATATCACGAAAAATTATGGGAAATCGACTATTAGAACGCGTCATTCGGACATCGGAAGAGAAAAATATCGCACTCGGGAGATAGAGTTATAAAATGTCTAACTGGATCTTGAATGTGATGTTGACCGTTCTTGACCCTGTGTTAACCATGACTTTGATTGGACTTGACTTTTACTGGACCTCTCATTAGTTAATGGTTACCCCTTTGTAAACGGTTAGACATGAAATAATAGATCCTACATATTTTTAATTTTTTTTGACCGGTAGAGAATTTGATGCTTGCGAGTTTTAAACTCAGGTCACTAGTATCATTACTTAGTAACTTTACCACTGTACTACGGTGACACCTACATCCAAGGAAAGACGTTGTTGATTACTATCTATCTTGATATATATATATATATATATATATATATATATATATATATATATATATTGTAAAATTTGATGGACTTTTTGGTTGGATGTTAAATGATATATTGATGGGGTTTGTAGAGCCTTGCTCCAACGATCAAGATAGATAGTAATCAACAACGTCTTTTCATCTCATACCCGAATTAGTGGGAGACTGAGTTCGGGCTCATCTATACTCCATACCGAAGTTAATCGTTAGTAGGCTAGTGTCTGTAGCGTCTTAATACAGTTTGGTATTCAATCTGGACTAGGTCCCGGTTTTTTTTTTGCATTTACTGCTTCCTTGTTAACAAAATTTCTCGTGTCTGTGTTATTTCTTTTTCCGCATTATATTGTTTACCTTTATGATTGAAATATCAGAGGTTGTGCATTGACCAATCACAATAGCTAGGTCCAACCTTGTTTGTTGGATAAGACTTGATTGATCCTTGGATATTGGTCTTTGGTACCGTCCAAGAACTCTCTTTGTAGTTAGGTTCACGGATGCAGTTCTGTAAACGTTCTAACAACAAGAGACGGAGAGAGATATAAATCTAGACAATTTCCTTGATTGAGTTTCTACTCTCGGAGTTGTGTTGAGTTTGTCCTTCAAATTGCCTATGAAAAAGTTGGTGCTGTATTTTGGTACCCCCTGTGTTTTCATATACTTTATACGGCCATACATAAGATTATGATAGTTTAATCCGGGTGAAGCTCTAAAATCATGTAGGCATATTAAAGACCAATCTGGCAATTAGATGGATATGCATTCTCAATTCTCTTGCGGAATATGATGTAGAACTACGAATCTATAATTTTGATGTTGACTCAGAAGTTCATGCATATTTATTTCATATATCCGTAGCTGGACAGAAGCAATATTACAATTTTATCCTTTGTCAAAAATCCACCATCAAAAATCCTTGACCGGGTCTTCTCCTTTATGCTTCCAAATGTATAATTTAATCAGTGTTTCTTTGTACTTCATGCTAGTTTATTAATCAGTTTCCTTAACTGACTCTTTTGTATTGCTGATAATAAATTAAGTTTTATTTGTTGGGATAATTTGACAAGAATTATATTGCTGTTGATGGTGGTTTTTAGCTTAGGGATAAAATCATAAAACCGTACATCTTCCATGACGTCACTATGACCAATAGCGCATTTATTGAATCAATCAGCGTATTTACGTAAGAATTACCAGGGTACCTTTTTTTTATACATGTGTCATGTTCCACGACAGAACCCTTAGTATTAACTGACATCACCTCTGTATACACCTAACCCTAATTCTCCCACAGTGCCTATGGCAAACCATGCCAGCCACGTCTCTGCGCCAAGGCATGCCAACCATGCCAGCCGCACCACCGTGCCAATGGCAAACCATGCCAGCCACATCTCTGCGCCAAGGCATGCCAACCATGCCAGCCGCACCACCGTGCCAATGGAAAACCATGCCAGCCACGTCTCTGCGCCAAGGCATGCCAACCAAGCCAGCCGCACCACCGTGCCAATGGCAAACCATGTCGGCCATGTCTCTGCGCCAAGGCATGACAACCATGCCAGCTACACCACCGTGCCAATGGCAAACCATGCCAGCCAGAGACGCCAAGGCATGCCAACCATGCCAGCCGCACCACCGTGCCAATGGAAAACCATTCCAGCCACGTCTCTGCGCCAAGGCATGCCAACCATGCCAGCCGCACCACCGTGCCAATGGAAAACCATGCCAGCCAGGTCTCTGCGCCAAGGCATGCCAACCATGCCAGCCGCACCACCGTGCCAATGGCAAACCATTGCCAGCCACGTCTCTGCGCCAAGGCATGCCAACCATGCCACCCGCACCACCATGCCAATGGAAAACCATGCCAGCCACGTCTCTGCTCCAAGGCATGCCAACCATGACAACCGCACCACAGTGCCAATGGGAAACCATGCCAGCCACGTCTCTGCGCCAAGGCATGCCAACCATGCCCGCCACTCCATCGTGCCAATGGAAAACCATGTCAGCTACTTCTCCACGCCAAAATGAAGGGTTGCAATAATCAACGGCTACCCTTCTCTTTGAGATACAGATCTCGACCACACAAGTTCGCCACCTGACGCATGGCAACTTGCGGCCCAAAGCCAAAACACACGGTTTGCACCTAAGCCCTAATTTGGTCGCGCCTTACTACTCTTTGACAAGGCCATGACTCAACGCTGGATGCTAAAATGAAGGGTTGCAATAATCAACGGCTACCCTTCTCTTTGAGATGCAGATCTCGACCACACAAGTTCTCCACCTGACGCATAACAACTTGCGACCCAAAGCCAAAACACACGGTTTGCACCTAAACCCTAATTTGGCCGCGCCTACTCTATGGCAAATCCATGCTCAACGTTGGATGCTAAAACAGAGGGTTGCAATAATTAACGGCTATCCTTCCCCTCCGAGATGCGGATCTCGACCGTTCAAGTTCTCCACCTAACTTACGACCCAAAGCCAAAACATCACGGTTTGCATCTAAACCCCAAATTTGGACGTGCCTATTCTTTGGCAAAGCCATGTCGACTCTACCATGTCCACTGGCATGCCACCATGCCATACGAATAACTTGCTACACGTTTTCCCATGAAAACACTCGAGACATCTAACACATGTCACAAACTCGGGGGATGCTCATAAAGGGTATTTGTTTGGCGGCTTACAAGGCGTGCGCATACACTACGCCCGTTACATGAAAGTGTCATAAGAATGAGTCGGTTAGTAAATACAAGGAATAATGGTGAAACGCTCCTTTCATTATGGAACATCAAACGCGTTACCCATTTATCACCTCCTTCCACTTTACTCCGCCTCGTTCCCATTTTTCCAGTACATTATGTTACGACTTGTATAAAGAGGTCTTACCTATTTCCACTAAATAACAAGTTTTGGTCGAGCATACAACACTCGAGAAACCACTTGCTAGCTTTCCCATCTGTTAGCTTTCACTTTCCGATACAAGTCAAACAACTACTCTTCGAGAATCAACTATTCTCGGTCTCAACACGTTCCGCTTAAAAACCAACCCTTCTCCTTCACTTTGTGACCGAAGCAAGTCTGGAACGACCATTTCTTGGTTTAGGAAGGATTTGTACAGATTTATCTCTCGAATATAAAGTACTCCTTGCAAGACATTGTTTAGGGTTTAGACTAGGTTCTCACCCACTCACGTGAAATTACCAAAATCAAATGAGAAACCGTTTTCACCCTCAAACAATTGGCGACCACAGCGACGGGATTAATCTCTCAGTTGCAATACCAATTTCAAAATATGCTTCATAACTCCAATTCAGAAGGTGGTCGGTTTTAGGACTGAATCCGTACCCCCAAACTCCACTCAGATGAATGGCAATGTTTCCTCTCCTAATGCAGCATCCAACAACGCATCGACGGAGAAGTCCCGAGACTGATCGACTTGGCACGGGCTCAGGAGATCCATACCAAGAATATGGATCTGATGAAAGAAGCGATTAACATCATACTCGACTTCCTTATCAGCCTAACGTCAGAATTGAGCGACCCGCCTGCCCCGGAAACTCCAGAACTGGGGACTCACGCCCTGGAAGGTCACTCCCAAGTCAATAGATTCACTACCAATCAGAAACCAATGGACCAGGAAGCGGCCTCGCTGGTGGAGAGTTTGTGTGAACTCTTGCATCTTTCAAAGGATCAACGGATGGAGACGTTCACCACCATCAATCGAATAGCATTAAATGTATCCCTGGTTCCTTCATGATCGGAGACCTCGAGGATACCACAGATGTCCATCAACAATGTCACATTTACCGACGACGATATTATGGCAGAAGAAGGACATAACCGGGCCCTACATGTCACAACCCGTATCGAGGATGTAGAATTAAATAGGGCTCTTATCGACACAGGAGCATCCTCCAACGTCATTACACTCAGGACGCTCAGAACAGCCAGGGTGCGACCAAACGAAGTTGTGCGAAAGCCCACTATGATGACCGATTCGAAGAAAACCAGACTAACACGTATAAATACATCAACCTGAATCTATCAGTGGGACCAGTCCAGTCAAGGTTGAGGTTCGAAGTAATCGAAAATGAGCCAGATTACCACATGATACTGGGAAGGCCGTGGCTCCATGATAATAGAATCATTCCTTCGTCATACCACCAGTGCCTGAAAACCATGCTACACGGAGAAGTCATCCGCATCGCTGCATCATTATCTCCCTATGCGCCGATATGCGGCATGGGGACATTTGAGCCTAGAAAAAGCCCACAGACCACATCCGACAAAGCTCGCCACACCCCACTACCAAAATGGGCGTCAATTGCAGAAAGCCATGAGCCTGCGCCATTTCACGGAGAAACTCGGTCTCACCATGCCCTATTGGAAGAGAGAGACACCGGCCTTCACCCGCCATGTCGGAGCTTGGCTCACGCCCGCACCAAGAGAGAACGGACTTTTATCATGAGACATGACGAAAAGGGGAAGACCGTATATCAGCGTCGCTATTAGCAATTAACAGGAGAGACTACCACACAGTCTCTCCGCCCAACGAGATGTGAACACGGTTACGAGCCGCAAGAGGAAGTACCTGATGCACGACGACAGCTAAAAGACAGAACCAACTCTACCATGGAAGAACATGAGGTTGTTAATATCGGGAGTGAGGAATCTCCGCGACCCATCTCGATCAGCTCGACTCTGCGCGCAGACGAACGTGCAAAGCTATTAGACCTTCTCAAGGAATATCAAGATGTATTTGCCTGGACATACGAGGAAATTCCTGGCTTGGACGAGAAGCTGGTCACTCCCCATCTACACGTAATACCCAGATCCAAACCGGTCAAACAAACCCCGAGGAAGTTCAGGCACGATGTGGAAGAACAAATTAAGATATAAGTTCAAAAACTACTGGCAGCTGGTTTCATCAAACCGATTCACCACCCTACTTGGTTAGCCAACATAGTTTCGGTGAAAAAGAAGAACGGCCGAGATCAAAAAGTCTTTGTGTTGATTTTCCTGATTTGAACAAATGTTGCCCTAAGGATGACTTTCCACTCCCCAACATTGACATGCTGGTAGACGCCACCAGCGGACTCGGTATGTTCTCTTTCATGGACGGATACAGCGGCTACAATCAAATAAAGATGTACGAACACGATGCAAGTAAGACGGCTTTTCGAACCCCTCTCGAAACTTTTACTACATTGTAATTCCTTGATGCAAGAACGCCGCGCCACATACCAATGCGTCATGACCACCATTTTTCACGACATGATGCACAAGCAAGTCGAAGATTACGTAGACGACATAGTCGTTAAATCAAGAACTCGGGCGACCCATGCGGATATTCTGCGGAAGGTGTTTGAAAGATGTCGCGAGTACAAATTGAAGATGAACCCATTGAAATATGCTTTTGGTGTCTCTTCGGGCAAATTCCTAGGTTTCCAGGTGACCGCCGAGGGGATCCAAGTTGACCCAATCAAAAACCAAGCCATCCTCACAATGTCACCTCCAGATTGTGAAAGAACTCCGCAGTTTCATGGGTAAAATAAACTACATTAAATGCGTTTTATACCGGGGTTGGCTCAACTCGTTGCTTCGTTTACCCCCTTGCTGAAGAAAGAAGCGAACTTTGTCTGGACCGCACTACAACAGGATGCGTTTCGGAAGATTCAGAAAATATTATCTTCCCCAGCCGTCATGAAGTCTCCCGCACAAGGAAAATCATTGCACCTCTACACCGCTTTTAGTGACACTGTCGTAGGAGCTCTCCTCTCCCAAGACGACGGCGAAGGGATTGAGCATCCCATATACTACTTCAGTCGAACTTTAAGAGATGCTGAGCTCAGATATCCCAAAGCAGAAAAGGCATGTTTGGCCCTGATCCACTCCATCGATAAATTCAGACATTACCTGCTTTCCAACAAAGTGGTACTGATATCTAAGTCTGATCCCGTGAAGTTCCTCCTCTCAAAACCGGCCCTGACGGGAAGGTCAAGCTAAATGGATTCTCCAAATGTCGGAATTCGACATAACATGTGCTTCCCTCAGAGCTATCAAAGAGAAAGCGATTCTTGAGACTTGCTAGTTAGCGTTCAGGAGAGAATGCCACGACACTACAAGAGGAACTCTCTAGAGATTTTCCAAAAATCTATTTCATTCAAGAAGAAACATGGCTACTATTTTTCGACGGCTCCGCCACCCCCAACAACGGTACCGGAGGAGCAGGTGTGGTTCTAGTATCCCCAGCCGGTGAAGTCTTCTCGCACTCCTTCAAGCTAGATTTCCCTTGCACCAACAATTCAGCAGAATATGAAGCCTTCCTCATCGGACTTTCATTGGCCAAACAAGCTGGCGCCACACGTCTGGAAATAAGATGAGATTCTAAATTACTTTTCAACCAGGTGAATGGAGTGTACACACTGAAGGAAGTAAACTTGGCCCCATATAGAGCCGAGGCACAGAAACTACTAAATTACTTCGCCGATGCGACCATAACGTATGTTGGGCGTAGCGGCAACCAACACGCTGATTTCCTAGCCGCATTAGCATCGAGACTGCAATTCGAAGGTTCTGAGGAAACCCTGAATGTGAAGATATGGACCGTAGCTTTGACATGGCTTTCGCAACCCGAAAAGGCCGAAGTCGACGACTGGAGAACACCAATTATCCAAGAGCTTAACAGCTCGCTTTCCCAAGGGAGAGTCAGTCTCAAAACTTTACAAAGTTTCTTCATGCTCCGAGGAGTTCTGTACCACCGAAACCCAGACGAATCCTTGTCAAGATGCCTCGTTGAGGAAGAAGCGCAACAACAACTCAAATGCTTTCACAGCGAAGTTTGAGGAATTACATTGGTGGTAACGCTCTATCGCCGTTTGCAACGCCTTGGCTTCTACTGGCCAGAAATGGAGGCTCAATCTCGGTTACTCCAAGAAACCTGTTCCAATTTTCAAGCGCCACCGCATCAATTGGAAGTCTTCAACGTTGGCCGCACTGGGGACTGGCAAGAACCATATATCAGTTACCTTCGTGACGGCGTACTCCACACCAACAATAAGCACGCGGCCAAGATAAAATAAAGGTCCAAAAGATTCGTATTCCACAAGGGAATCTTATATCGCAAAAGTTTTGGAGGAAGTTTGCTACGGTGTTTGAATGAGGCAGAAATCTCAATCATGCTGAAAGAAATACACGAAGGCGAACACCAGGGAAAATGAAAACTATTTCTTCAAATACACGAGAAATATTACTGGTCGACCATGGAGGACGATGCAGTTGTTTTTGTTCAGAGGTGCAAAAAATGTCAAATCCACGGAAACCTGATCCATGTACCGTCGACACCCCTACACTCAATAAGCATTCCGTGGCCCTTTTACAGCTGGGGACTCGACATCATTAGAAAGATCAACCAGTCATCTTCTAAACACCACGAGTACATAATCACAACAACTGAATATTTCACCAATTAGGTCGAAGCCATACATTTACGAGGAACTACTGGAGCCACGATCGCATCGTTCATCAAGGAACACATCATCTGCTGATTTGGTGTACCTAAACATATCATCACTGAAAACGGTACTCCTTTCGCCAACAAGCAAGTAGGGGACTTACTTGAAGAGTATGGAATTAAGCAAGTCTTCTCCATTGTGTACTATACTCAAGGAAACAGACAGGCGGAGAGCACTAATAAAACTTTAATCTGAATCATCAGTCGAACAGTGCAGGATAATCCTCGGACATGGCACGAACAATTGCCAATGGCTCTCTGGGCATACCGGACGTCGCCAAGAAGTTCCATTGGCGCCTCTCCCTACTTCTTCGTCTATGGTACAGACGTTATCTTCCTGAACGGAGGTTAAACTCCCGTCGGCCTAGGACTGCTAGAAGCAAGTGCGAAGTCCGATGGAATGAAAAGCGAAGCATCGAGCGCCAAGATAGCAGAATTGGACACTGTGGATTCCAGAAGATCCAAAGCGGGAGAGCACGTGCAAGCATACAAGAATCGGGTTTCCATAGCATATAAACAAAACTGTGAAACCTCGAGTTTTTCAAGTGGGAGATTTGGTACTAAAGACTGCCAAACACATCCAGCAAGATGCATCTGCACCTAAATTCTCCCCAAAATAGGAAGGGCCTTATATAGTCACGAAAGCATACAAATAGTACTATAAGGTCATTAAAGAAGATGGAGGAAAACGGGAAGCGGTCATCAACGGAAAGTGGCTCAAGGCATACTACGCCCGATCGCGCCTCGCCTACCATATCATAAACACGGATAGCAGGCATTTTTTCCTTTTCCGGGCTCAATTCTCAAGTTTCTTTCTTTTGTTTAAATCAAAGCAAGTCAATAAAATTCTCTTATTCATAAAAAAAAAAAAAAAAATTTACGGGTTCATGGAGAGTATATCTGGCTAGGGGCTTGCACCGACAAAAGAAAAGGAAAAAAAAGCGTTGGAGTACATACACGGAATGTTAGCTCTTTTACTACTACCACTCTGCCGCTAGCACAAAGACATGAGAACAAAGATGAAAAATAAAATAAAAGGAGAACAACCCTTTTATAGGAGTAATATTCTTTTGAAGTTCGAATAAGGAAAGGATTCCCTATTTTAAGCCACGAATAAGAAAAGGCAATCGGGCCCGCAAGGATAAGTCTCACGATGCCCAAAAGTCTGCGCCATGCCTTACCTCACGATACCCCAGCAATCCGCACCACGCCAGTGTCCAAGTCGCGCCCGTACCGAGCCAAGCCGTTCGCGCCGAGCCAAGCCGGGTCAAGTCAAGCCAAGCCGCCCGCACCGAGCCAAGCCAAGCCGTGCCCAAGCCAAGTTGCGCCAAGACCGAGCCGATCCGCGCCAAGCCAAATCACATTCCTAGCCACGCCAACAACTCAATAATCCAACGCCTCCACATTCCTTAACCCAGTCAAGATGACGCGTGGCCAAACCAAGCCACCATCCTGAAGCAATCGCATCTACCATTTCACGGTCCAGCCAGTAACGACACGAGCAGAATTCATGCAAGGTCGCCAACACAAGGATCACGAAATTCAGAACACTCTCGAAAAAGGTTAGACGAATCTTCCTAGTCATCTTTCATGACCCGTTATTTCGATTTTGTCCTTTTCTGTCACCATCTTATGCTTACCTCGCAACAACGCTCATGTTCTGAGTTAAGCATGGGACTTAATGTTGATGGTGGTTTTTAGCTTAGGGATAAAATCGTTAAATCGTACATCTGACATGACGTCACTATGACTAATAGCGCATTTATTGAATCAATCAGCGTATTTACGTAAGAATTACCAGGGTACCATTTTTTTATACATGTGTCATGTTCCACGACAGAACCCTTGGCGCAGAGACGTGGCTGGCATGGTTTGCCAACCATGCCAGCCACACCACCGTGCCAATGGCAAACCATGCCAGCCACGTCTCTACGCCAAGGCATGCCAACCATGCCAGCCGCACCACCGTTCCAATGGCAAACCATGCTAGCCATGTCTCTACGCCAAGGCATGCCAACCATGCCAGCCGCACCACCGTGCCAATGGCAAACCATGCCAGCCACGTCTCTGCGCCAAGGCATGCCAACCATGCCACCCGCACCACCATGCCAATGGAAAACCATGCCAGCCACGTCTCTGCGCCAAGGCATGCCAACCATGCCAGCCACGTCTCTGCGCCAAGGCATGCCAACCATGCCCGCCACTCCACCGTGCCAATGGCAAACCATGCCGCCTACTTCTCCACGCCAAAACGAAGGGTTGCAATAATCAACGGCTACCCTTCTCTTTGAGATGCAGATCTCGACCACACAAGTTCGCCACCTGACGCATGGCAACTTGCGGCCCAAAGCCAAAACACACGGTTTGCACCTAAACCGTAATTTGGCCGCGCCTACTCTATGGCAAAGCCATGCTCAACGTTGGATGCTAAAACAGAGGGTTGCAATAATCAACGGATATCCTTCCCTCTGAGATGCGGATCTCGACCGTTCAAGTTCTCCACCTAACTTACGTCCCAAAGCCAAAACATTACGGTTTGTATCTAAACCCCAAATTTGGTCGCGCCTATTCTTTGGCAAAGACATGTCGACTCTACCATGGACACTGACATGCCACCATGCCACACGTAACAACTTGCTACACGTTTTCCCATGAAAACACTCGAGATATCTAACACATGTCACAAACAGGGGGATGCTCATAAAGGGTATTGGTTTGGCGGTTTACAGCGTGCGGCGTACACTACGCCTGTTACATGAAAGTGTCATAAGAATGAGTCGGTTAGTAAATACAAGGAATAATGGTGAAACGCTCCTTTCATTATGGAACATCAATTCAAGGCGTTACCCATTTATCACCTCCTTCCACTTTACTCAGTCGTTCCCATTTTTCTACGGGACCAGAGTACGTTATGTTACGACTTGTATAAATAGGTCTTACCTATTTCCACCGAACAACAAGTTTTGGCCAGGAGCATACAACACTCAGAAACCACTTTCTAGCTTTCCCATCTGTTAGCTTTCACTTTCTGAGACAAGTTAAACAACTACTCTTCCAGAATCAACTATTCTGGTCTCAACACTTTCTTCACTTCCCTCCCTAAAACCAACCCTTCTCCTTCACTTTATGACCGAAGCAAGTCTGGAATGGCCATTTCTTGGTTTAGGCCAGATTTTGTACAGATTGATCTCTCGAATCTAAAGTACTCCCTTGTAGTACATTGTTTAGGGTTTAGACTCAGTTTCTCACCCACTCACGCGAAATTACCGAAATCAGCAGAAACCGTTTTCACCCTCAAACAATTGCATATACTAAATTAAAGTTTATTCATTAGGATAATTTTGACATGAAACATTCACTGGGTGCGCCTTTTTTTAATTCTTTTTTATTTAATGAATACATCGTTGATCCGGCCGTTAGCGTCAAAAATAATTTCACTTTCTTACTCACTAAATATGAATGAAGTACAAGGTAAGGAAGAGTTCGTTTCCACAGAGAGGCAATTGTTGTTATGCGATTTTCAGTTTCTAAGGTAACCAAGGGGGGATGTTTGTTGTTTTAGCAAAATACTAAAGTAAAAATAAAATAGAGCAAAGCAAATAATTGGAATAATCAATAAGGAGAAGATATTGGTCACGGGATAGTATCATTCACAAACATGTATTTTCATCAATGATTAGAATTGGTATTTTAATCTCTTATTTACTAAAAGTCCTAGGATACCTTGATCGCAAGTATATCCCGCTAATTCCCTGTTTTCATCACAACCACATTAAAAGATGCATATGTGAATTCTTCCTAGAAAGCAACCTAAAGTGTAAAAGCACAATTAGATTTAACTCCCTAAAAGCAATAAGTTCTATGGAATAAGACTAATCAATGCAAACTAATGTGTAAAAGCGCTAATCATTTTAACAAAAGTTATGATTCACTTGTGACTAGTAGGATATATCACTACAAGAACTACCCACAATTATGCTACTTAGAATCGGGGATAAACAACTTTTTCAGTATTGAAAACCCTAATATAGCTCTAGAGATGAATGTAAATCTGATTGATTCCTAATCAACCAAACAAACTATCAAATCATATAACACTATTAATTGTGAATCACAAACAATAAAATATTGAGACAAAACTAATTCATTGAATCATATAACATGTTGAGAAATCAACTTTATCCCATAACCAATAATAATTGTTTAGCTACTCATAGATATGGAGTTCATCATAAAATATTAATTGAATAGAAGAAGATGAACAAAAGCAAACCCTAGAAGCGTAAACAAAAGCGGCTCTCCAAAGTTCCAAGAATAATATGTGTTTTTTTAAAGTTGTAGAAGTCTTTCCTTTAAATAGCTCTCTTGTTTCCAAAATTAGGTCTAATCTTCAAAGGTCCAAAAGATAGAAGTCCACCAAGCCCATGTGTGAGAAAAACCCATGTAAAACTCTGCCCAAAACAGCCGCCGAAACTGGTATTATGGTCGGAATTTGGCCGGAATCCGGCACCGGAAAATATCTCAGGTGACCGGCAAAGTCCACCCGGTCACCAGTCAACGAGTCAACTCGGTCAACGATCCAACTCGGCCGGGTCAACTCGGTCAAGCACCGAGTCAGAGTATGAGTCAGTCACTGACTCAGCTGATTGAGTGAGTTGGTATTGGCCAAGGCCATTGCAGACCGGCCAAAAGCTCTGTGATGGACAATCCTTGTGTTTCAAATTCCTATCCATCCATGATGGTCACTTTCCATTTTCAAACCACCAAATCCCAATGGTAACAATCTTGCAACACCCTTGACTCCACTCAATATCTCCCGCAATTTCCAGCTCTCCAACTGAGCCGCAACAACACCAATTTATCTTCCCGATAAAATGCAACCTCGGACAACTCCATCTCGGTTCTTGGTTTGTAACTCAATTCCTCTAGACCACTGCATTGAATCCCATCACAAATGTTGCTGCAACAATTTCATCCATGTAATCATCACACCCCTGTAATCCTACCTCAGTCCGCAGCTATCATTCCTTATGCATCTTAGCTCCAATCCATCTTTTCCAATCAAATCCTTTCAGCTGAACTGCTTTCTGCGACTCCATTACACCATCTCTAACTTGAACAACATCACTAGTTCTTCATAACCTCACTGAAATGCAGCTCAAACAAAACCCATGACCACCACTGAATGACTTTAATCCATGTCGAGATCTTCCCGCAATCCTGGCAAGCGGCATCAACCTCGGGCCAGGCCAACATCATTCAATCCTGCAACCAAAGACTTATCCAGTCCAACAACACCAACTCAAGGCCATTTTAGTTGAACCATCTCTAAGCACAATTAAAGCCATCTGCAACTCCATGTTCTGACTTTATGGTTGTTCACTCTAATCATCCAAAGACTCGAGTCACCTGCAAAACTGCATCTTCATTTCAATTCCATTCTTTCATCATCTCCTACTCGACTTCCACGGAGACCACCACCCAGCTCCATTGCATCCAGCTCAACTCACTCGCCTAGGCCACAACCACCGGCACTTGAGACTGCAATCTCTAGCCACTTTGCGAGCCTTCCATTTCCGATCGGGGTCACCTGCAATTTCGAGATGAACCACAACCTGTGACCTAAACATACATCTAATCAACATACATTCATATTTTGATGCCTTTATTTGTTCAACATCATTCCTGCATACGCAGAATCTAGTAAGTTCTGCCCTTGTACACAATTGCATGACTAAACAACACCATTCAGAGCCATACATCATTGAACTCCTCAACTCCATTTGCTGCCAACATTTACCTGTTGGGAACCCAAGATTGACTTCATACACTGCAACTCAAACAAATCCACAGAACCATTAACTCAAACCTCAATTCCTGTGACTTGAACTAATCACCAACAGCAGCAGAACAACATCTTCTGAGACTCAGAAGAACACCCAGAACCCTTTTCAAAACCATAACCGAGAGAACATACTTTGTGTCTGAATTATCTCATCGTCTTCTATTGTTTAACCCATTTTAGTAATTAATATCGATGTTTTAAGTGTATTTTTAGGCATTTCTTGGAAATAAATATTTTTTGAAAAATCTGCTTTAAAAAGTTGCACCAATAATTTTTTTGAGATATTTGATATTCATCATTTTTGACATAACCTATTTGCTAAGGGGGTACCAAGAAGGCACTCCGCTATTCGCACCCCGCAACGTGGATAGGGGACTTCATCTTCTCCATTTCAAAATCTCGTAAATTGGCGGAAAGCTTGGTTTCACGGTAATTAGGGTTGCGACTTTGGAGCTCTTCCAGTGAGACTAAAGGGCCGGAATCGATAGCGTATCTTCCTTTGGGCCTAACAGGTTGGTATATGTGCTCGGTTTCAATCCAAATCAGTCATAATGTCCGCGAGGAGAAAATCATGGCAGCTACACGCCGAGGAGATATTCACGAGATTCCGCAAGAAAAAAGGTATTTCGCACGTATCCGGCGACCTCTAACAACTCGCATGGAGTGTGAAGGAGTTAAATATAGCAATTTGGAAGCTTTAAAACGCTGTGGAGAAATCAAAAATCGAGATTATTTCCTAAAACAAGCCGTAGAAGAATATTGAGAATTATTTGAAGTTATAAGCGATATATATCGAGGCTGTTGGGTTATAAATAGTAGGGGAGATATCATAGAACGGAGACGAGAGTCCTGGGAGGATTTGGTACGCCACAAGAGCCGGAAATCAAGTTTCACGAGAAAGGAGTTCATCACTGCATTCATGAAGAACGAAGAACAAGTACCTCAAGGACTCGCCGCTTTTCAACAGTGAAAAAGACTACCTAAGCGTGCGTCATGCTCGTCGTAATGTACTCGCGACTTCATATCTATCGAAGTCACGAATCGCGTGTTTGCAGCACACCTATAATCATGGCAAACCCGATTTTCATCATTTCTCCTTTTGCGCATCATTTGTAAACCTCTTTTTGAGCAATAAAAATGGATTTTGAGCGTAGTTTCCAACATGATGAGCTAGTAACCCATCATCGGGACGACGGAGGAAGGCGAACTTCATACATGGGTAATTTTAATTAATTCTTTTTATGACTATTGCAGCCGATTAAAATTGAATTATGATTTGATTAAATTGGTTGTTATTCAATTAGATAAGGTTATGCTTCGGTTAGATAATCTATGCTTAGGGATACAATTAATCTTTTGAGAATCAACTTTGGCAAAAATAAGAGTCCATGTTTTTATTTGTTGAGCTATAATTGTTAAAAGAATTAATATTTGAACATTTTGTTATGAGTTTGGCTAATCCCTAATCCCGAAGAACTCTCTCCGTCTTGTGACATAAATTGTATATATTCGGTATTTTTATTATTTTGTTTTATTAATTCTTAAGAATCAATCTCATCAAGTCCGAGTGAACGACAACCCTACTACCACTTTCTACAACATTATTGGAGTCACATCAATTTTAAGGGCGCATGACGCGGACTTGTGTATGGATTTGTTTTTAGGTTTTATTATTTTTTTATTTTTTTATTATTATTTGTTCCTTTGCGCGTTTTGGTCTTTCTTATTTGCTTTGTACTTAAAGCGAGTTTATATAAAAGAGAAAATAGTAAGCAAAGTGAAGCCAAATCGAAAGAAGAGAGAAACTCAAAGGAGTGAAGAGGAAAATTTTGTATATAGTGTAATTAATTTTTTATTTATTTCTTAAACCGTAATTAGGTAATTATCTTTGTAATTTTTATTTTTATTTTTCGGACTTCTTAATTTTGGAATTTATTTTGGACTTTTGGATATTTTTTAAACCCAAGGAAGGGTTATTTAAATACAAAGCGCAGACAGGAAGGACACTTATTACGATATCGCCTGCGCCTCTGGGTTCAGTACATGACATAGGAGTCGTGGCTCGGTCATTTCAACGGCTCATCCTCGGCCCGGAACGGAGGTAAGAATTCTAAACACCCGCTGAATCCCCGCTGGTCAGGTTTACCTTGGATGATTTCGTGAATATATGTCGAGGAACCGAATCGGTCACTTTAATTTCCTAAGTAAGGGCGGCAGACTGCCATACAAGATAAGAGTTCGGATTTCATCACTGCTTCTCTTCTTGCCCGCCTTAGAAAACGAAACCAACACGCAAGCCTAAGCCTCAAAACTTTTGAACTGAACGAGACCTATAGGGTAATGAGCTTAACAGAAAGTCGTTCAAAAATATTGGTTACTCTTTCGAGCATACTCAAGTTCATGATGGTTTCCACGTAGTTGAATGCTGACTCGCGCTTTGTAATGCGTGAGGCCATAGGTATCAAAGCTCCATGCTAGCCCTCGCCTCTATTCAACTTACTTAAACTCGGATTGATTCCAGAGAGGGTTTGCTCGATTCAGTAATGTAATCCTTCGAAGGATTAGAGGTCGGCTCAAAACAATCTCATGGAGCCATCATGGCTTTTTGTTTCTACAGAAATCAAGAGGTTTGCCGTGGTTTAGAGTCAGCCTTGTTTGTGTTTGTGTAAAATTCCACGTAGCTTAGAATGTCAAACTGGTATTACAATAGCCATCATAATGAATATGATTATCCGAATCTAACAATATGGACATCACTCTTTTATGACCATGAGTGTGAATAGCATGGTTGGGAACGCCAAACTTTGAAGGTTATAGGGTCATACCATGGTGAGCCCAATTACTATCCACACCCAACCGGTCAGATGAGCGCAAAATTCCTCTCTGACAGAGTCAACATGTGAAGTTAGATGCACACGTAAGTTTGCGAAATGAATAACTTAGTTACGGATGAAAGCAATGCAACGAGAAATTTCTTTCCTAGATTCAAAAAGGAAGCATGTGAGCTGAGTCACGATACATTAAAGAAGTCATGAGTCGAGTCACGATACCATAATGAAGTCATATGAGTCGATCTGAAGCTTTTGTTCGAGGCCCTGAACTTAAATCACTGAGATAATCTTAGTGTTTCCAATAGTACCCCCGAAATGAGGATAGTTACTTACATGACGAGATAAAATTGGTAACACTACTTATCTCAGATGAGGTTCAACCATTTTCATATTATTATAATGATGATTATGATGAGGACAGTGTTGATGAAGAATTTGAAATAAATAGGCATAGTGATTGAAATTGTTACCCCAATTGAGCTTTATAACGATAATATTATTTCTAGTTCAAATCCAAATAATTTTAATAATTATTCACCTATTCAAAAGGATGAGGATTTGACTAGAGATACCCCGTTTTAGACTTATGTGGTATTTCCTTTTGATTACTGAAGCCAATGATGGTTTAGAGGAACGAGTATATTTTGAGTCTGAGCTGCATTTAGAAACAATAGACTTAGAAAAAGAAAAATGAACTCGTAGAGACGAGTGAGGATACACCTGACTTAAGAATCAATTGACCATTTTCAGAATCAGATGACCTTGAAATTAGGAAGTTGTGACTAGTCTTTCTAGAGACCGAAAACTCTAAGTTTGGGGGTGATTATCATTCTCCATGTGCTTTAACTCCTTAGAAAAGTCCCTAACTTGGGACTTGACATATGTGCCTCAACCATTTCCAAAGATTATTCTCATACACTTTTTCTCAACCTAGTCATGTCCATAAAGAAGTCTGGCTTGTTGAGAACCCATCCTCGAGTTGATGTGGTTAACCCGGGCTATGATACCCACGATTGAATTTGTTTTCCCACTAGAAACCTTCCTTCCAATCAGGCACGATGAGGTCTTGCGTAGTCAATTATTAAGCTTCGAGACCAAACCCGAATTACTTCAGGATATTAGTATCGGTGACATTCGTTTAAGGAAGACCAACACAATCTTATTGTGG
>JAJJWW010005869.1:0-91767 GCA_023531295.1 Papaver armeniacum
CTAGATTACATGATTTATATCAAAATCAAGAGTTTCTTTATCTGAATTTACAATCGAGTTACATCCAAACAACAGTTTCTAAGCGGTTTTTACTCACCTCGGCTCGAAAGAAGGCTTGGATTTTAAACGTGACAGGTCAACTTTAAATGGGGATTCTACTTTCTCATTTAGAATATCAATTGAAGTTTAAACACGGAAGGAGTTAAAGTAACAATTAATAGGAAGATAACTTTATGGTGGGTTTGTTTACAAAATTTACCGTGAATTTATAATCCCATGGGATTACAAATCCCGGAATTCATGTAAATTCTTTGTGTGTTTGGTAACTCTATTAAAATTCCTAGGATTTATATAGTTTTCTTGTATTAAAGTCGTTGTATTGTTTGGCATTACCCTCAAATCTTAAAATTGCATTATTTGGGATTTAGAGTTAAAAAATAAATTTGGTCAACTAACCCAATAACGACAATTCGTGGGTGAAAAAGACATGTAAAATTTGATACTGTTTAAATGGACGAATGTAAAAATAGCCAGGATGTAAACAGTTTCATCCAACCCATTTTCAAATATCTTTACTTATTTTTAATTTACACTAGGATGCATCCAGTTTCAACCTCGCTATTTTTTAAGTTTAAGCCAGGATAAATCCAGATTCATTCTTGCTATTTTTTGGTGTCCATTTGATCCATACTAATTTTAACTCGTCCATTAGAACCATGTTCTAAAAATATTTGGGCAATTGACCCAATTTCTATAATAAAAAGTGGGTTCATAAATCCCTTGATAAATTTCCCAAAAATCTTAGGGGAGGGGTCAGACTCTATATGGAGGATTTGCTGGAAAACTGAATCCCGTAGGAAACGTGATTCCAAGGATTCGGAAAATCAAACATACAGAGGGAAACGTAATTCTACCAAATCCCCTGTACCCATAAATTCCACCTTTAAAATTCTAAGTCCAAACCCACCATTAGTATATCACCTAGTAGCGACTTTATTTTGTAATTTATTTCTTCTGGAGTTTATCATTTCCTTCCACCTCTTTCCTCCATAATCGCTTTCGGCAAAACAAGGCTATTGACGTGAGGATTTGCTCGATTGGTGGTATATACCAAAGGCGTCGTACAATAACCCATGACTTTCTTCAAGGTCTCATCTAGCTTTCTTAAGGTTTTAGTTTCAGGGTCATAATAAGAGAGAACAACATTGTACCACAGCATTTTTACAAATGGCTCAGACCAGTTGTAATCTTCCCATGCTATACTAAATTTCTTAATCCAAGTGGAAACGAACCCGCGATGTTCCTGTGCATAAGTTGACTCCCATATCGTGACATGTTTACTTGGAACTACTTCCATGACACACAAATTCCCTCCCAATACCATGAGTTCGACATGGTTAATGTCATGGCCAACAGAAGGTATCGACGGGAGCAATTTAAACCTCTCATATTCCAAATCAAAAGCTACAGTATTACGTTTGGTACTTTCCTGATCTATCCAGTGAAGAGCTCCACCTACAAAAACTCCGGCTGATGGTAAAACACTCAAGTAGGACAAAAAGGCTTGTCCGATTTTTGTATCTCCACTTAGTAGAACCCTGGAGGGTATACACTTGAACATCCCGGTAATATTGTCGCGCATAAGAACAACCTTGTATTCGTTACTTGAACGATTATAACCGGGGTAGAGTTATAACTGCCCCATTGAGTCGCCGGAAGTTGAATGTGCTCTCTAGTGACAGGATTGCAAATATAGATTTTTATTTCCTGTATTAAGGACATGGCATAATACACTAAGCTGGCATAACAAGCTAAACTGTTACAAGAACCAACCATGAAACTTTTTAAAGACGGATGGTGATGACATGACTACACTGTGATCTAACGCAAGTGTTCTGAAACAGCGGAGTTGTTCATAGACATGATTAGTACTACTAGTAGTGACCTCATCATCATCATTATTTTGTTCTGTAAAATAGAATCGTGCTTCATCAATTTTATCAGTTGTAGCGTAAAGTAAACCCATCTTAAGCTTCTTATTGGGTTTCGGGATCAAAGTTTTCCAAGTTTTGCATACTTCTCTGCACTGTAACTGTGAGAATATCGGTAAGCCAGAAAGAAGAAGTATGTTTGCTGTGATTTCTAATGGTAACTTCTCCATTAAACCTCTTGAAAGTTCTCTTCTTCTTTTATTCTTCCACCAGATTCTTGCCGCATTCTAACTTAATTACTAGTACTATGTTTTAGGTTTTGGCAGGAGACTAGACTCAAGGACTAGGAGCTTAGCGTTTTACTATCTAAGACCAAGATTGACCTAAACACTAATTAAGTTAGGCGTGTTTATTTTTTTTTTTCTGAACGGTGAGGGCCGGCAAAGAGACTTGACCGATGCAAAGTTTTGGTATCTTCGCAATGCACGAATAATCTCACTGAAAAGTAACTTCGCAATGCACGAATAATCTCACTGAAAAAACAGCTTAACGAGAATAAGTTTATTGTTTAACCTTTGACCTAATGTCGACCTTGGAAGTCTACGTTAGCAGAGAACGGCGTTAATGAAAAACAATGTAGCCTAATGTTTACCCTTAATAAGAAAACAGCGTAAAGTAAAACAATAATGAAAACAATGTAGATAGCAGAGGCTAGCTTACAGGATAAAACAACTAACAAGAGTTTAAATTCACAACTCGGCTCAAATAAGGGTTAGCATTTTGACCGTGAATAGTAAACTTCAAATGGGGATTTTTTTTTTTATCATTTTGGATATCTTAGGTTGCAATTGAAGTCTAAAAGCTGAATAAAGAGACGAAAAATAACAATAGAAGATAACTTGAGCAAGTGGCAGTAAGTTTTTCTTATTCTGTTTCCTAACGAGCTTTTCGTTCTTTTTGACGATTTTTGTTAGTGCAGTTGGCTGAAACCTGCTGTAGTCTTCCCTTGCCACACTAAACTTCATAACCCAAGACGAAACGTACCTCGCTGTTCCTGTGTATGCTTGACAGTATCTCTATGCCTTAAGGCATACTTGACAGTCTTCCTGTAACTTAACTCACATATCATGACATGATAACTTGGAATTACTTCTAAAGCACACAAATTCCATCCCAATACCATGAGGCCTACATGCTTAACGTCATGGCCAACAGAAGGCATTGGTGGGAGCAATTCAAACGTCTCATATTCCAAATCAAAAGCTACAGTCTTAGGTTTTATACCGTCCTGAACTATTCAATAAAGAGATCCTCCTGCAGAAACACCCGTTGATGGTAAAAGTGAAACACTCAAGTTACACAAAAGGTGTTTTTGACTTGTACAAGTTTTGTATCTCCACGCAGTACCACGCTGGAGGGGTGTATACCTGAACATCCAGGTAAATATTGTCGCGCAGAATAACTACCTTATTCTCAGATAAAATGACACTAACTTTTGGCTTCCAAGCAGGCTCATGTATCAAATATCCCCAACCATAACCATATTTTATGCTAGTTGTTAATTTCAGAGAGCTTGGTTGTGTTTCATGTTTTGAGAGACTGATAATGTTGGATTCTGCACGAGTAAGAAGTTATCACTCTCTTGAAAAAAAAGGAGTTGGTACTTGGTAATAACTTCGGCTAACAGCCCATGAAACAACCTGAGGTGGGTTTGGGGGATTGATTAGGTTGTTCATATCTGGTATTTGTTAGTTGTTGACATGTTTTCTTTTGAGTTTTACGCTATTGACACAGAGTTTTTCGTTGTTGAAGGAATGTTCAAATGTGCATGCCGTAACCAAAACAATATTGTAGCTAACGGAGACTAGATTACATGATTTATATCAAAATCTAGAGTTTCTATCCAAATTCACAATCGAGTTACATCCAAACAACATCCAAACAATAACTTTTATGCTTAAATGTTGGAAGTTAAACCAAGATATGGTGATTTGAGCTTTGGATCAACAAGTGTTGTTGACACAGTCTGAGGGGATCAACTACTGCAGTTGACGCAGTCAAGTTGGATCAACAGGTTCAGTTGACACAGCGTGTCATATTTGGAAGACGAGCTTACTTGAGAAGCAAGGTGCTTTGAGTTCTAGAGAGTTCTAGAAGAGTTCTATTTTAGAGTTTGGTTTATGTTAGGAATGTGTGCTTTGTTTAGAGTTTGTTTTTATTAGGAAAGTCGTTTGAGTGATTGTCAAGTTTGTGAGACTATAAGTAGGTTGTTAAGCCATGAGAGAATGTACACCAAACTGATTATCAATGTAGTCTTTTAATTGCTTCGCGTGTGTGCTCTCCTCTCTCTTGCTCGATCCTACATGTGGTATCAGAGCAAGGTGAGAGGAAGGGAGGAGAAGGAGAAAGAGTTACTCGAAGTTTTTTCATCGTTTTGTTTTAGGTTTGAGAAAAATAATTGCGTGAAGTTTGAGCTGAGGAGATGGTGTAGTTTTTCTGCCACTGAAGAGTTTGTTGGCTATTGAATCACGTCTGTGGGTTCAATATGTCTAAGAAAACTAGGTCAAGGCTGGGTTGTTGTTTGGTGCTAAGGTCATCGCCGAAAACATGGTTTAGGCCATGGTTTGAAGTTAAGAAGAACACGGGATTACTTAAGAAAGTTTATGAAATAAGACAAGACGGAGATTGTTGCTATCATGTTTGTGGCTTGTTCGCGAAGATTGAGTTACTGCTGCTACATCAAATCGATGGTGTCAGAGAAATAAAACGAAGGCGTAGTCTTGTGTTACTGCCGAAGATATTGTTGCTGTTCCAAGACCTGATGGCTGTCAAGCCGTGTTCATGGTGGTTTATTCGTGATCTTGAAGAAAAAGAAATACTTAAGCAAGGTCGAAAGTTTTATAAAAAAAAGAGGTAACATGCCGTGGAGATAATGAATGATTTCCTTGGTTGTGTGTTTCAAAGTGGTTGCTAGACGTTGATATTAGAAGGTGTAAGATTGATCCTGATGCCGGTGGTGGTTGCTGTTGTTGATTGTTTCTGTGAAGCAATGTCAAAATTTTAAAAAAAAAAAAGGGGTGTTGCTGCGAAGTTAATTGTAGCTATTTTGGCTAAAAGAAAGGTGCTGACAATGATGAATGGACATAGATTTTGTTGCTGTTGTTTGGTCACAAGGTTCGTGCTTCAAAAAAAAAAAAAAAAAAAAAAAAAAAAGTGTTATTGGAATATTATCACAGTATATGATAGGTGTTACAAAGTCTAACAGTTACAGAAGAATTGTTACAAAACAAGGTGTTACAGAAGAGTCGTAACAGTTACAGAAGTGTGACAGAAGAAAAGGTCACAGTTTGTGATAGTAAGTGTGATGATAGGTCGAACAAAAGGTGTCAGTCTTAACAGGCGTGGATGAAATTGTTTTTGTGAAAGGTGATGTGATTGTTGGTGACGGTGAAGTGAGCAAGGGTTGCTGTGGCAGAGCATTAGTTGATTTTTGAAAGGTGAGAAAGCTTTGGGTGAGTGGTTGATTCGAAGGGTTAAGTCATGGATTCGAAAAAGACAAAATGATCAAAGTTGGTATTGTAGTCAGAGGATGGTACAGTTTGATAGAGGATCAAATCTGGTATTGCAGCAGGGCTAGTACAGTTTGATTGAGGTGATCGAATTCAGAAACTTAGAATGAAAAGGAATGTTTGGAAGTTATGTTTGAGCTTAAAGGAGGAAGATAGCATGTTGGACTTTAAGCTCAAACATGGTGATTGAAGAGTTTGTGGCAGAAGCTTGGAAGTCTTACAAAGTGTGGCAGACTTTGTGTTAGTTATTGCTTGTGGCAGAAGCATAACAAAAGAAAGATTGTGAGAGAATCTTGAAAAGAAAAGAAGTGTGAAGGATTTGTAAGAAAAGCGTGACTGGAACAAAGAAGAAAAGAAGAGAAGTAGAAATACAACAGTAAGGTTGTGAAGGAAGAGTAGTAATCACCAAGATTGTAGGTGAGTAAAGTCTGCAAGTTGAAGTGAAGCAATCCCAGTGGGGATTTGGCTAGAGTTGAGTGAAGATATCCGGTGTGGGGATTTGAGAAGAGAAGTGAAGTAATTTGAGTGGAATTTGTGGTGTTAAGTGGAAATCCTGCGAGTGAAGTAGGTAAACAAGTGTTGAGTTTGAGCTACAATGCCGGTGAAGAAAGTTGAAGGTGAGCTACAGTGCTCAATGATGAGTTAAAGAATTTGGTTTTTATGTTTTGTTAGCAAGTTGTATAGAGCACAATGAGGTTTTTCTAGCTTGTTAAGGTTTGTGTTCATTTGCGATGAAGAAGAATGTGAAGAGTGTTTGAAGATTCTTTGTTAAGCCAAAATTAGAAGATTGCTTCGTTTTAGTTGGTTTGCTATATGTGTTTCGCTTTTAGTTAGTTTGCTGTGTGCTTTGTTTTTTATTTTGAGTTTGAGTTTAATTGACGGAATTCCGGTGTGATCATGAAGTTTGGGACAAGCTATAATCGAGTATAAGGAGTAAGGGTTTGTTTGGTGGTTTCTTTGAAGAAAAAAATGAGAAAAACAAGAACGTGTTAACGTTTATCAATGGAAGAAGAGGATTGGAAAATGAGAAAAGACAAGGACGTGCAAACGTCGATCAATGGAATAAGATGAGGAGTAGAAGAGTTCTGGAATCTCGTTAAGTGATATCTTGGTTTAAGGGAGGATGTTGGAAGTTAAACCAAGATATGGTGATTTGAGCTTTGGATCAACAAGTGTTGTTGAGTCGAGGGGATCAACTCATCATAGCTGACGGATTCACCAAGTTGGATCAACATGATTGACACGGCGTGTCATATTTGGAAGAGCTTACTTGAGAAGCAAGGTGCTTTGAGTTCTAGAGAGTTCTAGAAGAGTTCTATTTTAGAGTTTGGTTTATGTTAGGAATGTGTGTTTAGAGTTTGTTTTTATTAGGAAAGTTGTTTGAGTGATTGTCAAGTTTGTGAGACTATAAGTAGGCTGTTAAGCCATGAGAGAATGTAAACCAAACTCGATTATCAATGTAGTCTTTTAATTGCTTCCGCATGTGCTCTCTCTCTCTTGCTCGATCCTACATTAAACAATAGAATTGATAAGTTTGAGTATTACCTAGTAGCGGTTAGTTTTGCAAAAAATAAATTCATCATGAGCTTTTCTTTTCTTCCACCCATAAACGCTTTCCACGAAACAAGGCTATTAACGTGAGGGGTTGCTCGATTGATGGTATATACCAAGTCACCCATGAATTTCTCCAAAGTTCCATCTATACCGTCCTGAACTATCCAATAAAGAGCTTTTCATGCAAAAACACCAGTTGATGGTAAACGAAAAACACTCAAGTTACAATAGAGGTGTTTTTGACTTGTACAAGTTTTGTATCTCCAGGCAGTACCACGCTGGAGGGTGTATACCTGAGCATCCCGGTAAATATTGTCGCGCAGAATAACTACCTTGTACTCCTTACTTGAATGATTATAACCCAAACCAATAGCCGGTTTTGAGCCATGACCTCTCCAAATAGTATCCGGAAGTTGAACGTGCTCTCCAGTGACAGGATTGCAGATATAGATTTTTATATGAAGGGAACTAAAAAAATATCTTAAACTGGCAGAACAAACTAAACCGTTGCAAGAACCAACAATGAAACTTTCAGATGAAAAACAGCGGCGTGACTCTAACTCAAGTGTCGTGTAACAGCCGAGTTGTTGATCAGCGTGATTAGTATTAACTTTATCACTATTGTGGTCTGAAAAGTAGAATTGGTGGAATGGAGCTTCATTTTCAGTTGTCTTATCATGTGAAACCCCGTAAAGGAAACCCACATTGGGTTGAGGTAGGGGTGTACATCGATTCCAGGCAAGGCCAGCCCAATCCCGATTATAGCATAGGTCGGGCCGACGGGCTTGTAGTCCTTACTACCCATTAAGTTTAACAGGCCGGGCCGGGCAATAATAAAAATTTAATGCCCATGGCCCGTCCATACCCGTGAAACAATACAAGCTTGGCCAAGTCGGGCCGGGCAGGCCTCGGGCCCAAGAGATAATTCAAAATTTTAAAGTATATATGTTTGTTTTTTTGGCTTGATGAATGATGATATATCTCGTAACCTCGTTCAAATGATAGTTCAAGAAATTCATATTCATTACCGTGAAGTGTAATTAATTTTCTCTAATCCCAATAAATTATCCACATATGAAATTTAAGTTCTTGAGAAATCCATCACACTAGTAGAAAACTTTATTCGAGGCTATTGACAAATGTCGTGTGTCGAGTAACTAAACAAAGCACCGGCAAAGCTAACAGCTGGACTCCAATATTTGAACAAAACCCGGGTCCGCCCACTTATAATTATCGGGCAGGCCGGGCTAGCCCATGACAGGATATCGGGCGCCCATGGGCTCCTTCAGACCAGGGCGGTACATGGCAGGCCACAGGCTTCCGGGCATTTTGTACACCCTTAGGTTGAGGTAGTAAAGCTGGCCATGTACACTTCTCTGCACTGTAATTGTGAGAATGTTGGTAATAAACCAGAAAATATTGTTTCTGTGATTTCTAATGGTAACTTTTCCATTCAAGCTCTTGTATTAAATCGATGTAAGAATCTTCGAATTTGGTTATAAACAAAACTCAAGCTTAGGTGTTACTGATTTAGGGAAACCGAAAAGGACAAAACCATGGTTATGACTTACGCGTAAGCGAGACCGTTCAATTCCTGAATAAATGATTCTTAGCCTCGTGATTTTATCACTCAAGAAGGTCTAACTTTGTATCCTATGTTATATTTGTGCAGGCCATGTACATATAAGAGCTTGACAAATTCATAGCCATTTCAGATGAAAGACCAACTTCTGTGACTACATAAACGACTTAAGAATTCAAAGTCTTTGCCCATTGTCAGAAAATGATCGAGTTAAGCAGCGAAGATGCAGTAAAATTTGTTTGAATAGACAATACGGAAAAAAATTGAACAGAAGATTTCTTACAAATTACCTAATATGCGATGTCATCACCAGGTTATATATCAAGATTTGACCACTTTTGTCGCAACATGATACATTTGAACACCAATAAATATCAAAGGTCGGAAAAAAAAAAGGATTTTTCGGTTTCCAATAAAAATAACAATAGAAGATAGCTTGAGTATTACCTAGCAGAAGTATATTTTTCTTATTCTAGTTCCTTCTGAGCATGAGTAAAAAGAGAGAAAGGAAGTTCAAAGGAGAGGCTTTTCAGTCATCTTGCTCTTCGAAAATAAACTTCTTCATGGGGCGCGCAGTATTAGACTACCTTTGTATCCTATGTTATTTGTGCAGGCCATGTACATATAAGAGCTTGACAAATTCATAGCCATTTCAGATGAAAGAGCAACTTCTGTGACTCCATAAACGACTTAAGGATTCAAAGTCTTTGCCCATTGTCAGAAAATGATCGAGTTAAGCAGCGAAGATGCAGTAAAATTTGTTTGAATAGACAATACGGAAAAGTAAAGCCCCAAAACACACTAAGAATTGAACAAAAGATTTCTTACAAATCACCTAATATGCGATGTCATCACCAGGTTATATATCAAGATTCGACCACTTTGTCGCAACATGCTACATTTGAACACCAATAAATATCAAAGGTCGGAAAAAAAAAAAAAAAAAGGATTTTTGGTTTCTCGCATTATGATCATCTTGTGCTAGAGTTCGAGTCTAAAAGCAGAACAAATAAAATAACAATAGAAGATAGCTTGAGTATTACCTAGCAGAAGTATATTTTTCTTATTCTAGTTCCTCCTGAGCTTTTCTTTTATTTCCAATTTTTCTCTCCATAATGGCTTTCAGCGAAACAAGGCTATTCCCATGGGGAATTGCTCGATTGGTGGTATAGACCGAAGTCGTAGAATCACCCATGAATTTCTTCAAAGTATCATCCAGATTCCTCAAAGTTTTAGTTTCAGGGTCATAACAAGAGAGAACAGCGTTGTACCACAACAAACATTTGTCTCTCTTTCTTAGAGCAAATGGCTCAAACCAGCTGTAGTCTTCCCATGCCATACGAAGCTTCGGAATCCAAGGCTGTTCCTGTGTATGCTTGACAGTCTTCCTACTCCTTAGTGCATACTTTACAGTCTTCCTATGACTTAACTCCCAAATTGTGACAGCTTTTCTTGGAACTACTTCTAAAACGCACAAATTCCCTCCCAATGACATGAGCCTGACATGCTTAACGCCGTGGCTAACAAAAGGTGGTTGATGGGAGCAAATCAAACGTCTCATATTCCAAATCAAAAGCTACAACCTTAGGTTTTGTACTGCGCTGATATATCCAGTGAAGAGCTCCACCTGCAAATACACCGGTTGATGGTAATATACTCAAGGGGAATAAAGGGTGTTTATCAGTACCTGTTTTGCTTCTCCATACATTACCAACTTGCTGGAGTGTATACACCTGAACATCCCGGTCATCATTGCCCCGCAGAACAACAACTTTGTACTCACTACTTGCACGATTGTAACCGAATCCAAATCCGATCGCCGGGTTTGAGTCACTTTTATCCCAACGGCGCCACCATTTAATAACCGGAAGTTCAATTTGCTCGTTAGTCACAGGATTGCAAATATAGACATGTATTACAAAAAATTTGAAGGTTTGTATCTGGGCATAACAAACTAAACCGTTACAAGAACCGACCATGAAACTTTTGGAGGCCGATAAATGGTGGTCTATCGTAAGTTTTCCGACAGAGCAGAGTTGTTCATCGGCATGATTAGTACTAACCTTATCATCATTATTTTGTTCTGAAAAGTAGAATTGTGCTTCAAAATTAATTTCCTTAACGTTAAGTAAACCCATCTTGGGTTTAGGTAGCAGAGTTTCCCATGTTTTGCAGACTTCTCTGCACTGCAAGTGTGAGACTACCGGTAAGCCAGAAAATATGTTTGCTCTGATTTCTGATGGTAACTTCTCCATTAAATCTCTTGGAAGTTTTTATCTTTCTTTACTTTTGAATTCTCGCCGCATTCACGAGTCTGGTGGAAATGAAGGTTTTCTTTCTCTCTCTCTCTCTCGTTTTCTATATATAGGTATAGCATTGCGAAACCCTAATTAGTTTAGTTTAGGTCTGGCCGAATTACTTATTTACCCATAAGTATTTTATCATTTGAATGGGGATTAATGTAGCAAAAAAAGAAAAAAAAAGTGCATTTCTTTTTCCAGCTTGAAATGAAAGTTTTTGTTAATTCATCTCTAAGAATCAACAAAACAACCAACCCGGTGCAATCCTGTCTTTTATCCATGTCCATTGCAAGCAAGACTCTACAAGACATGGACACAGATAGGGTCCTGGCTTCTAAAAATGCTCTTGGAAAACCGTATTTGATGCCTTATTTGATTTGCGAGGAATATCCTGAGTTACTAGAGACCGGTGTTTGTATGCTAAGCAAAAGCAACCGATGCAAGTGTTGGAAAATTGGCGATGAAAACAGGTGAAGAAAAGAATGTTGTATTAGGGTTCAAGGCTCTTATGAAAGATTTTTTTCACAATTATTCGACTCATTTCCCAATTGAATTGGCTAGGTACAAACAGAAATAATTTGAATATTGTCGCCAGGATACTTGAAGCCCACAGCGGTTGTTGGATTCAAAGCTTGTACGACCTTGATCCAACCAAGAACACACTTTGGTTTTGTTTTACGATGATGCTTGTAAGAAAGAAAAGAGAGAGTTGAGATGTATTTTGAATGAAAACAAGTCTCCTATTTAAAGAGGAAATCACACCCTTTGGAGATGACTCTTCATCTCTCTGGACATCTTTCGAGTGAACAGCGCGTCTCTTCCTTCAATGCGTCCATTGGTGAAACGAGTTTTCAAAGTTGATCCCCACGCAGGGTTAATGCCTTCAATTCAAGGGTTTGTTGAAAATATCCAAGCAAGTGCCCCACACCGCCGCTAGATCACAAGTTATGTAAGTTCTTTTTTTTTCTCGTCGGTGAAAGATAATTGATTGATCAAAAAAGGAGAGGGTATAAAAGATTTGTACCACCCTCAAAGAATACAAGGAACTAAAAGAAAGAAAGCAAAAAAAAAAAAAAAAAAAAAAAAGAAAGAAACAGACTACTTCTCAGATTACAAATGGTCAAAATAGAATTTAGGCCGATTTGTCATTACATCAGCAAAACAAGGAACCTCCAGATGTTTGAAAACCAGACACCAAATAAAAAAAGTATACTTGATTTTTTGATGCACTGAAATTGCAGTACTTGTTGTTGAACAAGCTTGGTAAAGGGTGGCAAGAAATGGTAGAGGGGCGGCAACCTAATAAGACAAAAAAGGTCATTACAAGGAAATTCAAGTGACCCTTATCAATGAAAATATGGAAATGACTAATTAGCCCTTATTCTTAATAATCAAGATTAATAATGATAATCAAGATTAGTGTTGATAATTAATTTTCACTTATTATAACTATAAAATCGATTTTTAGTTATAAAAAAAAAAAAAAAAAAAAATTAGAGGAGAAGAAAAAGAAAACTTATGTGATATTTTGAAAACCCTAGATTTTGATTCACTCAACCAAAATGAGTGATTCCAAGTGACTCGATATACTTCTAAATTAGTTCCAATTAGCTTTTTCTCGCTCAAAATTATCTAAATTACATAACAAAATCAAAACTTTTGAATTTTCGTAAGAACTTACGGTTGCAATTTTGCTCGTGACTAATCAGAACTCTTAGTTACTTGCCGTAAGTTATCGAATACCAACCGTGAATCGGTTAAATTTGGGGAGGATCCAATCGAAACCAGTTACTACGGTTGGTAATTAAATTTGGACAACAACCGTAACTAAATTACGGTTGGTAATTAATGAATCGAGACCAACCGTAACTACCTACGATTGGTGTGTCAACTTAACTTTTGAACCGTAAATCATTATTTAATAAATTCTTAAGACACAGGATTATTTACGGTTGTTATGGTTGTTTGAGTAACAAACCGTAACACAATTACTAGCTTTGATAAATATGATGCAATAAAAACCGTAATCGAACATATTCTCAAAACTAAGAACTTACGGTTGGTATTTGAGTTTAAACCAACCGTAACATCAACCCAATCTCTGATTAGTCAGATTTGAGTTATTACCAACAGAATTCAGATAAACCCAAATCTGAGAATGTGCCTTGAATAAAGATTAGGATTCCAAGAGAAGATGATAGTAAAGATATCGAAGGCATTGTGAATGACCAACTCAGTGTTTCTTTGAAATGAACCCATATCTCAGAAGCAAATTGACAATGAAGAAAAACATGATTCACCGTTTCATGTTCTGCACAGAAAACACATGTTTGAAAGATATTGATATTTCTCCTTCTTCACATATCCCTTGTCTGCAATCTATTATGAGCTATAGACCATAAGAAAAAAGCAACTTTCGGTGGGTATTTTTGTTTCCAGATGTACCTGAATATGTGCTGCTGACTATGATCAAGAACATCATATGTTAAGCTATCATAAGTTGATTTCACTGTGAACAGACCCTTACCTGTGATTGACCACATAATCTCATCTTCCACATCTGAATTAATAGAGATAGAAGTTAAATTTATTTGCAGATCAGAGAGCTCATTCCTTGCTCGCCGCATCCATTCTCCCTGAATCGCCAGATTCCAGTTATTATCCCCCTCTACAAACATATCAACAACTTTTATATTTTTACTTCTTGAGACTGCATAAAGATTTGGGTACTTGAGCTGAAGAGGAATTTCAAAAAGCCATTTATACAACCAAAAACTAACACCTCTACCAGAATTAACCTTGAAGTGAATATTTCTTTTAAAGATAGAGTCAAATTTCATGATTATTTTCCACAGTGATCTTCCATAAGTAATTTTTGGAGTCTTAGAGAACAAACCACCAGCTTCCATACCATATTTTTCTGCCACAATCTCCCTCCAGAGTGCATCCTTTTCAGTTTCAAACCTCCAATGCCATTTGACTATAAGAGCTTTGTTCATATGAAGTAAACTCTTTACCCCTAAACCTCCATTCTTCATTTTTTTTTTTAAAGCACTCCATTTAACAAGATTGATTTTTTTTTTTTTTTTTTTGCCTTTATTATCATTCCACAGAATTCTTCTCATTATATTTTCAATCTTATTAGCAACAGTTGTTGGCATAGAAAACAGAGACATGTAATAAATACGTAAGCTTGCAAGAACACTATTGATTAAAGTGATCTTACCTGTTTTATTCAAAAGTGGTTTGGACCAACCAGGCAGTCTTGCAAAGAACTTTGTCAATCACTTTGTCCCATTTAACTACTCCTCCACCTTTATCTCCAAGTGGAAAACCCAAATAAGTGGTTGGTAAAACACCATTATAACAACCTAATAAGGCGTAAAATTGAGTTAAATCTCCAGTAACGAACACCAAAAATTTGTCTCTTAGAAAAAAATATTTTGATACCTGTAAGATGTTCAAAAGACAATAAGATTAATCTTAGATGTTTAATTTGCTCAATATCTGCATCTAGAAAAATCAACGTGTCAGCCCGCAAATTGCGGATGACTAAATTGTTGCCTGAAAACCGAGGGATTAATCTTGATCTTGAGCATTCCGACGCATGAAAGATAGAGCATATCCAATCAGCAGGATAATGGGTCCCCTTTCCAAATTCCTTGTTTAGACTTGAAATAACCAGTTGCTGATCCATTTACCAATATAGGAAATCTCACATATTCCATACAACACTTAATCCAACTCCTCAAATTTTCTCCAAAGTTCATAAGTGCAAGCATATCATCTATGAAATCCCATATGACATGATCAAATTCCTTTTCAAAGTCCCACTTCTAATTCTTGAGTCAATGGGCTCATTTGCAACAAGAACGTTAACACCATTTAAAATTTGTCTCTTCTTAATGAAAGCGCTTTGTTGAGAAGAAATTATTGCGGAGTAAATTTGTCTTCAATCTGTCGGCCTAGCACCTTAGAAACAATCTTGTAAACTCCACGAACAAGACTAATGGGTATTAAATCCTTAATTTCTTCTATGATCTCTTTTTTTGGAATGAGAGCAATAAAAGTATTTTCACTCTCAGTCTAAAAGTTCTTCTCCGCAATTCTTTGAACACATTCATGATATCACTTTTAAGCACCTCCCAACAAAAGAACATAAAAGCCGATCAAGCAGCCATCATGCCCAGTGCCTTATTTTTCCCTAATCTTTTCATTGCAAACAAACACTTCTTCGCAATGTTCACTCAATCCAATTCTTCACATCATCGATATTTTATGAAATTCATATAATCCATGACACATTCCTAGAACTTTGATTCTAAAAAATGCCTTGAAAATGTTCAACAATACCTTTTTTTGATATCCGACTCAATTATTGTCACTTCACCTCCCACTTTTATTGCTCCAATATACATTCTTCTCCTCTTATCTGTTGGAGGCCTGGTGAAAGTATCTTGTATTATCATCATGTGTTGCATATGATTATTCCTCGCCTCTAGTCCTCCATTTTTCTCGTTTAATTGCCGCCAATTTGCAAAATTCTTGTCTAGCTTGCAGTCTTTGTATCCCATTGATCTTCAAAAAGTCCATGATTTTTATCCTCTTCAACATCCAAAGTCATAAAGATATCTTCTAATTCTTCAATTTCTCGTCTAATTTACCATACCCGCTTACTCCAAGCTCTTAATTGATTTAAGAAGTTATAACTTCTTACAAATTGTAAAACCAACTCCACCTGAAACCACAAAGGAAGACCAAGTAGTAGTGATAAGAGAAATAAAATTTGGATGAGAATACAAAAAAGACTCACATCTAAAAGGCACTGGACTTGTCTTCACACCATCACAAAAAGAGCTATTAGGCTGTGACCGCAGCATGGCCTTGAAAGATCTTGTTGATAACTCTAGAAACTCTAATTCCCCAATCTAGGTTAAGTAATTTATTATAAGACTTCAGATAGGCATGGCTTCAAAATGTATAGTAATCGAGTAAGGATAAATCGAAATAAGAGAATAAGCATATGTAGAAAAGAATTTTCCCACTTTACTTGTCGATATGATAATCATATTGCTGGGTATGTGTATATATACTTAAACAAATTGTTGTAATAGAAAGTGTTTGTAATGTCAGATCGTGATCCTCAGAATTTTGAAAGTTTTCTTTGAAAGTGAAAGATCCTCATAAAGAAAAAATAAAAAATGGGGCGAGGTATAGTCAACGCCTTGTGTGAGGCGTTAACTTTATGCACGCCTGTCGTGGGGCGTTAACTATACGTTCGCCTGGTGTGGGGCGTTAACTATACGTTCGCTCGACTATATATTTGGGTTTGGTCTTGGTCCCAGACCAAATATAGTCTGGGATTTAGTCGATGGTCTGGGTTTAGTCGATAGTCCGTCCCACTACGTCTCGCTATTTTACCAAATAAATAGGTTTACTCGCCCGCTTGGTTGCTCTAAGGTGACCATATATATACAAAAATTTAATAGAAAATATCTCATTCTCAGATTTACTTTCTCTCTCCTCTCTATTTCAGATCTAGTTTCCCTACTCCCCATTTTTTTTTCTGTTACTATTCATGAAGACGATGAAGAACGACAAAATTTTTAGGTTTATTCGTCACTATTTGTTACTGCTGCTATTGAATATGATGATGAAGACGATGGAGATGATGAAGACGACGGAGATTTTTGTGTTTCTAAAATCACTTTTAGTTGTTCTTTGTTGAAGAAGATGAAGATGATGAAGACGATGGAGTTTTGAAGAATTTCTATTTCTTGTGTATGACGAAGAAGAAGAAAAAGATGAAGAAAACGATGAAGAAAACTAATATAACTTTCAATCTTCATATTGGATCTTGATTTTTTTGGTGTTGTTAATGAAGATTTGATGTTGTTGTTGATGTTGCTGCTGCTTAAGATGAAATGCATTCCTGGAATGAACTTCATTACTGAAATGAACTTCATCTTTTGGAATGAAGTCTGTTTTTTTAGGTTTTTATATGGACTTCATTTCTGCAATGAACTCTGTTTTTTCAGGTTTTTATATGAACTTCATTTATGGAATGAAGTCTGTTTCTTTAGGTTTTTATATGGACTTATTTCGAATGAAGTCTGCTTTTTTTAGGTTTTTGTATGGACTTCATTTCCGAATGAATTGCTACAAGAAAATAAGTAAAAATTAACACGGAAGGATACTTTTGTCAGTTTAATATTTTTAAAGAATTATGGACCAAACAGTAAAGGCGTTTTCCTAAAGGACCAAACAGACATGGGCCAACCTAAAAAAGGACCAAACGATATTTTTCCCAACCCAAAAATTATCATTCGAAGGACTCATTTTTCATCATCCTGAAAGTTTTGATGAACAATTTGGCTGATGATTACCCACAAAATGATAGCAGAAAATCATTTTATGAAGAACAAGTTCGACTGTCTTATTCTTTGTTTGAGTCAAAAAATAGGACAGTCGAACTCAGGTATGTGCTAAAAAAAATTAGGTTCAGATAATAACTTTTCAGCTGAACCTAGGTTTAGGTTTTGTAAATAAAGGAAAAAAGAAACAAAAAATATCCAAAAAAAAAATTAAAAAAAATGAGTAATTGTTTTAGTATAAACGATAGGGAAAAGAAAGAGGTGGAGAAGGAGAAGGATTCTCTATTGAACAGTATATCTCTAGGTTACATGGACATAATACATATGTATACATGGAAAGGGGAAAACCAAAAGACACCAAATCTGGACCGCACACCCATGGGCGTTGGCCCTTTAACAGTAATTTAAAAATATAACGATGCCTCAAAACAACGATCAAACAAAAGGCAAAGAAGGGCTTGGGATGGGCATAAATGAGCTTAGGATTGGCAAATATGGGCTTGGGAGCAGGCCAGCCCATGGCTCCTAACCCTCCCCATGATGGAGATCAAACCATCGGCCTCCTTTCAAAAGGAAAAAGAAAGGAAACGAACAACAGTTTGTATACGCACGCAGGGCCATGTCTGATATTTGGACAACTTTGTGCGAAAAAACTCAGAACGCCCTTTTACGCAAAATTTCTTTTTTGCCACACATAGTTTATTTGTTATCACCACTATTACTGCTCTTTTAACGAATAGACATGAAAAAAAAAAAACCTACTATATACACTCAAAAGTTCAATGATTCTATTGTACAAAGTGTAAACACATTAACAAATTGAAATCAACAATCAAAATCACCAATGTAATATTAAGTTAATCAATCCAACCAACCCTAACCCCAAATCAGAACTAGTCTGCAAGTTGTATAAGACTATCAGATATTAACAAGTACGGAGCTACCTGAGCACTATGAACAAAATGAATATTTTCCTTCTTGAATAGCTCGTAGTCTCGTACTTGGATCGATACGCTCCTCCTAGTTTATGGCAGAAATTAAATCATGAAATATATAAAACATAGTGGGCCACCAAAAACTACCCACCTTAATGAAGAATCATTTTTGGGGACCCTTGTTTTTTTAAGGGGACCATTGTTTTATTTAGGGTAGGACATTAGAAGTAAATCTAGGTCACCCCTTATCAATATATTTTATTAATACCTAAACTACCCTTTTGATTATTTTTGGGTTATGATTAGTGAAATCATTAGTGAAATGATTAAGTAAAAAATAATATTAACCCACCACCACCTCCTCTCACCACCACCGCCCACCACCACCGCCGCCGATTACCACCACCACCGCCGCTCGGATTATCACCACCACCAACCACCGATTATAGATATATAGCTTAATTTAAATCATGAACAAAGATATTCTCACAAACTCATTGTTTGTCATTCATTTTGGTTGAAAAATGAAAAGTAATCATCAAAATGAGTTGAAAATTGAAGTTGCGAGATAGGTTTAATGGAGGTTTTTTTTTTTTTCAGAGACAGTTTGTTACGTCAAAAAAAAAGTCTGACCGAACTCGAGTTCTAAGTTATCACAAATTATTTTTTCCCAATGAACTCGGAAGTTCGGTTCCTTCGCAAAAATACTTTTAACCGAACTATGGGCTAATTCCATATATGCATTTGCAAGTGCAGTTCGGTTGGATCGCAAAATTGGTAGGTTTTTACTTTAACCGAATGTTTGCCTAATTGCATACATGCATATATATAAGCTCAGTTCGGTTGATTCGCAAAATATGTTGAAGTTTGCGAACTAACCGAACTTCTAATACTAGGTTACTTTTAACTGCCGGTTCGGTTGGGAACTTGGTTGCGTTGAAGTTTGCGAACCAACCGAACATACCTCTGTAAATGAGTTCGGTTAACTCGCAAAAATAATTTTAAAACCGAACTCTTCTCTATATAGCCAAATATTGAGTTCTTGTTAAATCACAAAAAACAAAATTATGAATTACTAACCGAACTCTGTAATGGTCCCCTTAAAAAAAAAACAATGGTCTAGTTTTGTTCGGTTCGGTCGACTAGACCATCTCAGAACCGGGCCTGTACGCACGACTAACATTTTGGCATGCACTTATGAACGATGTTTATGTATGTTATGTTAGAGTATGACAGGTATGCACATAGAACATTATATCTCTGCAGACAATTAGAACATTATCCTGACAGCCTAAGTAAAAATCGGTAATGCATGTGTGAGATATTGATTTCTTATCGATTATATGTTCCCGATCTGACTACATTGCCATTTTTTTTATAGTTCCAATATTAAGTCAATGGACACGTAGCTAACCACTACCCAACATGAACGCTCATTTATTGCAACGATTAGAATCATCCAGATGTATTTTGCATCAAGTGAGAAAATTGGAGACATATAATCAAATATATGTAGTTAAAGAATTTGTTGTATTGATATTTACTTTCTTTTAATTTACGGTAAATGTGTACAAATTCCATGAGCATTTTCATAATAAAACGCGAAAATGCTAATGGTGGATCAGTAGCTATATATATTACTACTAGTTGATGTTGAGAAGTGAAACTCTGTCTTTGATTAAACACCTGAAGACAGTTTCTAGTCCATCTTCAAGATCTTGAAGGGTCATTTCAAGGGCTCCCAATGATTTTTGTACATTGTTTACTTCAATGCCCTTGGTAAGGGCTTTACAGTAATGTCAACCCGATAAACATGAGCATAGAGATTCTAATGTAGATGTGAGAATAATTCTCGGTGTATTCATTGATAGGCAATAGCCTCGATTTATACAACTTTACACAACTAGATAAGGCAAATAAAAGATACACCTAACAATATCTAGGATATATACAAGCAAGAATATATATGTTTTGCATAACTAAATAACAACACAATAATGTCAAGATATATAATATCTTGACCATATCTTAACACCTTCCCCTCAGACTCAAGGTGGTGGAGTACACATCTTGAGTCCTGAAATTAAGAATTGAAGACGAGCCGCAGAGTGAGTCTTGGTGAAAAGATCAACCACTTGAAATTCCGATTTGACATGCTGAAGAGTGATTGTACCTTTCTTAAAATGATGACGAGTAAAATGACAATCTATCTCGATATGTTTCAGACGTTCATGGAAGACATCATTGTGTGTAATTTGAATAGCGGCCTTGTTATCACAATACAAAGGTGTAGGAGAAGAAATCGTAACCCCCATATCACAAAGAAGCCACCGTAACCAAATGAGTTCGGATGTGGTGTGAGCAAGAGCTCTATACTGCCTTCAAAGACTTGAACGACAAACCACACTTTGCTTCTTACTTCTCCAGAAATCAACGAGTCTCCCAAGAACACACAAGAGTCTCGTAATAGATTTTCTCGTCTCGTAATGTCCCCAGCCCAATCTAATCTCGAGTAAGCTTGAAGAGTGAGATCAGACTTGGATGAGAAACACAAACCTTGATGAAGAGACCCCTTGATATATCTCTGTAATTCTCGAGAACAGCTGCATAATGAGAGTAGACCTTGGAGCGACATAAACCGACCGACTATGTGAACCGCATGACTTATGTCCGGTCTCGTAATGGTCAAGTAATTCCGACTCCCTACTAGTTGACGGTACAATGTTGGATTTGACAATAGAGTCCCATCTCGTAGGATCGTATTTTACATTCAATTCAAGAGGTGTGTCGCTTACCTTATTGTCGACAACCCCGCACGGCTGTAGAATCTCATATGCATATTTGACTTGTGATATGAAATAACCAAAGGGATGACATGCCAACTTCAATGCCAAGAAAGTAACTTAAGGATCCAAGATCTTTCATCTTAAAACAATCACCGAGGTATGATTTGAGTTCCGAATACCTTGTTGGTCACCGCGTTAATAACCATGTCGTCAACATACAAGAGAAGAATGACAATTCCTTTTCTCGACGATCCGACGAACATAGTCAATCACGTGCTTTGTGTAAAGCCATACCGGAGAATCGCATTGCTAAACTTCTCAAACCAAGCACGAGGTGCTTGTTTGAGTCCATATAATGCCCGTCGAAGCCTACATACTTTGATTAGGTTCATGAGGCAAACCAGAGGAGGTTGCATGTAAACCTCTTCTTGTAACTCACCATGAAGAAAAGCATTTTTCACGTCCATTTGATGGAGCCCCCATTGTCGTGTCGTGCAAAGAATCGCAAGTAATGTACGAATCAGTAATCATTCTGGCCACTGGTGCAAATGTTTCTTCATAGTCAACACCATACTCTTGTGTATAACCTTTTGCAACAACTCGTGATTTACATCGTTCAAACTCACCATCTGACTTGGTCTTCACTTTATAGACCCATCTCGCTTCCAACAACCGATTTTCCAAGAGGAAGATCCACCATTTCCCATGTCCCCGCTTTCGTGCATGTGCTTCCAATTCATCATCCATTGAATCTTTCCATTCTGGAATGGTTGCAGCCTTCTTCGTATGTTTTTGGTTCATAAAATGACAAAATAGAAGACAATGAACAATGATAGTCTCCGCATACTTAGCCGGTGGTCTTCGATTGCGAGGTGGCAAAGAATTTTCTTCGTAATCGGGATCTCGTTCCCGAGTTGCATTGTCAAAGTTGAGTCGTAGAGTGGTCTTGGTCATCGGTATTTGGTGGATCAACAACTAGAGGACATGGACTTTCAAGAGTAGATATAGGAAAAGTGCTAGGATTAGATTCACTAGGAAATGGATCGAATAAGTGAAAGACTCAAAAGATGATGATTTGTCGCTTGGAAGTGACCAAAATGGAACTTTCTCCCTAATGTGACATGACGAGAGACACGAAGCTTTCTATTAATCGGATCATAACAACGGATATTCTTTTTTGTTCAATACCATAACCAAGAAAGACACACAAGACATTCTTTTGACCAAGTTTATGACGTTCACGTTCGAAGGAGTACAAAACAAGTTGAACCAAAGACTCGAAGCTCGTAATAGTTTGGTTTCTTACCATAGAGATGCTCATAAGGTGATATTCCTCCTATGACAAATGCTGGAACTCTATTGATGGTGTAGATCGCAGAAGGGACCGATTCTCCCGTAAATTGGAAGGAACTCGAACCGTAAATTAACTGGGTTCTAGCTGTCTCTATAATATGACGGTGTTTACGTTCTGCAACTCCATTTTGTTCTGGAGTTTCAGTACATGACAGTTGAAGAATGGTGCCTTGGGTTTTAAGAAATTCTTTGAATGGATTGGAAATATATTCCCCACCCTGTTCAAAGACGAAAACTTTGATCACTTTACCAAACCGAGTTTTTATCATGGTTGAGAAATCAACATATAACTTAAGAAAATCTGCTCTAGAGTGAATAGATATACCCATGTATAACGCGAATAATCATCAATAAACCGACATAATACAAAGCACCTCCCTTTGACATAATTAGAGATTTACCCCTACATCGTAATGTATAAGAGCAAAAGGTTCATTTGAAATAGAAGTGCTAAGATTAAAAGAAAGAGCTGGTTGTTTTGCCGGTTTTACAAGAGATGCAATTTGGTTCTTTATCTAATCGAGTATCTCCTAGTAAACCCTTATTGATCATATATGAAAGACGAGAAAAGGAAACATGACCTAACCTAGAATGCCAAGACATGAAGGGAGATATTGACACAAGTGGAGGGGGAGTAGCGGCTACGACATGACTTTTAGATTCTCACGAGAGAACAAGAGATCAAGGAGATACAACCGACCAACTCTACGGCCTATCCCAACTAGCTTTCCGGTTTTGAGATCCTCAGTAAGACAACCAAAAGGAAAACAATATGTGTTATAACCTTGATCACACAGCTTGACCAACCGAAATAAGGTTCATTGTAATATTTGGTACAAGAAGCACATCCGGTACATAAAAGTTATTTGAATTTTTGACCAAGCCTATATGACTTTGCAGCATCGTTGATCCATCAAAGATGAATCTTAGGGGTGATGACAGGATAAAGACTTTCAAAAAACTTTTGATTAAAAGTCATATGGTTTGATGCTCCTGAGTCGAGAAACCATTCTGTTGAGTAAATACCTGAGGAGATAGAGAAGGCAGATGCAGCTGTAGGATTTTTACCAATTGAGAGTGCTTGTTTAATCATCTCCCGAATATCAGCAAGATTTGGTGTAGAACTACCACCAGGTACATCTAACGCAGATGAGTTTGATGTTGATGCAGGTGAGACTGGGGCTGCCATGAATCTGGTTGGTGCACTGGGCTTGTTTCCTCCATTAGCATTGATTCTTCTCATGTTTCTTGAAGTTGGTGAGGTGCAAAAACTGGATGAATGACCAAGTTCTCACAAGCACCCACACTTGTGTTGTGGGTGTGTCGTATTATTGGAGAAGATGAGGAATTTGTCGATGGAATATTGCAATTCCTTGCAAAGTGCCCAAAAATCTTGCAATTGTGACACCGCACTTGAGACATGTCACGTTGCACCGAAGCACTTGAGTTTCTTGAAAAGTTATTTGAACTTGAACGTGTAGGCACAACAAACACTCCCGATATCTCGGCGTGATTCTTTTTCTCGTTTCTTCCGCAATAAGTTCGACAAAGTAGCTTCCACAGCTTGGAAGAGGTGATGGATGAAGAATAGATGCTCTAACAGACTCAAACTCATCACGTAAAGCCATTAGAAGTTGAACTAAACGTGTTTCCTCTCTATATTTCGCCACGAGTTCCAAATCTACAAGTCCATTTTGGTTCCATAAGTGCTAATTGATTCAGGACTATAGACATCTCGTAATGAAAAATGTAAATGTAGTCGATCATGTGGTTGCTTCATAGATCTAATATCTTGTTCAAGTTTATATCTCCCGAGCAAATTTGACTTGTGTGTACCTTTTTGAAAGAAAATCCCATGCATCTTTGGCTTCCTCGAAATTGGTGAGTTGCATACTTATAGAAGGAATAACCGTATTTCCAATCCAAGTGAGAATCCCGTTATTGTTAATCTCCCATTCTTCTTTAGATCCTTTGTTTGTACTTCTTTTCCTTTGTCATTAGAATCGTTTGTCAGAGGGGCTTTTTCTCGTACCATCGACATACTTCCACATACTCTTTCCTTTAAGAAAACTCCTCATGAGGAATGACCAGGTGATTGTAGTTGGTTCCATCAAAACGAATAGTGATAGGTTGAGAATCTTCTCTTGACATGATTACTATGTTTTCTGGGTTGTATTTTCTCGGGTTGTATTGCAAATGAAACCTGGTTCTCGGATCTTTCCTAGCTCGATGCCATGATAAACATGAGCATAGAGATTCTAATGTAGATGTGAGAATAATTCTTTGTTGTATTCATTGATAGGCAATAGCCTCGATTTATACAACTTTACACAACTAGATAAGGCAAATAAAAGATACACCTAACAATATCTAGGATATATACAAGAAGAATATATATGCGTTACAACTAAATAACAACACAATAATGTCAAGATATATAATATCTTGACCATATCTTAACACAACCTTCATTACTTGGAAGTTTCTTCGATGTGTGCAACTCGCTTGGTGAGCGTCAATTTAGAGATCAAGACTTGTTTTCTTTTGGAGCGAAACAAAAGACAATATAGATTCAAACGGCTAGAGTTGTAGCTTCAACTTCCGATAGCAAGCTAATTTCAGTATTGTTTTTCTTGTTGTTCTTAAGATCTGCAAGGCACTTAAGGATCACTTTGGTGATTTTCTTTACGGAGATCATGTATTCGAAACTTCATTTGATCGTCTACAAATGGCGCCCGGCCCGAGGGAGGTCAACGAAGTTTGACTTCGGGGCAGCACGAGCCTGGGGCAACAAAAATAGTTCTTTATGTAAGGGTGTGTTTGTGTTAAGAACAAAAATGAAGGTTTAAATCATGATTATAAATAAAATAAAGGACTTGTTCTTAAGAGATTTAGGGGCATTTTGTAAATAAAGAGTTATTTTAATGGTTTAGTACTAATATATAACAAGTCTCATATATTTCCTGAGATTTTCGTTGTTTTTAGTAATGGCAAACACCTCATACCTATCAAAATCACGTCCAGGTGGAGAAGGAAAAGTTGGTATACCGAACTCCAAACTCCAATTCCAAGATTGATATCCCACTTCTTGTACAACGATATCATCACTCTGGTCACGGTTCTTCTTATTTTTGAATGACCATATGTCTACACGCTTATTATCCACAGTGACAATGCTTAAATAACCTCTCAACAGCTTGAGCTGGCTTTCGAAAGTACAATACTTGTTACGGAATTAGTTGGGAAATATTCGAAATTTTCATCTGCCAAATCAAATGCAATAATCTTCCGTTGGTACCGGTCCAACCAATGAAGGTAATTTCTCCATCCACTGCTATCACCTTCTCCGACAGTATATACTTGAACTGATCATTTGTCTTTTGAACTACAGTAAATGGGATCTTGAATTCTAATAACCTTGTAATTGTTATCAGAAAGATTAACAAAATCCAGTGACTATTCGGGATCAGACCATGTAAGTTTAAGAACTTCATCATAGTATCCAAAACAAAACTTCGAGTACCCACGTAGTTCAAAAGAAAAACAGAAGCCAACTGCAATCTTTTGATGAGAAAGAGAGAAAACATTTTTCAAATTTTTTATACAAGTTTGCAGCTTAAAACATACTCGAGAGGAATATATGAAAGGATTTCTGATTGAATATCGTTGATTTTTAGAAGTCAAAATTTTGATATGCTTGTGGAAACATTTGGCAACTGAAAATATATATGCATAGACTTATATATGTCAGGATTCAGGAAACGATGGTAACATAACTTATAGACTACCTTTATGCTCCTACTTACCTTTTTTTCTTGTGTAAAGGGGCAACATTTTTGGGTCTTCTTTGGGGCAGCAAAACGTCAGGGCCGGCCCCGCTACAAATGGATGATTGTAGTTCTTGAACAGTCTGTCTCATCTGAGACAATACATCCTTGATAATACTGCAAACATCCAACAACATGATAGATCCGTCCAAAACAGTGTCTAAGCATTTCCCATCTTGAGTAGAAAGGAAATCCTCAACGCAGTCATACAACTTTTGGAGACCAGATAAATTTTGGCAGATTGATGAAGATGAAGATGCTTTTAATTGGCATAGTTGTTCCTCCACTGCAAGAGTGAGAGGATGAGAGTTTGTAGGTAAACTGATGGAACGAACATGGAAAGAAGCCATTTTGTATTGAATTAGTAGAAGAAGAAAGTTTATTAGATTTCAGTTTTTTGGATGAAGAAATGTAGACCCGGTGTGAAGCTTATATAGGGAGAGAGCCAAAGGGGACACAAGGAATCTCCATTCAGGCTCTCTAACTCACTTTGCTTTGCTCTCATGTGCTTCCGATTTTACCGTCCGTGTCTGTTGGTTGCTCCCGACATAAATAACTAGCAACAGATAATGCATCACTCATCATACAAGGTAATCAACACGTTGGTATCTTAAATTTTGTCGAATGTTATATCTAATTAAGAACTATAAACAGGTAATAAAATTTGGTTATATATGAACGGCTGACATTGTCGTCTAAACAATCGGAATATGACAGCCAAGCTATGTATGAGTTAAATATAAGCGTGTAGTCGCGTTGGTTGATCATCATTTGAGATTCACGGATCTGTCTACCGCTCCTATGTTCCCTTGTTGCCCTAACAATTAAATTCTTCACATGCACGTACCAATAGTACAACTTAAAGCGGATGTTGTGTTTTACTATATATGAACATCAATATCTATACATACATACGGAAATGTTGTGTTAATTAATCAATCGCCTTTTTTTCATGGCTTTTGTACGAAGAAGATAAACACATCGATGGAAAGGTTAATAATGCAGAACGGAAACGTGAATAAAGAATTTTGATAGTAAAGTAGAAGAATTGTTGAGTAAACTCAATACTGATTGATAATAATAATATATTATACGTAGGACTTGTCTCATATTTAAATAACTCTAAGGCTCAAACTTGGAAAATAAGAAATTCCTAAAATAAATTAAGCTCTAAAAATAATAAGAAAAATACTAATCCTAAATCTAACGGATGTCCTACATCAGTTAAGTTAATGAGGTTAAAGCTGGTGTTTTATAAATATTTATTCATTCTTCTTGTATTTTTTCTGTGACCAAACATTGACCAAAATTTGGACAATCTTTTTCCCTCCTAATAACATGACTGATTGGTTTTGAGTTGGATGTCCGCAGACTTTAACAAATTGTCAGTATGAATATCTCTGATTTTAACTGGAAAAAGTGTTGGATTTTAGCTAGCTGTTAATTTCGGAGAGGTTCATGGTGTTTCAAGTTTTGAGAGACTGATAATGTCGGATTCTGCTCGAGTCAGAAGTTATCACTCCCGTGCAAAAAAAGGAGTTAGTACTTAGTAATAACTTGGGCTATATGTACAGCCCATGAAACAAGCTGATCCACTTGCCACTTCCAAGGAATCGTTTTTTTTTGGGACCATGATATATTTGGGGACCATTGTTTTATAAGGCCATCTTCCCTACATTTATAAGGGATGTCCTAAAATGTGGACATTACAAATTTACCCCAAATCCTAATTAAGATTATCACTAAAACGGTTTTAGATTATTAACTGAGTCCAAATTTGTGCACCCCTTAAAAACCAGGTGCACATTCGGCCATGGTTATTGGTCCAAATGACTATCCTTTTTTAGGAAACCACGTGGTTTCTAGTATTCTATTTTACTTTTTTATTTTTTATTTTCCGGAAACCACGTGGTTTCTACTCCCTCCGTCCATTTTTAAGAGTCCGCTTTGACTTTGTCAAGATATTAAGGAAATCCTATAAAATGTCATGACTATCCCCTGATTGGCCTATTTAATATTACGTTATTAAAAATTAAAATTATTAGTGTTAAAAATTCTAATTTGGATAGTATTATTGTTTTAGGAAATATTGTAAAGAAATAAAAGCAAACTTATACTCCAAAATTTAAGAATTTTTTATTTCCTCCATTTGATTTTGGTTTCCCGCACTAAAACTTTGGAGCCCTTGGAATTTTTATTCGAGAGGGAAAAAAAAATTGAAATTGTAGATTATTTCCTCTTTAGATATACTCTACCATGAATTTGAGATTTTGTCATAAATTTTTTGATTCTTTGCCATGTAAGAATAAATAGAAGTATTAGGAATTTTGTAACTACCCATAAATGTTTTTATTTAAAAAAGGAATGACAATTAATATAAAAAAAAATATTGAATGGATGTTTTCCTTATATATGGTGATGATATTTATGATTTTGAATTAAGTTTACATTAAAAATGATTTTATAATTATAAAAAAGAAAGGGTATATTTGATAGTTTAAGGGAAAAATATATACATAAACGAGTTGGACAGAGATAAAAATGACATACCAAAGTAGAAATTAGGACAGATAAAAATGGACAGAGGGAGTAGTATTCTATTTTACTTTTTTATTTTTTATTTTAATTATTACAATTAAATCAGGAAAAACGAGGTAAAGTCTTCTCCGTTAACACTTTTTCTCTCTTCACATCTCTTCCGCCCACTGCCGCCGTTTAATCAAAACAATCATCACAGTTCATTACAATCATCTATGCATATATATGCATCTTCTGGCCATAACGATTCTGGACCAATTCATAATTCAAATTCTTAATGGATTTATGTTAAAAGAAGAGGGAAAAAGGGATTATCAAGAATCGCAAAAACGTGTTAGAAATTTATCTTCAGAGAAAAAGGGACCTTGCCACCTTGGGTTGTTCCAGTCTTGAACATTTTGTATAAAAAAGGTGTTGATACAGGGAATGAAAGTCATGGGCATGATTCTGAGATGATCATGGATAAAACTGCTTGCTTTTGTTCTCTTTCCAGTTTCTTCTCCACCCTCTTCTTCTTCCATGTGTTCTTTTAATGTTTTCATTTGTGAAAGAGTTTTAATTTATTGTGATTAGAAAATACAATCTAAAAATTTTGGTGATGTTGATGAAAGCTTAACAATGTCTATGGACTATTCTAATCAACTACTCACATAAATCTTGGAACAAAATCTCGATTTCTTCTCGTAAATATTTATCCACCAAAAAAAAATTCAGAACATATCTACAAATGAAAAACCCAAATCAGGTTCTATAAATCACGATGAACTCCACCAAATATGATGAAGATCATGCTTCAGAGAGAAAAGTTAAGATGAAGATGAACTCATGCTGATTTATTTTGAGACTGACAAAGAATAAAAAAGGAGAGATAAAATATTTTTATTATTTGGAAAATATAAAAATTACGGAAGTAAAACTGGTTTTGACCAACAAATCCCACGAATAGGGACGGCCGGAATGTGCACCCCGGTTTTAAAGGGGTGCACAAATTTGGACTCTTATTAACCTAATATAATCTATTAACAAAACGGTCCGCGAGTTATAACCCCAAAGTGTTACTATCCATCCACAAAAAATCCATCAAAACAAAAGTAACACAAAAATCCCAACAAAACAAAAAATAACTCGCGGTTGATGAAACCAAAATTTGGTTTCATCATAAAAATTTGATGAAACCTAGAAGAATTTGATGAAACCATTCATCATAAAATTTGATGAAACCAATTTTGAAATTTGGGGTTTTTGTATCAATTTTTAAAAAATTGGGGTTTTTGTATCAATTTTGTTTAAGATGGAGTTTTAATGGATCCCAACATTTGAGTGGGGTTTTTGTACCACAAATTTGGTCACCTTGGGTTTTTATGACTAGTTTTGTTAAACAAAAAATTAGACCTACCCTACCGCCTCACAAAAGTTTTGGTGTTCTTCTTGTTCTTCTTCCTTTGAACATCGTCTTCATCGATTAATCGTTGATTCATAAAACTTTCATCGTCGATTAATCAATTGAGTATAAGAATGGTTCTTCGAAAGAAAACCAAAGACTCCCGGGAAAAGGTCCCCATTAGGACAACTAATCTGCCAAGTGAATTGGAAATTCACAAAAGAGTGGAACGGAAGGTGAAGACATAATCGGCCATAATAGACGCAAGAAGATCCACAAACCGACATGGGAAAGATCCGCGAGGTATTTTCAACCTAACCCATTACTTTTAATTTGATTTTGATTCGTTTAATTGAATAGAAATCATCAAAATAGGAGTTCAAATGGAAGTTACAAGGGTGTTGTTTCCAGGGGAGGAGTTTCACAAAAACCCTACTTTGTTAACCGAACTTCCTGAAAGGAAGAACACGAAGAACAGTTCGGTTGAATAGGAATTAAGACTATGTTACCAAACTTGGAGTTCGGTTGGTTTTCAAATTTTTCGAAAACCATATACTAACCGAACTCTGCCCATTTTACAAAAAAAAAAAATTCCAATGCAACCGAACTGTCCTAATTTTCTCACTATGTTCTCAGTTAACCGAACTTTGTAAACTCTGTTCGGTTGGTTCGCAAAAAATTTTAAAACTATCCGGTAACCGAACTATACCCATATTACAAAAAAAATAAAATAATAATAATAATGCAACCGAATTGTTCTAATTTTCCTACTCTGTTGAGTTGTCGATTAACCGAACTTTGTCAACTCTATTCGGTTGGTTATAAATTTTTTTAAAACTATCCGGTAATGGCGAAGTATACCCATATTAAAAAAAAAAAAAAAAAAAAAAAAAAATCCAATGTAACTGAACTGTGTTGTTTTTCCCACTATGTTGAGTTCTCAAATAACCGAACTTTTCCAACTCTGGTCGGTTGGTTCGCCAAAAATTTAAAACTATCTAGTAACCGAACTCTTTGTGAATTACATACATGTTGAGTTTGGTTTGTTCGCAAAGAAAATGACAAACCGAACTCTTCCCTAATTTCATATAATTTGGAGTTCGGTTTGTTCGCAAAAAGGTTTACTAACTGAATTCTACTACTGGAACACAATTCTTTTTATAGTTGGCGTATTTAGTCAATCATTTATACGGTAAGCTAATATCTTTTGTTTTCCTGATTAGTGGTAGAGGCAAAAAATCAAACCAACCTTCTTGGAAGAGCTGAGAACTCCCACGCCTCGAGGCAATGTATACTTAGGTGTCAATAAGCGTGGAACCAAATATACTAAGTATGGAGGTGGGTCATTATCGGGTGTTGTCATCCTAGATGATGTGAATAGAGCTAATGTTGACAATGTAATTGAACAAGTTAATGAAGAGATTGTGGAAGAGATTGGTACTCAAGAACATAATAAAGGTGGAGAAAAGGAACAAAGGAGATGACAATGATGATGAAGTGAAGAAGATGGATATAAGGATGGAGATAATGAAGATGACGAATCGAGAGGAGAACTCGGATGAAGAGGAAGAGGAACAATTAGAAATAGTAAAAAAAAAACTAGAAAGAAGCCTAAAAAGCCTTGTGCTAGATATGCATACATTCTCGATGACGATTGTGTTTGTCGCCAAAGAACCCAACTTATGGTACTCCAAGAGATGGAAGGAGGTATTGCTTGCTACAAAAACTCATGGGATGCCAAGATCTATGCTACAACGGTATTGAATCTTATACATCAATATTTCTAAGTCATTTTATTATATTTTGACATATATTTTTCGGTATATATTAGTATATAAGATATGATGTTGTATTTGTAGGATCATAATGATGTTGTTCGTGTTTTGAAACGTCAAAAGAACAAGAAATGTAATATAGAGAATGAGTGTGATGAGGTCCAGGTTGGCGGTATTTGATTGTGTACTATGGAACGCAATACAACATGCGCACCAAAAATTTGATGCTGTCACTGTTTCTGCATTTGCCGAGATATCCAGAGATGGATACTTTTTATCTACCGTTTGGCGAGATGGCAATAACTCCGGATGATTGTTTTCGAATCACAGTCCTACCAGTTACGGGAACAAGTATTCGAGATGGCTACGATCCCTCCATGAGTTATGAACTTCTTGAAAACTTGGTGGAAAGGTTTCTAGGATGGAGCGATGACAAGGCACAATGTTTAGACGAGATGCAAAAGAGCCTGATGAAGGTGATGAGTATAATGAGTTCAACCAGACCGGTCATACAAGAAGAAGTTGAAAAAGATCAAGTTGAAAGTCTTGTTTGAGGAGTTTGGAGGGACGAAAGATTTGGTTACTCAAGGAAAGTTGGTGATGAAACAGGAGAAGATTAAGACCCATGTGACTACTTATTTGTTATATCAACTAGGAACTATTTCCTTCCTCGACACTTGGTCACGTGGTAAAATGCCCATTACCTCCGGCTATTGGACCCCCTTGATGAGGTGAACAACTAATGTTGGGGAATTGCGGATTTCTATCATTCATTCAAGCGAAGCTCGGAAAAGCTTCGAGGCTTAAGAGTTTATATTTTGGAGGCTTATACACCCTTGTTCGGGTACCCTAGTTAAATTATCCTTTGTGTGTTTCAAGATATATTTGCGAACAAAGCGAACTTTGATTTTGATAAGTGAATGAATGTGTATTGTTACTAATCAAGATATATTTACTAATCATATTTGTGGTTTCTTCTCATAGGTTTGGGTGTACGACCACTTCCCTAAACTGAAATTGTCTCATGCTCACACTTCTTGGCTTTATGGGAAGTCTACAACTGGTAAATATGAATTTTTGGACTCACGGGAGAAGGGTAAGAAAACAAGTTGTTGAGGTTGAGAGACACATTGGATAATGCAACAGTTGAAGATGTGGTTTTCCATCCCATACGAGCTTAATCGAGATGAAGAAGAGGAAGATGTTCAGATTGTTGATTTCTCACCTATCGTGAGTTATAATGGACCGTTGTTTTATCATGGCGGTTGTACAATGTATAATCCTCGAAAAGTATTGACACAATTTTCTTGTGTCCAAAGTGTCCCACAAGAGCAAAAATTCAACTTCAAAGTGAATAAGCGGGGAACTAAGAACACCGAAAGAATTTTGTTCTAAAATACAATCCTGCTCCATCAGTGGACCAATTGAACAACTATGAGAATTATTGTATTCCAGTTGAAGAGTGTGAATATTGTAATGATGAGCCAAATGCTGGCGATGAGGGATATACGGAATGGTATGAAAATTTTCTCATCCTCGTGTAATAAACGAGACCAACAAGCCCGTGATAAGAAAGCGAAGGCGGTGGAGAAAGAGGCTCGAGAAAATTATGAAGCATACCCCTACATGTGGTGATGAGGCCTTGATCTTATGGAGTTTGGCGGTAACATATTTACTCTTATTTTTTTTTATTTTCATAATGTTATAAAATTGAGAAAAACAATACTTTTTTATCCTTTTGATTGAAAAAAGTTGAAGTCAAGTGCTAAATTGTTGAAGAAAATGATGGAAAAAATCCGGAGTGGGGAGCCGATGAACACTCGTGAACAAATAGACCTCTACAACCAATGGACTAATGTTTTTTCACCCAACACCGTTGATCCAAGCCATACCATGCCGTTGAAGAGGAGTCGTCGAGAAGGGGAAGGTTCAAGTCGGATGGTTGAACAACAAAGTAGTGGAGATGAAACTCCTAGTGAAGAAGGATGAGCTAAAGCTCCTAAATGCAAGAGTAGAAAAGTTTCACGTGGTGGTCGTCGTCAATGAGTTATTGCAACAATTAGTACTTTGGTTTCTTATGTTTAGAAAATAGTTAGGTTACTTGCGGATTTGGTACTTTGTTTTCTTATGTTTAGAAGACCTTTTTATTGCGGATTTGGTAGTTTGTTTTCTTATGTTCGTGTGGTTCCAACAATTAGTTATGTGGATTAGTAAATTAATTTCATAATTTGTTTTTTAATTTGTGTTTTAAGGGATTAGTTCGGCAATTAGACTCATATATGTTTCATTACAATAAAATGTTTAAGAAACATTAAGGTAGTTCGGTTAGTAGACCGTATATAGTAAGCAATAGAACTATGTTGTCTAAAAGTTCGGTTTGTTCGGAATTTTGAGATACAACCGAACTCAACACTTTAAAAAAAATTGAAGTTTTGAGTCATATTCGGTAACATAGTAAAATTGGAAGGTAACCGAACTTATACCCAAAAAATGGTATGTAACAGACACAGGGTTCCAAAACCACTCCTATCCAATGTTCTATTTGGTTACTGTACAAATTTATGATTAACCGAATGGAACTCTGGAACTTGATAAATTTTTTTAAGTGTTGAGTTCGGTTACATCCCAAATTTAGTATGTAACCGAACTGTAGCTTTGAGACAACAATGTACTTGATCTGACTCAAGTAACGGCTATCTTTATATCCGTTATACACCTCAATCGTATATATATATATATATATATATGTGTGTGTGTGTGTGTGTCTCATGGTTCACATTTTGTTTCAAAATTTCATAAAAATGGCAGATCTAGTCATAAATTTACTCTAGAAGAAGATATTTCTCTTTGTAGAAACTACGTACTATGCTATCCAAAGAGGGGTGAAGAACAAAGAGGGAATGGTATTATGAGTAATAGTTTTTAGGTGAAAATTCATGAGAAATTGCTCACAGTCCGACAGTGCCGTCATAACCTTGACCAAATAGCTTTGTTCATTCGATTTGAAGATATTAGAGAAAGAGTTGTGGAATTTTTGCCTTTATTTCGGATTGTATGGAGGAATCGACTTAGGGGTGAAACATACGAGGGAATCCTTTTAATAGAAAAAAATGAATGGCGACGATGGAAAAGAAAGGATTTCAAATATGAAGATCATTTCCGCATCCAAAAAGACTTTTTCATGCGGGTGTTTATAGGTGAAAATCGTTTCCGCCGATTTGGTAAAGTCGGTAGGTGAGTGAGAAACTGGTTTAAACCCTAAAAAATATCTGCGCACGTGATCACTTTATAGATTCGAGAGATCAATTCTGTGCACAAGTCAGGCCTAAACCAAGAAATGGTATTTCCGGACTTGCTTCGGTCACAAAGTGGAGGAGAAGGGTTGATTTGGGGAGGAAGCAAAGAAAGGTGTTGAGACCAGAATAGTGGGAGAGTAGTATCTCGACTTGTATCGAAAAGTGAAATCTTAGGAAGCTTGCAAGAGATGAAAGCTTTTGGATAGCTTACAAAGTTTCATTTTACGATAGTGTTGTATTTTCTCGACCCGGACTTGTTGTTTGGTTGAAATAGGTAAGACCTATTTATACAAGTCGAGATTGAAACGTACCCTGGCCTCATGAAGGAAGAGAGTAAAGGGTGAAATAATGGGAGGAGTTGGTAACCGCATGGTGTTTATGTGTGAAAACGTTTTCTTAATGTGAGAGTAGTGTATCTTGCAAGCGTGACCTTAAACCAAAACCCTGGAAAGCATCCCCAGTTGTGTTGATGTCTCGAGTGTTGGTTGCACCTTGAGTGCAAGTGGCGCGGCTAGTGGCGCGAGTGGCATGTGCGGAATGCCTTTGTTGCGGGTTGCACCTTGAGTGCAAGTGGCAATGCAAGAGCCGGCTGGGGCGTGTGTGGCATGTGCCAATGGCATGTGCGGAATGCCTTGGTGGTAGGTTGTGCGTTGATTGTAAGCGGCAATGCCAGATCTGCTAGTGACGTGTGTGGCAAGTGCCAATGGCGCGCATGGCCATTAGGGCTATGTCCTGGTGGAAAAGCTACCAGTGATGCGTGTTGGCATGTGCCAATGGCATGCTCGGCCATTAGGGCCGTGGCCTGGTAAGAAAAGCTACCAGCGATGCGTGTTGGCATATGCCAATGACATGCGTGGCCAATTTGGAGTCACGGCCTGGTGAAAAGCTACGGCGATGCGTTGGCATGTTCAATGGCATGCTCGGCCATTATGGCCGTGGCCTGGTAAGAAAAGCTACCCGCGATGCGTGTTGGTATATTCCAATGGCATGCTCGGTCATTAGGGCCATGGCCTGGTAAGAAAAGCTACCAGTGAGCGTGTTAGCATGTGCCAATGGCATGCGTGGCCAATTTGGGTCGCGTCATGGTAGGAAAAGCTAACACGAGCGTGTTGGCATGTGCCAATGGCATGCGTGGCCAACTTGGGTCGCGCCCTGGTAGGAAAAGCTACCGGCGAGCGTGTTGGCACGTGCCAATGGCATGCGTGGCCAACTTGGGTCGCGTCCGGTAGGGAAAGCTACCGGCGAGTGCGTTGGCATGTGCAATGGCATGCGTGGCCAACTTTGGGTCGCGTCCTGGTAGGAAAGCTACCAGCGAGTGCGTTGGCATGTGCCAATGGCATGCGTGGCCAATTTGGGTCGCGCCCTGGTAGGAAAAGCTACCAGCGAGCGTGATGGCATGTGCCAATGACATGCGTGGCCAATTTAGGTCGCCTGGTAGGAAAAGCTGGCGGCGTGTTGGCATGTGCCAATGGCATGCGTGGCCAATTTAAGTCGCGCCTTGGAAGGAAAAGCTACCGGCGGCGTGTTGGCATGTGCCAATGGCATGCATGGCCAATTAGGAATTCGGCGCCCTGGTAGGAAAAGCTACTAGCGGCGTGTTGGCATGTGCCAATGGCATGCGTGGCCAATTTGGCCTAGGTTGCATGGTTGGCAAGCCTAGGTGCGGGAGCTACTTTGACATGGCGCGGCTAGGGGCAAGGTAAGGGTGTTTGGCTTGGCGTGGCGTGACCCGGTAGTAGCTAGGGCCAAGGCGAGTGTGTTTGGCATGGCGCGGCTGGCTTGGGAAAGGTGTGGTGGCATGATTTGCCGTTGGCACGGCGGAGGTGCGGTTAGCATGGTTGGCATGCTTTGGCGCGTTTGGTGTGACTAGCATAAGCTAGGGCCAAGGCGAGTGCGTTTGGCAAGCGCGGCTAGCTTGGGCTAGGTGTGGGCGGCATGATTTGCCATTGGCACGGAGTTGCGGCTAGCATGGTTGGCATGCTTTGGCGCGTTTGGTGTGGGTGACATGATTTGCCATTGGCACGGAGGTGCGGCTAGCTTAGGCTAGCGTGGGTGGCATGATTTGCCATTGGCACCGGAGGTCTTGCTAGCATGGTTGGCATGCTTTGGCGCATTTGGTGTGACCGGACATAGCTAGGGCCTAGGCAGTGTGCGTTTGGCATGGCGCGGCTAGCTCGGGCTAGGTGTGGCTGGCATGATTTGCCATTGGCACGGAGGGGGTATTAGGGGTTTTGTTCGTTGTAACCCTAATTTGAAGAAAAAAAATACCCCTATTAATTGCGACTACATGCATTAAATGTTCTAATAAATGTGTCATCGGCGACATTAGGTTATTCGGGGTTTTACGATTTTACCCTTTGTCTAAAAACCACCATCGACATTAAGTCCCTACTTAGCTCGGAGCAAGGGCTTTGTTGCGAGAATTGAGGAGGCTCGTCGGCCTTTTTATAAATAGGATTTGGAATCCTTGCCTCGCGGGCAGTTTCGCGCAAATCGGGAGGCTGGCACAATTGGGAAGTTAGCGTCGTGAGAGACGAAGAAGTCGGGCGGCATTGAGAAGTTATTGCGAGTTGGGAAGCGGCGTGCTAGCTTGGCGGGACCGGCGCAAGGTGGGAAGGCTGGCGTGCTTGCTTATGGGACCGGCGCAAGGTAGGGAAGGGCGAGCATGCTTCGGCGTGACTTAGGCGGTCATTGGGAAGTTGGCACGATTGGTGGGGCCGGTGTGGCTTGGGAGATTGAAACTGGCGCAAGCAGCTGATGGGACCGGTGCAAACGGGGCGCGAGCTTGATGGGACCGGTGCAAACAAGGAGGAGTAAGTGTTTTTACATATAGCAAGGTTTCCTTATTTTTCCTTCCTTCACGCGCGGCTTGATCGGGCATTATTCATCTTAAAATCTAGAAGCGTTATGTCCCTCATTGCTTCCTTTCCTTTTTTAAGGTTCCGTATTCATACCCAAAATAATTGTATCGTCTCCTCGTTTGAGAAAATGGTTCTTCTTGTCGAGTTTCTCTCTTTGTCATGTCGCACGAGAGATGAATCATCTTCTAACCGGCCAGATTCTCCGGTGAAGGCGCGAGTCTCACTCTTGCAAAAGCACCCCGACTAGGGTTATTCGGGCTAAGAAGATCATCTTTGGTATGTTTCTTCTTCTTCTCTACTCGTGTTTATCCTCTTTTTATATGTGTATAGATATGATAGGCGGATCATTTTCCCCATCTTTTGCAGTGTATGATGGGACCCTCGAGGGGATGGCTGCTTTAACTCTTCGGAGAAGGACTTCAAACAGCGGAGATCGGTCTTCTTCTCTTGAGGAGGCATTGGTTGGGATTGAATCTCCGTTCTCACGAAGCTACCGAAATCATTAAGGATCTCCCTTCCATCTATCCCCATGAAGAACATGTGCATGTTCGGACTTTCTTGGTTCGGTGAGCATGGAGGAGGGCGAAGAGAACAAGGAAGAGTCTTGGCATGTTGAGAGGTTTCGGTGTGGCAAAGACTTTCCTCGATACGGGTATGGGGCGGATCGGATTTGTTTCTAGGTTAGAGAACGACGGAAAAGTGAACGTGTGGTGGTCTTGGAGGATAGCGCCATGATTCTTGACTACGATGTGGATGAATCAAAAACTTTCTCCGAAGTGTCGGCGAGAAACCTTCGAATGAGCATATGACAAACGAGATACCCTCTGGGCGATGCCAAAGGTGTCGTTGGTGATACAGGAGGGTCATGGTGGCATATCTTTGGACCGGTCGTCGGGAGGACACCGTTACCCCGTTGTGGTTGCTTCGGGATGGGATGTTGAGGTCATTGCTTTGCTAACAGTTGAATGAAACCTTTGTTTCCGAGGGATTGCTGGGGTTAGTGCTTGAAGATAGTCTTGCGAGGGGACTTGTACTCAGTCATCGAGGGCTAGTTCTTCCCTTTTGTTATTTACATTATTGCTTTAGTTCCCCTGGTGTCCCTTTTTTTTTTTCTTTTTTGTAAACTCGTCTTTTCCTTCTTCTTCATCAGTCAACATTTTGCTTAATATATATTTTTTGAAAGAGGTTGTGGTATGATGGCTCTGCAATGGCTTTTACAGGTTTATCGATATATTTCTCGATATACGGAGGATTCGCTTGGAAAGAGATGTATTTATAGTTTTGACAAAAAGGAATCCCTAGGAAAAATACAAACGGTGTATTCATCTTGGGGAATTACAACTATTAAGAGGAATTGTTAAAGGAAATACTAAAAGGGGGGAGTGATTGGGAAGTACAGCATTTTAGGGATTGGATTCTTGAGGAGTGAATTATCACGCCTTCGGTGTGTATGCATTGATGAGCTTGCAATATCCTCCCAAAATGGCCAGCATCGCAGCCAGATACAGCTCGTCTTCTCCTTCATTGGGCAAATCCATTTTTTGTCATCCTTACAACCGAGCTTTCCTTAACACTACATCTCAGATTGAAAGCAGGTTCGGACGTCAGTCTTGGCTTCATTGGCTTGATAGAAGTTTCCAAGCTTCTTGCAAAGTGTTCAAATGGTCCGACTCCCCATTCACATTTCTTGACGACGTTTGACCCAGGAGTCCCACGGAATGGGGGAAGGAAAAAGCGGTTGCGCGAAAAGGTTGCTTGGTCGGACTTACTTGCATTTGAAAACCATGAGCTAGCGCCAACGGGTCCTCTCCGGATGTGCGGTTTCCTTGATAGCTCGTTGATGCGATAACCAGTGGGATGATTTGTGGGAACTCTTTCGGGCGTGGACGTCGGCAGAGGGTGTACATCAATTTCGCTTTGTTGTCGAGCACCCATAGCGTCCCAATATCATGTCATGATCTAGTTCTTTGATAATGTGGAACTTGCTATGCGTTATAGCGTCTCCATCTTGATTTCTAGGTTGATGTAGCCATGCGCGTTCAAAGTTTCTCCTCTCAGCTTTTAATCACGGACGGGGAATAGGTAGCGTCTTGTTTTGTAAATCCTGCTTCCTTTAGTGTCTTGAAAGTAATGATGTTGTGGTCATAGCCGTGTCGATAAGCGTCGTCCAAATTTACCTCTTAAACGGACGTGGTCGGCGGTCCCCAGTTCTCCTTTTTGGTTCCGCCTATTTGGAAAGCTTGGGCCCCGGCATGGTTTCCGAGGAGAGAAAAAGTCGTTCTTAGGATACAACACGATTGAGAGCTGCGAAAATATCTTGCGCCCGCACCTTGGAAAGATAGAATTTCGCATACATGTTGCATCATGGATTGTACGGAGTCTCGTGCAGGTCCCCGGAGGACTGCGGTTTCTTATTGGGAGTGGGTCTCGATGCACTCTTTCATCTCTGGTTGGAGTCCTCCGCTACATCCTTTATTTGAAAATATGCTTTAGTCTGTTGCAATCGCTGGTCGGGTGGTGAACGACCTGTGGTAGTAGCGGTACTTGGGGTTCGCCATCGGCCTCGGTTGGTAGACGTACGAGAGGTGGAAGTCTGATAATATCATCTTGAACCCAGGCTTCCAGGAGGTCAATCACCTCCTCGATGGGAAACAGGAAATCAAAGGTATTTCCTTCGGTCTCATGATCCGCATGGGAGTTTTAGTGACGGTCTTTCATGGTGGGGGTTTCCCGTTGTGCCGGCGCTTCACGTTTTGGCTGGTGGCTCATAGTTGGGGCTTTCCTTTTTCCCCTTTCGTTTACTATGTTCACGGAGGATTAGCCGGCATTAAATTGTTTGCTGATGAGGCGTCTACTCTCGCGAGTTTCACGCGTGTCTTCGGTTCGATTTGGCCTAGCTCTTTGATAGACGCATTTATGTGTCTATATTAGTCTCAATTCTCTGTAATGTTAGTGCTCGATTTTGTACTTATTTGGTTACTTTATGCCTTTGTAGGTGTTTTTGGAGAAATAATCTTTTGCGGCGAATTTGGCTCGAAAAGTGGTCCGGGAGAAAATTACTAAAAGGCACCAGGAAGACGCACTACGGGCACCGGAAGTATGCTGGAGACTCCCCCGAGAAAAGTCATAATTACACCTCGGAAGAATTGCTAAAAGGAACCTCTCATTTGGATAGGGGGCACCTAAATTACTAAGGGGTATTCCATTTATAAGGGCACTCTAATTGATATTTACACCTATGGATATTGACACCCCGCCTTGGATAGGGCTGTCCTTTCTTCTTCATTTCAAAGAGAAAATTAGCGGGAAAAGTAAACCAAATACAGCAGATTAGAGTTGAGATTTTGGGCGATTATTAAGGAGACTCAAGGGCTTGTTTTCATTGGATTGGACTGTTATAGCATAACGGGGTCATTTGTGATTGATTAGACCCAACCAATTGGGGTGGATAAATAGGAAAAAGCAAAACAGGGGACGGGAAGAATATCCAATGTGCGTGAACTCCGGGGCAAGATTTTGACGTGAGTTTTAAGAGTTAAACACGGGATTATGTAGTTACCTTATTAGAAGAAAGAATGACGTGTTTTGAGAGCTAAAACGAGAAGCAAATCCTCGTATATTTGGTGGTTTCATTAAAACAGTGAAGTAAAAAAACTCGCGACTTGCCTTGGGGGAAAAGAAAGAGATTCTATGGATTTAGGGGTCCTGTGCTGTATATAAGAGGTCATAGAAGTCACAGCAAGGGAGTCGGGAGTTTTGGGGTCGATTGGAGGCTGCAGAATCGAAGCAGAGAAGCTGCAGAGAAAGTTGCAGCAGCAGGGAAGAAGAGTTGCAGACAACACTTCAAAAGTGTCGTTCTGAAGAACACGAAGAACGGACTCTTAGTGGCAGACTTTTATTCTACGACAGAGTTAAACAACTATCGTTCTTCAACTGTCTTAGAAACCTGTAACAGTGACGTCTATAACACCATTACAGCGTTACAAATCTCTTTTTTATACAATTTCTTCAATAAAACACCTTTTTGAGCTATGGATTATTATTTTGTGCGTGTTTTTGATATGAGGAGCTAAACCCCAACACTGGGACAAAGGAGGAAGCTGGATTTCATATATGTGATAACTTGAATTAATTCTTATTTACTTTTTGCACTGATTATAATTGTTTTATGATTTTTATTGAGTGATTGTTATTTCAATTGATGGGTCATGCTTATCTTAAATGATTTGATGTCCCATGCTTTCAATTTACAGTCATTGCTTTCAAAAATCTATCTTGGAAAATATTAAGAGTCAATAAATTTTATTATTTGAGCCATAAATATCCTAGGATTAATTTCTGAACCACATGAATATGAGAAACAGTGAAATCCTGAGTCCCAGTAACTCTCAACTTTGTTAAAATCCTTTCTTTGTTTCTAGTATTTTATTTAAGTAAGTCTAAAACCAATCTTCAAAATAGTCCGAGCGAACGATACTCTACTTATCACTTCAAAACTACATCGTTTTTGGCGCCGACGCGGACTTGTAATTAGGTTTAGGTTTTAGGTTTTGTATATATTTTATTTTTATATTATTCTTTTGTTCTATTTTACGTCTTTGGTATTTTTGTCTTTATTTTGCAGGTTTTGCTTGAAACGGAAGTTGAAAGGTTGGACTTGCCATAAAAGAAAGCAGAAGATTTTATTTTTTAAGGACTTTTATTTTGGTAGTTTCTTTATTTATTTTTGGACTTGTAATTTTCTTGTATATATTGTTTGTGTTTATTTTATTACTTTATTTTTATAAAAAAAAAAAAAAAAAACACTGCACACACCAATTGCATCTCGTCAGACTACCGAATTTAGGAAAACTGGTGGATTAGTAAGCTGAACCCGTGCCTTGGGCCTTATGGGAGTTACCAGCTGAAAGTCCACAAACCTCAGCCTCGTACCTTTAGGTATATTTCGATGTAGGTAACCCAAGCTTACCTAAATCAGTTAGCCCAGCATTTGCATGTGCACGATTTTCTTGCTTATATTTTTGTCGAAATGGTAAAGGAAAATGATGATGAGGTCCCAGTAAAGACCCTTAGGGACCGTTTGAACCCGTCTAGGGTAGTGCGTGACCCAGGTGTAGTTCCACAGTTCTACGGTCCAATTTGATATTAGACTGAGACTATTGGCTTGCTACGTAAGTTTAGGGGGTTAGAGAATGAGAACCCGTATACCCACATAAGAGACTTTGAAATGATTTGTGACACAATGAACTATCCGAATGTCTCCATAGATGTGCTTAGGTTACGTTTGTTTCATTTCTATCTCTATGATAAAGCCAAGGAGTGGTACCATTTTATCCCCTCAAAAATAATTACCACCTGGGATGGTCTTGTAGAGGCATTTGTTAAGAAATTCTACCCACACCATAAGACTGCTGCTGTTCGGCAGTCTATCCAAACCTTTAAGCAGAAATTAGGTGAAAAACTTCATGATTATATAGAAAGGTTTAGTGAATTGTTATACCAGTGTCCACATCATGGCTTTGAAAAAGCTCACATGGCCCAAATTTTATATGAGGGCGCAGTAGAAACAATTAGTGGTGGAGAATTTACCAATCAAGACCCGGATGAATGTTTTGACGAGTTCATCGAGTTAGGCTGAGAAAACTAGGCAATGGGCTTCAATGAGAGGACCAGAAATATCTATAAATCCTATCCATAGGATCGATAGAGTTGATTATGGGTCGGATATTCTTAGGCGTCTAGAAGCCTTAGAAATGAATCAAGGTTCACACCATGCTAGGTACGAAAGAGCAAGCCAATGCTCTTTATAACAACTCTAGGTTTGAAAATCGTCAGAGATTTGATCCATATTCCGATACCTATAACCCTGGTTGGAGAAACCACCCAAATTTCTCTTGGTCTAAGGGGAGAATCAAGGCCGCCTAGTAATTCTCGGGCTCTCCCAAGTTTTGGGTATACTAAGAACCATTTAGGGCCGGATCCGTATCGTAACCGTCGGATAAAAAAAATCATGAGCTTAGAAGAGTCTCTAGCCATCGTATCTCATAACAATGCGAGTTTAAGCAAACGGTTGAGAAAGGTTTACGGAAAACTCTCGGGCTATTTCGTGAGCAAAAAATCGGGTTAATATAATTGTAGAATTTTTCAGCGAAAGAGAGAAAGGCAAGTTACCCAGTCAACCACTACCCAATACTAGAGCAATTCATGAAGTATCCTCTAGAGAAAAAGAGTTCAATCATGTGAACTCTGTAACAACCCTTAGGAGTGGTAAAATGGTAGACAATAAGGTAGCCATGCCTAATAGTGGACGTATCTTGTAGATCCACCTTCTATTTCCCATTCTAGTTCCCAAGATGAGCCCCGAGAAGGAACCATTAGCTTAAGAGACTGATAAAATTTCTAGTGATGCCCATGTGGTTCTGGGATAGGTCTCATTTTGTGCCCAGAGCCCCATATCCACAGCTGTTAGTTCCAACAAAGAGAGAGTCGACTTTCAACGAAATAATGGAGATTTTTAAGCGAGTAAACATAAATATCCCTTTATTAGAAGCAATTAGGCAAATGCCTGCTTATGCCAAGTTCCTTAAGGATCTTTGTACTCGAAAGCGTAAGCTTAATGTCCAGAAGAAAGCCTTTTTAGCTGGTCAGGTAAGTTCCATCCTTCTGAACCAAACAGCCCCTAAGTATAAGGACCCTGGATGCCCCACCATATCTTGTACGATTGGTAATCACATGGTTGATAAAGCATTACTTGACTTAGGAGCCAGTGTTAACCTACTCCCGTACCATGTGTACACCAACTAGGTCTTGGTGAGTTGAAGCCGACTAAAATGACCCTACGGTTGGCTGATAGGTCTGTCAAAGTCCCTCGTGGTGTTATAGAGGATGTACTTGATTGAGGTTGATAAATTTATTTATCCAGTGGATTTTGTTGTTCTAGACACTCAACCTGTTCGGGACCTAGTGCTCAAATACCTATGATTTTAGGTCACCCATTTTTAGCCACATCTAATGCAATCATCAACTATAGGAGTAGGCTTATGAACATATCCTTTGGTAATATGACCTTGAACTAAATGTTTTTAATGTTAATAGACAACCTTCGATGACTTGGAGGAAGTGAATATGATTAGCACTTTAGTTAGGGATCTAATTTAGGATAATTGGGACGACACTTTATTTGGTGATTCCTTAGATGAATTTGATGAGACAATTCTCTTAAGTCGATTAGGTGACCAAACTTTTGAACTAGAAGAAGCTCTCGAGTACTTTAAAGACTCTCGAGACCACGAAATTCAAGCTATAGTGCTAGGCCTTACGAGAGACTAATGATGACCCTAAGTTTGGGGGTAGTGATCTAGAAGAAGCTCTTGAATATTTTAAAGACTCAGAGGATCCAGGAAATTCAAGCAATAGTTAAAGGTTTGTCTGAGAATACTGATTACTCTAAGTTTGGGGGTAGTGATGGTCAGTATCCCAATTAGAAGTCCCTAACTTGGGACTCGAACCTAGTATACATGAGGTATTACTTGATTCTCTTCCGACTCCTCAACCTCGATCCTCCGATACTATCCAAGAGGAAATCCAACCACTAGAAACCCATAGTTCGAAGAATCTATTTGTCAAGACACTCATATGAAGCCCGAGTGGGCACCACAAGAAAAACCCGATTGTCTTGCGGGGAAACCTTGGATGAGGATGTGCTCTATCTCATTAATTCTTACGATTTGGTGCATTTGTCTTATAATTGTGGCGTTTTATTTGATTTTATTGACCCACGATTGTTTCGGCTATTGATATATGATTTGAAAGGTAATTAGCCATTTTGTGGTATTTAACGTCACGGGTGAAGACTTTAAATTTAGCACTTCTTGGGAGGTAACCCATGCTCATGCAACACGGTAATATCTTTCCTGATCTCTTTTGCTTCAAATGGTAACGCTTTCTCCTTGTTCATGTTTTTAATTTTAACTTTAGAACTTTGAGGACAATGTTAGATTTAAGTTTGGGGGTATGGGAGAAACTTTTTAGTTGCATTGTTAAACTCCGAGCCTAGAAATTTATGCTTAATAAGGATGGCACTAACCAATCTAAGTGGATGGAAGCATTTTGGTTGTAGGAGTTGAGGAACCAATCGATTAGATGGAAACATCTAAAGAGTCTATTCATAAAAGCAGAGCTCAGGTGTTATAAATAACATGATAGTTTCACCATATCTCGTTGAGTCCTTTTCACTTTTTTTTTTGTTTTTAAACTATGTTTCTCTAAGTGATTAGGTGGGGCCCACGATTCAAGTTGTTACCAATGCTAGGGTGAATTAGAGTGATTGAGATACAAAAAAAAAAAAAAAAAAAAAAAAAAAAAGAGAAAGAAAGAAAGTGAGACCAGACCATCAGACCAACCGGAATAAATTCAATAAAGTCGACCACTGGAACCCTTGTATATGCCAGTTGTGTTGACCTAGAGTTAAGTTTATCGACCACTGGTTCCCTTGTATATGCCAGTGTGTTGATATTAGTCCAGACCCGGTATCTCGATCCATTAGGATAGGTTCATTTTGGCGGAGGCCTTGAATAGATATGGGAAACACCACTCACTTAGTAAACATCAAAACCATCTATGTTTTTCTCTATATCCATCTTCTTGATCTATCCATGTGATTAGTTTTGACTCCGGATATTGATGTCCATAGTGCGACTATTTGAGTAGAGCTCTGTGACTTATATATGAATTTTAGTATGCTTGAGTGCAAACTCGTGTACAGCAATTGGAATTTCGCATCAGGGTACTTCCTCCTGTAGTCAATAAGTACGCCAACCAAGGAGATTCTTTAGTGCCTTCCAAGGTTCTGTGTAGATAGTTAGGGTGCTGAGTGTAAAGGTTTTGTGGGTATATCTCTTGTAAACCCTCCCGAGACTATAACTCGGCCACTAGGGCCACCTAGGGGTTTAAAGTCTTATTGCATACGCTAAATGCAATCGACGATACCTGCGACAGTGAGTTAGGATTTTATTTTTGTAAATTTGATTTGCTCGAGGACTAGCAAATAATAAGTTTGGGGTATTTGATAGACGCATTTATGTGTCATATTAGTCTCAATTCTCCGTAATGTTAGTGCTCGATTTTGTACTTATTTGGTTACTTTATGCCTTTGTAGGTGTTTTTGGAGAAATAAGCTTTTGCGGCGAATTTGGCTCGAAAAGTGGTCCAGGAGAAAATTACTAAAGGCACCCGGAAAGACGCACTACTGGCACCCCGGAAGTATCTTTGGAGACTCCAAGGAAAAGTCATAATTACACCTTAGAAGAATTGCTAAAAGGAACCTCTCATTTGGATAAGGGGCACCTAAATTACTAAGGGGTACTCCATTGATAAGGGAACTCTAATTGATATTTACACCCTATGGATATTGACACCCCTGCACTGGATAGGGGCTGTCCTTTCTTCTTCATTTCAAAAGAGAAAATTGGCGGGAAAAGTAAACCAGCGCTGGCAGATTAGAGTTGAGATTTTGGGCGATTATTAAGGAGACTCAAGGGCTTGTTTTCATTGGATTGGACCTGTTATGCTATAACAGGTCGCTGTGATTGATTAGACCCAACCAATTGGGCTGGATAAGCCGGAAAAGCAAAACAGGGGACGGGAAGAATATCCAATGTGCGTGAACTCCAGGCAAGATTTTGACGTGAGTTTTTAAGAGTTAAACACGGGATTATGTAGTTACCTTATTAGAAGAAAGAATGACGTGTTTTGAGAGCTAAACGAGAAGCAAATCCTCGTATATTTGGTGGTTTCATTAAAACGGGGGAAGTAAAAAAACTAGCGACTTGCCGTGGGGAAAAGAAAGAGATTCTATGGATTTAGGGGTCTGTCTTTGTATATAAGAGGTAATAGAAGTCACAGGAGTCGGGAGTTTTGGGGTCGATTGGAGGCTGCAGAATCGGGCGAGAGAAGCTGCGAGAGAAAGTTGCAACAGACGAGGGAAGAAGAGGCCAGTGCACGACACTTCAAAAGTGTCGTTACGAAGAACACGAAGAACGGACTCTTAGTGGCGGACTTTTATTCTACGACGAGAGTTAAACAACTATCGTTCTTCAACCTGTCTTAGAAACCCGTAATGATGACGTCTATAACACCATTACACGTTACAAATCTCTTTTTTATACAATTTCTTCAATAAAACACCTTTTTGAGCTATGGATTATTATTTTGTGCGTGTTTTTGATATGAGGAGCTAAACCCCAACACTGGGACAAAGGAGGAAAATTTGGATTTCATATATGTGGTAACTTGAATTAATTCTTATTTACTTTTTGTAATCGTTTATAATTGTTTTATGATTTTTATTGAGTGATTGTTATTTCAATTGATGGGTCATGCTTAGATTAAATGATTTGATGTCCCATGCTTTAGATTTACAGTCATTGCTTTCAAAAATCTATCTTGGCAAATATTAAGAGTCAATAAATTTTATTATTTGAGCCATAAATATCCTAGGATTAATTTCTGAACCACATGAATATGAGAAACAAGTGAAATCCCGAGTCCCAAAGAATCCCCAACTTTGTTAAATTCTTTTCTTTGTTTCTAGTATTTTATTTAAGTGAGTCTAAAACCAATCTTCAAAATAGTCCGAGCGAACGATACTCTACTTATCACTTCAAAACTACATCAGTTTTTGGCGCCGCCGACGCGGACTTGTAATTAGGTTTAGGTTTTAGGTTTTGTATATATTTTATTTTTTTAGATTATTCTTTTGTTCTATTTTACGTCTTTGGTATTTTTGTCTTTATTGTGCAGGTTTTGCTTGAAACGGAAGTTGAAAGGTTGGACTTGCCATAAAAGGAGAAAGCCGAAGATTTTATTTTTAAGGACTTTTATTTTTGGTAGTTTCTTTATTTATTTTTGGACTTGTAATTTTCTTGTATATATTGTTTGTGTTTATTTTAGTACTTTATTTATATATAAAAAAAAAAAAAAAAAACACTGCACACACCAATTGCATCTCGTCAGACTACCGAATTTAGGAAAACTGGTGGATTATTAAATTTGAACCCGTGCCTTGGGCCTTATGGGAGTTACCAGCTGAAAGTCCACAAACCTCAGCCTCGTACCTTTTGGGTATATTTCGCTGTAGGTAACCCAAGCTTACCTAAATTAGTTAGCCCAGCATTTGCATGTGCACGATTTTCTTGCTTATATTTTTGTCGAAATGGTGAAGGAAAATGATGATGAGGTCGATAAAGACCCTTAGGGACCCGTTGAACCCGTCTAGGGTAGTGCGTGACCAGTGTAGTTCCACTAGATTCTACGGTCCAATTTGATATTAGACCCGAGACTATTGGCTTGCTACGTAAGTTTAGGGGTTAGAGAATGAGAACCCGTATACCCACATAAGAGACTTTGAAATGATTTGTGACACAATGAACTATCCGAATGTCTCCGGAGATGTGCTTAGGTTACGTTTGTTTCATTTCTATCTCTATGATAAAGCCAAGGAGTGGTACCATTTATCCCCTCAAAAACAATTACCACCTGGGATGGTCTTGTAGAGGCATTTGTTAAGAAATTCTACCCACACCATAAGACTGCTTTGCTGTTCGGCGTCTATCCAAACCTTTTAAGCAGAAATTAGGTGAAAAACTTCATGATTATATAGAAAGGTTTAGTGAATTGTTATACCGGTGTCCACATCATGGCTTTGAAAAAGCTCACATGGCCCAAATTTTATATGAGGCGCGGTAGAAACAATTAGTGGTGGAGAATTTACCAATCAAGACCCAGATGAATGTTTTGACGAGTTCATCGAGTTAGCCGAGAAAACTAGGCAATGGGCTTCAATGAGAGGACCAGAAATATCTATAAATCCTATCCATAGGATCGATAGAGTTGATTATGGGTCGGATATTCTTAGGCGTCTAGAAGCCTTAGAAATGAATCAAGGTTCACACCATGCTAGGTACAAAGAGCAAGCCAATGCTCTTTATAACAACTCTAGGTTTGAAAATCGTCGGAGATTTGATCCATATTCCGATACCTATAACCACCGGTTGGAGAAACCACCCAAATTTCTCTTGGTCTAAGGGCCGAGAATCAAGGCCGATCTAGTAATTCTCGGGCTCTCCCAAGTTTTGGGTATCTTAAGAACCATTTAGGGCAGATCCGTATCGAACCCGTCGGATAAAAAAATCATGAGCTTAGAAGAGTCTCTAGCCATCGTATCTCATAACAATGCGAGTTTAAGCAAACGGTTGAGAAAGGTTTACAGGAAAACTCTCGGGCTATTTGAGCTAAAAATCGAGTTAATATAATTGTAGAATTTTTGAGCGAAAGAGAGAAAGGCAAGTTACCCAGTCAACCACTACCCAATACTAGAGCAATTCATGAAGTATCCTCTAGATAGAAAGAGTTCAATCATGTGAACTCTGTAACAACCCTTAGGAGTGGTAAAACGGTAGACAATAAGGTAGCCATGCCTAATAGTGGACATACTGTAGATCCACCTTCTATTTCCCATTCTAGTTCCCAAGATGATCCCCAGAAGGAACCATTAGCTTAAGAGACTGATAAAATTTCTAGTGATGCCCATGTGGTTCCCGATAGGTCTCATTTTGTGCCCAGAGCCCCATATCCACAGCTGTTAGTTCCAACAAAGAGAGAGTCGACTTTCAACGAAATAATGGAGATTTTTAAGCAGGTAAACATAAATATCCCTTTATTAGAAGCAATTAGGCAAATTCCCGCTATGCCAAGTTTCTTAAGGATCTTTGTACTCGAAAGCGTAAGCAATGTCCAGGAAGAAAGCCTTTTTAGCTGGTCGTAAGTTCCATCCTTCTGAACCAAACAGCCCCTAAGTATAAGGACCTGGATGCCCCACCATATCTTTTTACAATTGGTAATCACATGGTTGATAAAGTATTACTTGACTTAGGAGCCGGTGTTAACCTACTCCCGTACCATGTGTACACCCGGCTAGGTCTTGGTGAGTTGAAGCCGACTAAAATGACCCTACAGGTTAGGTGACAGTCTGTCAAAGTCCCTCGTGGTGTTATAGAGGATGTACTGATTGAGGTTGATAAATTTATTTATCCAGTGGATTTTGTTGTTCTAGACACTCAACTTTGTTCGGGACCCTAGTGCTCAAATACCAGGTGATTTTAGGCCACCCATTTTTAGCCACATCTAATGCAATCATCAACCTGTAGGACCGGGCTTATGAACATATCCTTTGGTAATATGACCACTGAACTAAATGTCTTTAATGTTAATAGACAACCTTTGATGACTTGGAGGAAGTGAATATGATTAGCACTTTAGTTGGGGATCTAATTTAGATAATTGGGACGACACTTTATTTGGTGATTCCTTAGATGAATTTGATGAGACAATTTTCTTAAGTCAGTTAGGTGACCAAACTTTTGAACTAGAAGAAGCTCTCGAGTACTTTAAAGACTCTACAGACCCTGAAATTCAAGCTATAGTGCTAGGCCTTACAGAGACTAATGATGACCCTAAGTTTGGGGGTAGTGATCTAGAAGAAGCTCTTGAATATTTTAAAGACTCCGAGGATCCAGAAATTCAAGCAATAGTTAAAGGTTTGTCTCGAGAATACTGATTACTCTAAGTTTGGGGTAGTGATGGTCAAGTATCCCAATTAGAAGTCCCTAACTTGGGACTCGAACCTAGTATACATGAGGTATTACTTGATTCTCTTCCGAGCTCCTCAACCTGATCCTCCTGATACTATCCAAGAGGAAATCCAACCACTAGAAACCCATAGTTCGAAGAATCTATTTGTCAAGACACTCATATGAAGCCCGAGTGGGCACCACGAAAAACCCAGTTGTCTTGCAGAAACCTTGGATGAGGATGTGCTTTGTCTATTCATTTTTCTGATTTGGTGCATTTGTCTTATAATTGTGGCAGTTTTATTTGATTTTGTTGACCCACAGTTGTTTCGGCTATTGATATATGATTTGAAAGGTAATTAGCCATTTTGTGGTATTTAACGTCTGGCTGAAGACTTTAAATTTAGCACTTCTTGGGAGGTAACCCATGCTCATGCAACACGGTAATATCTTTCCTTAACTCTTTTGCTTCAAATGGTAACAGTTTCTCCTTGTTCATGTTTTTAATTTTATCTTTAGAACTTTGAGGACAATGTTAGATTTAAGTTTGGGGTATGGGAGAAACTTTTTAGTTACATTGTTAAACTCGGAGCCTAGAAATTTATGCTTAATAAGGATGGCACTAACCAATCTAAGTGGATGGAAGCATTTTGGTTGTAGGAGTTGAGGAACCAATGCGATTAGATGGAAACATCTAAAGAGTCTATTCATAAAAGCACAGAGCTCGGGTGTTATAAATAACATGATAGTTTCACCATATCTCGTTGAGTCCTTTTCACTTGTTTTTATTTTGTTTTTAAACTATGTTTCTCTAAGTGATTAGGTGGGGCCCACGATTCAAGTTGTTACCAATGCTAGGGTGAATTAGAGTGATTGAGATACAAAAAAAAAAAAAAAAAAAAAAAAAAAAAAGAAAGAAAAAAGAAAGTGAGACTGAGACCATCGACCAACCGGAATAAATTCAATAAAGTCGACCACTTTGGAACCCTTGTATATGCCGGTTGTGTTGACCTAGAGTTAAGTTTATCGACCACTTTGGTTCCCTTGTATATGCCAGTGTGTTGATATTAGTCGACAGTATCTCAGTCCATTAGGATAGGTTCATTTGGCGGAGGCCTTGAGGATAGATATGGGAAACACCACTCACTTAGTAAACATCAAAACCATCTATGTTTTTCTCTATATCCATCATCTTGATCTATCCATGTGATTAGTTTTGACTCAGGATATTGATGTCCATAGTGCGACTATCTGAGTAGACTCTGTCACTTATATATGAATTTTAGTATACTTGAGTGCAAACTCGTGCACAAAGAATTGGAATTTCGCATCAGGGTACTTCCTCCTGTAGTCAATAAGTACGCCAACCAAGGAGATTCTTTAGTGCCTTCCAAGGTTCTGTGTAGATAGTTAGGGTCTGGAGTGTAAAGGTTTTGTGGGTATATCTCTTATAAACCCTCCCGAGACTATAACTCGGCCACTAGGGCCACCTAGGGGTTTAAAGGCTTATTGCATACGCTAAATGCAATCGACGATGCCTGCGACAGTGAGTTAGGATTTTATTTTTGTAAATTTGATTTGCTCGAGGACTAGCAAATAATAAGTTTGGGGGTATTTGATAGACGCATTTATGTGTCATATTAGTTACAATTTCTGTAATGTTAGTGCTCGATTTTGTACTTATTTGGTTACTTTATGCCTTTGTAGGTGTTTTTGGAGAAATAAGCTTTTTTGCGGCGAATTTGGCTCGAAAAGTGGTCTGGGAGAAAATTACTAAAGGCACCCGGAAGACGCACTACAGGCACCGGAAGTATCTTTGGAGACTCCCAGTAAAAGTCATAATTACACCTCAGAAGAATTGCTAAAAGGAACCTCTCATTTGGATAAGGGGCACCTAAATTACTAAGGGGTACTCCATTGATAAGGGGCAATCTAATTGATATTTACACCCTATGGATATTGACCCCCGCCTTTGGATAGGGGCTGTCCTTTCTTTTTCATTTCAAAAGAGAAAATTGGCGGGAAAAAGTAAACCGTATTTGTGCATTAGAGTTGAGATTTTGGGCGATTATTAAGGAGACTCAGGGCTTGTTTTCATTGGATTGGACCTGTTATAGCATAACAGGGTCGATGTGATTGATTAGACCCAACCAATTGGGCTGGATAAGCCGGAAAAGCAAAACAGGGGACGGGAAGAATATCCAATGTGCGTGAACTCCATGCAAGATTTTGACGTGAGTTTTTAAGAGTTAAACACGGGATTATGTAGTTACCTTATTAGAAGAAAGAATGACGTGTTTTGAGAGCTAAAACGAGAATCAAATCCTCGTATATTTGGTGGTTTCATTAAAACAGGGAAGTAAAAAAACTAGCGACTTGCCGTGGGGGAAAAGAAAGAGATTCTATGGATTTAGGGTCTGTCTTTGTATATAAGAGGTGATAGAAGTCACGGCAAGGGAGTCGGGAGTTTTGGGGTCGATTGGAGGCTGCGAGAATCGAGCGAGAGAAGGCTGCAGAGAAAGTTGCAACGATAGGGGAAGAAGAGTTGCAGACGACACTTCAAAAGTGTCGTTAGCCGAAGAACACGAAGAACGGACTCTTAGTGGCAGACTTTTATTCTACGACGAGTTAAACAACTATCGTTCTTCAACTGTCTTAGAAACCTGTAACAGTGGCGTCTATAACACCATTACGGCGTTACAAATCTCTTTTTTATACAATTTCTTCAATAAAACACCTTTTTGAGCTATGGATTATTATTTTGTGCGTGTTTTTGATATGAGGAGCTAAACCCCAACACCAGGACAAAGGAGGAAGCTGGATTTCATATATGTGGTAACTTGAATTAATTCTTATTTACTTTTTGCAATCGTTTATAATTGTTTTATGATTTTTATTGAGTGATTGTTATTTCAATTAATGGGTCATGCTTAGATTAAATGATTTGATGTCCCATGCTTTCGATTTACAGTCATTGCTTTCAAAAATCTATTTTGGCAAATATTAAGAGTCAATAAATTTTATTATTTGAGCCATAAATATCCTAGGATTAATTTCTGAACCACATGAATATGAGAAACAGTGAAATCCCGAGTCCCAGTATCTCTCAACTTTGTTAAAATCCTTTCTTTGTTTCTAGTATTTTATTTAAGTGAGTCTAAAACCAATCTTCAAAATAGTCCGAGCGAACGATACTCTACTTATCACTTCAAAACTACATCGAGTTTTGGCCGCCGACGCGGACTTGTATTTAGGTTTAGGTTTTAGGTTTTGTATATATTTTATTTTTATTTAATTTTTTGTTCTATTTTACGTCTTTGGTATTTTTGTCTTTATTGTGCAGGTTTTGCTTGAAACGGAAGTTGAAAGGTTGGACTTGCCATAAAAGGAGAAAGCCGAAGATTTTATTTTTAAGGACTTTTATTTTTGGTAGTTTCTTTATTTATTTTTGGACTTGTAATTTTCTTGTATATATTGTTTGTGTTTATTTTAGTACTTTATTTTTATAAAAAAAAAAAACACTGCACACACCAATTGCATCTCGTCAGACTACCGAATTTAGGAAAACTGGTGGATTAGTAAGCTGAACCCGTGCCTTGGGCCTTATGGGAGTTACCAGCTGAAAGTCCACAAACCTCAGCCTCGTACCTTTGAGTATATTTGTTGTAGGTAACCCAAGCTTACCTAAATTAGTTAGCCCAGCATTTGCATGTGCACGATTTTCTTGCTTATATTTTTGTCGAAATGGTGAAGGAAAATGATGATGAGGTCCCAGTAAAGACCCTTAGGGACCGTTTGAACCCGTCTAGGGTAGTGCGTGACCCAGGTGTAGTTCCACCAGATTCTACGGTCCCGATTTGATATTAGACACGAGACTATTGGCTTGCTACGTAAGTTTAGGGGTTAGAGAATGAGAACCCGTATACCCACATAAGAGACTTTGAAATGATTTGTGACACAATGAACTATCCGAATGTCTCAGAGAGATGTGCTTAGGTTACGTTTGTTTCATTTCTATCTCTATGATAAAGCCAAGGAGTGGTACCATTTTATCCCCTCAAAAAAAATTACCACACGGGATGGTCTTGTAGAGGCATTTGTTAAGAAATTCTACCCACACCATAAGGCTGCTGCTCGGGCAGTCTATCCAAACCTTTAAGCGAAATTAGGTGAAAAACTTCATGATTATATAGAAAGGTTTAGTGAATTGTTATACCAGTGTCCACATCATGGCTTTGAAAAAGCTCACATGGCCCAAATTTTATATGAGGGCGCAGGTAGAAACAATTAGTGGTGGAGAATTTACCAATCAAGACCCAGATGAATGTTTTGACGAGTTCATCGAGTTAGCCGAGAAAACTAGGCAATGGGCTTCAATGAGAGGACCAGAAATATCTATAAATCCTATCCATAGGATCGATAAGAGTTGATTATGGGTCGGATATTCTTAGGCGTCTAGAAGCCTTAGAAATGAATCAAGGGGTCACACCATGCTAGGTACGAAGAGCAAGCCAATGCTCTTTATAAAAACTCTAGGTTTGAAAATCGTCGAGAGATTTGATCCATATTCCGATACCTATAACCTGGTTGGAGAAACCACCCAAATTTCTCTTGGTCTAAGGGCCGAGAATCAAGGCCCGATCTAGTAATTCTCGGGCTCTCCCAAGTTTTGGGTATACTAAGAACCATTTAGGGCAGATCCGTATCGGAACACAATAGGATAAAAAAATCATGAGCTTAGAAGAGTCTCTAGCCATCTTATCTCATAACAATGCGAGTTTAAGCAAACAGTTGAGAAAGGTTTACGGGGAAAACTCTCGGGCTATTTGAGCTAAAAAATCAGGTTAATATAATTGTAGAATTTTTTTGAGCGAAAGAGAGAAAGACAAGTTACCCAGTCAACCACTACCCAATACTAGAGCAATTCATGAAGTATCCTCTAGAGAGAAAAGAGTTCAATCATGTGAACTCAGAACAACCCTTAGGAGTGGTAAAACGGTAGACAATAAGGTAGCCATGCCTAATAGTGGACATACTGTAGATCCACCTTCTAGTTCCCATTCTAGTTCCCAAGATGAGCCCAGAAGGAACCATTAGCTGAAGAGACTGATAAAATTTCTAGTGATGCCCATGTGGTTCCCGATAGGTCTCATTTTGTGCCCAGAGCCCCATATCCACAGCTGTTAGTTCCAACAAAGAGAGAGTCGACTTTCAACGAAATAATGGAGATTTTTAAGCAGGTAAACATAAATATCCCTTTATTAGAAGCAATTAGGCAAATGCCTGCTTATGCCAAGTTTCTTAAGGATCTTTGTACTCGAAAAGCGTAAGTTTAATGTCTAGAAGAAAGCCTTTTTAGGCTGGTCAGGTAAGTTCCATCCTTCAACCAAACAGCCCTTAAGTATAAGGACCTGGATGCCCCACCATATCTTGTACGATTGGTAATCACATGGTTGATAAAGCATTACTTGACTTAGGAGCCAGTGTTAACCTACTCCCCGTACCATGTGTACACCCAAACTAGGTCTTGGTGAGTTGAAGCCGACTAAAATGACCCTACAGTTAGCTGATAGGTCTGTCAAAGTCCCTCGTGGTGTTATAGAGGATGTTTTGATTGAGGTTGATAAATTTATTTATCCAGTGGATTTTGTTGTTCTAGACACTCAACCTGTTCAGGACCCTAGTGCTCAAATACCGGTGATTTTAGGTCGCCCATTTTTAGCCACATCTAATGCAGTCATCAACTGTAGGACCGGGCTTATGAACATATCCTTTGGTAATATGACCACTGAACTAAATGTCTTTAATGTTAATAGACAACCTTCTGATGACTTGGAGGAAGTGAATATGATTAGCACTTTAGTTCAGGATCTAATTCAGGATAATTGGGACGACACTTTATTTGGTGATTCCTTAGATGAATTTGATGAGACAATTCTCTTAAGTCAGTTAGGTGACCAAACTTTTGAACTAGAAGAAGCTCTCGAGTACTTTAAAGACTCTACAGACCCTGAAATTCAAGCTATAGTGCTAGGCCTTACAGAGACTAATGATGACCCTAAGTTTAGGGGTAGTGATCTGAAGAAGCTCTTGAATATTTTAAAGACTCGAGGATCCGGAAATTCAAGCAATAGTTAAAGGTTTGTGCGAGAATACTGATTACTCTAAGTTTGGGGGTAGTGATGGTCAAGTATCCCAATTAGAAGTCCCTAACTTGGGACTCGAACCTAGTATACATGAGGTATTACTTGATTCTCTTCCGACTCCTCAACCTGATCCTCCTGATACTATCCAAGAGGAAATCCAACCACTAGAAACCCATAGTTCAGAAGAATCTATTTGTCAAGACACTCATATGAAGCCCGAGTGGGCACCACAGAAAAACCCAGTTGTCTTGCAGGAAACCTTGGATGAGGATGTGCTCTATCTGTTAATTCTTCTGATTTGGTGCATTTGTCTTATAATTGTGGCAGTTTTATTTGATTTTATTGACCCACAGTTGTTTCGGCTATTGATATATGATTTGAAAGGTAATTAGCCATTTTGTGGTATTTAACGTCTGGCTGAAGACTTTAAATTTAGCACTTCTTGGGAGGTAACCCATGCTCTTGCAACACGGTAATATCTTTCCGATCTCTTTTGCTTCAAATGGTAATGATTTCTCCTTGTTCATGTTTTTAATTTTATCTTTAGAACTTTGAGGACAATGTTAGATTTAAGTTTGGGGTATGGGAGAAACTTTTTAGTTGCATTGTTAAACTCCGAGCCTAGAAATTTATGCTTAATAAGGATGGCACTAACCAATCTAAGTGGATGGAAGCATTTTGGTTGTAGGAGTTGAGAACCAATCGATTAGATGGAAACATCTAAAGAGTCTATTCATAAAAGCACAGAGCTCGGGTGTTATAAATAACATGATAGTTTCACCATATCTCGTTGAGTCCTTTTCACTTGTTTTTATTTTGTTTTTAAACTATGTTTCTCTAAGTGATTAGGTGGGGCCCACGATTCAAGTTGTTACCAATGCTAGGGTGAATTAGAGTGATTGAGATACAAAAAAAAAAAAAAAAAAAAAAAAAAAGAAAGAAAGAAAGTGAGACCAGACCATCTGACCAACAGGAATAAATTCAATAAAGTCGACCACTGGAACCCTTGTATATGCCAGTTGTGTTGACCAGAGTTAAGTTTATCGACCACTGGTTCCCTTGTATATGCCAGTGTGTTGATATTAGTCCAGACCACTATCTCGGTCCATTAGGATAGGTTCATTTTGGCGGAGGCCTTCAGACAGATATGGGAAACACCACTCACTTAGTAAACATCAAAACCATCTATGTTTTTCTCTATATCCATCATCTTGATCTATCCATGTGATTAGTTTTGACTCAGGATATTGATGTCCATAGTGCGACTATACGAGTAGAGACTCTGTCACTTATATATGAATTTTAGTATACTTGAGTGCAAACTCGTGTACAAAGAATTGGAATTTCGCATCAGGGTACTTCCTCATCCTTGTAGTCAATAAGTACGCCAACCAAGGAGATTCTTTAGTGCCTTCCAAGGTTCGTGTAGATAGTTAGGTCCTGGAGTGTAAAGGTTTTGTGGGTATATCTCTTGTAAACCCTCCCGAGACTATAACTCAGCCCACTAGGGCCACCTAGGGGTTTAAAGGCTTATTGCATACGCTAAATGCAATCGACGATACTGCGGCAGTGAGTTAGGATTTTATTTTTGTAAATTTGATTTGCTCGAGGACTAGCAAATAATAAGTTTGGGGGTATTTGATAGACGCATTTATGTGTCTATATTAGTCTCAATTCTCTGTAATGTTAGTGCTCGATTTTGTACTTATTTGGTTACTTTATGCCTTTGTAGGTGTTTTTGGAGAAATAAGCTTTTGCGGCGAATTTGGCTCGAAAAGTGGTCCTGGGAGAAAATTACTAAAGGCACCCAGAAGACGCACTACAGGCACCCCGGAAGTATGCTGGAGACTCCCCAGAAAAGTCATAATTACACCTCAGAAGAATTGCTAAAAGGAACCTCTCATTTGGATAAGGAGCACCTAAATTACTAAGGGGTACTCCATTGATAAGGGGCACTCTAATTGATATTTACACCCTATGGATATTGACACCCCTGCACTGGATAGGGGCTGTCCTTTCTTTTCATTTCAAAAGAGAAAATTGGCGGGAAAAGTAAACCAGCGCTGGCAGATTAGAGTTGAGATTTTGGGCGATTATTAAGGAGACTCAAGGGCTTGTTTTCATTGGATTGGACCTGTTATAGCATAACAGGGTCGATGTGATTGATTAGACCCAACCAACCAATGGATAAGCCGGAAAAGCAAAAGCAGGGGGACGGAAGAATATCCAATGTGCGTGAACTCCATGCAAGATTTTGACGTGAGTTTGAAGAGTTAAACACGGGATTATGTAGTTACCTTATTAGAAGAAAGAATGGCGTGTTTTGAGAGCTAAAACGAGAAGCAAATCCTCGTATATTTGGTGGTTTCATTAAAACAGGGAAGTAAAAAAACTAGCGACTTGCCGTGGGGGAAAAGAAAGAGATTCTATGGATTTAGGGGTCCTGTGCTGTATATAAGAGGTGATAGAAGTCACAGCAAGGGAGTCAGGAGTTTTGGGGTCGATTGGAGGCTGCTGAATCGAAGCAGAGAAGCTGCGAGAAAGTTGCAACGGCGGGGAAAGAAGAGTTGCAGACGACACTTCAAAAGTGTGGTTCGAAGAACACGAAGAACGGACTCTTAGTGGCAGACTTTTATTCTACGACGAGTTAAACAACTATCGTTCTTCAAGTTTGTCTTAGAAACCCATGTAATATGACGTCTATAACACCATTACAGCGTTACAAATCTCTTTTTTATACAATTTCTTCAATAAAACACCTTTTTGAGCTATGGATTATTATTTTGTGCGTGTTTTTGATATGAGGAGCTAAACCCCAACACTTTGGGACAAAGGAGGAAAAATTTGGATTTCATATATGTGGTAACTTGAATTAATTCTTATTTACTTTTTGCTTTGTTTATAATTGTTTTATGATTTTTATTGAGTGATTGTTATTTCAATTGATGGGTCATGCTTAGATTAAATGATTTGATGTCCCATGCTTTGATTTGAGTCATTGCTTTCAAAAATCTATCTTGGCAAATATTAAGAGTCAATAAATTTTATTATTTGAGCCATAAATATCCTAGGATTAATTTATGAACCACATGAATATGAGAAACAGTGAAATCCTGAGTCCCAGTAACTCTCAACTTTGTTAAAATCCTTTCTTTGTTTCTAGTATTTTATTTAAGTGAGTCTAAAACCAATCTTCAAAATAGTCCGAGCGAACGATACTCTACTTATCACTTCAAAACTACATCAGTTTTTGGCGCCGCTGACGCGGACTTGTAATTAGGTTTAGGTTTTAGGTTTTGTATATATTTTATTTTTTTATATTATTCTTTTGTTCTATTTTACGTCTTTGGTATTTTTGTCTTTATTGTGCAGGTTTTGCTTGAAACGGAAGTTGAAAGGTTGGACTTGCCATAAAAGGAGAAAGCGAAGATTTTATTTTTAAGGACTTTTATTTTTGGTAGTTTCTTTATTTATTTTTGGACTTGTAATTTTCTTGTATATATTGTTTGTGTTTATTTTAGTACTTTATTTTTATAAAAAAAAAAAAAAAAAACACTGCACACACCAATTGCATCTCGTCGGACTAATTTAGGAAAGCTGGTGGATTAGTAAATTTGAACCCGTGCCTTGGGCCTTATGGGAGTTACCAGGTGAAAGTCCACAAACCTCAGCCTCGTACCTTTGGGTATATTTCGCTGTAGGTAACCCAAGCTTACCTAAATTAGTTAGCCCAGCATTTGCATGTGCACGATTTTCTTGCTTATATTTTTGTCGAAATGGTGAAGGAAAATGATGATGAGGTCCCAAAGAAAGACCCTTAGGGACCGTTTGAACCCGTCTAGGTAGTGCGTGACCAGTGTAGTTCCACCAGATTCTACGGTCCAATTTGATATTAGACCTGAGACTATTGGCTTGCTACGTAAGTTTAGGGGTTAGAGAATGAGAACCCGTATACCCACATAAGAGACTTTGAAATGATTTGTGACACAATGAACTATCCGAATGTCTCGAGAGATGTGCTTAGGTTACGTTTGTTTCATTTCTATCTCTATGATAAAGCCAAGGAGTGGTACCATTTTATCCCCTCAAAAAAATTACCACCAGGATGGTCTTGTAGAGGCATTTGTTAAGAAATTCTACCCACACCATAAGGCTGCTGCTTTGTTCGGCAGTCTATCCAAACCTTTAAGCGAGAAATTAGGTGAAAAACTTCATGATTATATAGAAAGGTTTAGTGAATTGTTATACCAAGGTGTCCACATCATGGCTTTGAAAAAGCTCACATGGCCCAAATTTTATATGAGGGCGCAGGTAGAAACAATTAGTGGTGGAGAATTTACCAATCAAGACCCGGATGAATGTTTTGACGAGTTCATCGAGTTAGCCGAGAAAAAACTAGGCAATGGGCTTCAATGAGAGGACCGAAATATCTATAAATCCTATCCATAGGATCGATAGAGTTGATTATGGGTCGGATATTCTTAGCGTCTAGAAGCCTTAGAAATGAATCAAGGTCACACCATGCTAGGTACGAAGAGCAAGCCAATGCTCTTTATAAAAACTCTAGGTTTGAAAATCGTCGGAGATTTGATCCATATTCCGATACCTATAACCCTGGTTGGAGAAACCACCCAAATTTCTCTTGGTCTAAGGGCCAGAGTCAAGGCCAGTCTAGTATTTCCCAGGCTCTCCCAAGTTTTGGGTATACTAAGAACCATTTAGGGCCAGATCAGTATCAGAACCTGTCGGATAAAAAAATCATGAGCTTAGAAGAGTCTCTAGCCATCTTATCTCATAACAATGCAGAGTTTAAGCAAACAGTTGAGAAAGGTTTACAGGAAAACTCTCAGGCTATTTCAGAGCTAAAAAATCAGGTTAATATAATTGTAGAATTTTTGAGCGAAAGAGAGAAAGACAAGTTACCCAGTCAACCACTACCCAATACTAGAGCAATTCATGAAGTATCCTCTAGAGAGAAAGAGTTCAATCATGTGAACTCTGTAACAACCCTTAGGAGTGGTAAAACGGTAGACAATAAGGTAGCCATGCCTAATAGTGGACATACTGTAGATCCACCTTCTATTTCCCATTCTAGTTCCCAAGATGAGCCCCAGAAGGAACCATTAGCTGAAGAGACTGATAAAATTTCTAGTGATGCCCATGTGGTTCCCGATAGGTCTCATTTTGTGCCCGAAACCCCATATCCCAGTACATTAGTTCCAACAAAAGAGAGTCGACTTTCAACGAAATAATGGAGATTTTTAAGCGAGTAAACATAAATATCCCTTTATTAGAAGCAATTAGGCAAATGCCTGCTTATGCCAAGTTTCTTAAGGATCTTTGTACTCGAAAGCGTAAAGCTTAATGTCCAGAAGAAAGCCTTTTAGGCGGGTCGGGTAAGTTCCATCCTTACGAACCAAACAGCCCCTAAGTATAAGGACCCTGGATGCCCCACCATATCTTGTACGATTGGTAATCACATGGTTGATAAAGCATTACTTGACTTAGGAGCCGGTGTTAACCTACTCCGTACCATGTGTACACCCAGCTAGGTCTTGGTGAGTTGAAGCCGACTAAAATGACCCTACGGTTAATGATAGGTCTGTCAAAGTCCCTCGTGGTGTTATAGAGGATGTACTGATTGAGGTTGATAAATTTATTTATCCGGTGGATTTTGTTGTTCTAGACACTCAACCTCGTTCAGGACCCTAGTGCTCAAATACTAGGTGATTTTAGGTCACCCATTTTTAGCCACATCTAATGCGGTCATCAACTGTAGGACCGGGCTTATGAACATATCCTTTGGTAATATGACCACTGAACTAAATGTCTTTAATGTTAATAGACAGCCTTCTGATGGCTTGGAGGAAGTGAATATGATTAGCACTTTAGTTAGGGATCTAATTCAGAGGATAATTGGGACGACACTTTATTTGGTGATTCCTTAGATGAATTTGATGAGACAATTCTCTTAAGTCGGTTAGGTGACCAAACTTTTGAACTAGAAGAAGCTCGAGTACTTTAAAGACTCTACGGACACGAAATTCAAGCTATAGTGCTAGGCCTTACGAGAGACTAATGATGACCCTAAGTTTGGGGGTAGTGATCTAGAAGAAGCTCTTGAATATTTTAAAGACTCCGAGGATCCGGAAATTCAAGCAATAGTTAAAGGTTTGTCTGAGAATACTGATTACTCTAAGTTTGGGGGTAGTGATGGTCAAGTATCCCAATTAGAAGTCCCTAACTTGGGACTCGAACCTAGTATACATGAGGTATTACTTGATTCTCTTCCGACTCCTCAACCTGATCCTCCTGATACTGTCCAAGAGGAAATCCAACCACTAGAAACTCATAGTTCAGAAGAATATTTTTGTCAAGACACTCATATGAAGCCGAGTGGGCACCACGGAAAAACCCAGGTTGTCTTGCAGAAACCTTGGATGAGGATGTGCTCTATCTGTTAATTCTTCTGATTTGGTGCATTTGTCTTATAATTGTGGCAGTTTTATTTGATTTTATTGACCCACAGTTGTTTCGGCTATTGATATATGATTTGAAAGGTAATTAGCCATTTTGTGGTATTTAACGTCTGGTGAAGACTTTAAATTTAGCACTTCGGGAGGTAACCCATGCTCATGCAACACGGTAATATCTTTCCCGATCTCTTTTGCTTCAAATGGTAACAGTTTCTCCTTGTTCATGTTTTTAATTTTATCTTTAGAACTTTGAGGACAATGTTAGATTTAAGTTTGGGGTATGGGAGAAACTTTTAGTTGCATTGTTAAACTCCGAGCCTAGAAATTTATGCTTAATAAGGATGGCACTAACCAATCTAAGTGGATGGAAGCATTTTGGTTGTAGGAGTTGAGGAACCAATCGATTAGATGGAAACATCTAAAGAGTCTATTCATAAAAGCACAGAGCTCGGGTGTTATAAATAACATGATAGTTTCACCATATCTCGTTGAGTCCTTTTCACTTACTGTTTTTATTTTATTTTTAAAATATGTTTTCTAAGTGATTAGGTGGGGCCCACGATTCAAGTTGTTACCAATGCTAGGGTGAATTAGAGTGATTGAGATAAAAAAAAAAAAAAAAAAAAAAAAAAAAAAAAGTGAGACCGGACCATCGGACCAATAGGAATAAATTCAATAAAGTCGACCACTGGAACCCTTGTATATGCCATTGTGTTGACCTAGAGTTAAGTTTATCGACCTTTGGTTCCCTTGTATATGCCGGTGTGTTGATATTAGTCCGCATCGGTATCTCAGTCCATTAGGATAGGTTCATTTTGGCGGAGGCCTTGGATAGATATGGGAAACACCACTCACTTAGTAAACATCAAAACCATCTATGTTTTTCTCTATATCCATCATCTTGATCTATCCATGTGATTAGTTTTGACTCAGGATATTGATGTCCATAGTGCGACTATCGAGTAGACTCTGTCACTTATATATGAATTTTAGTATACTTGAGTGCAAACTCGTGTACAAAGAATTGAATTTCGCATCGGGGTACTTCCTCCCGTAGTCAATAAGTACGCCAACCAAGGAGATTCTTTAGTGCCTTCCAAGGTTACGTGTAGATAGTTAAGTGCAGGTGTAAAGGTTTTGTGGGTATATCTCTTATAAACCCTCCCGAGACTATAACTCGGCCACTAGGGCCACCTAGGGTTTAAAGGCTTATTGCATACGCTAAATGCAATCGACGATGCCTGCGACAAGTGAGTTAGGATTTTATTTTTGTAAATTTGATTTGCTCGAGGACTAGCAAATAATAAGTTTGGGGTATTTGATAGACGCATTTATGTGTCATATTAGTCTCAATTCTCTGTAATGTTAGTGCTCGATTTTGTACTTATTTGGTTACTTTATGCCTTTGTAGGTGTTTTTGGAGAAATAAGCTTTTGCGGCGAATTTGGCTCGAAAAGTGGTCCTGGGAGAAAATTACTAAAGGCACCCAGAAGACGCACTACAGGCACCCCGGAAGTATGCTGGAGACTCCCCAGAAAAGTCATAATTACACCTCAGAAGAATTGCTAAAAGGAACCTCTCATTTGGATAAGGGGCACCTAAATTACTAAGGGGTACTCCATTGATAAGGGGCACTCTAATTGATATTTACACCCTATGGATATTGACACCCCTGCACTGGATAGGGGCTGTCCTTTCTTCTTCATTTCAAAAGAGAAAATTGGCGGGAAAAGTAAACCAGCGCTGGCAGATTAGAGTTGAGATTTTGGGCGATTATTAAGGAGACTCAAGGGCTTGTTTTCATTGGATTGGACCTGTTATAGCATAACAGGGTCGCTGTGATTGATTAGACCCAACCAATTGGGCTGGATAAGCCGGAAAAGCAAAACAGGGGACGGGAAGAATATCCAATGTGCGTGAACTCCGGCAAGATTTTGACGTGAGTTTTTAAGAGTTAAACACGGGATTATGTAGTTACCTTATTAGAAGAAAGAATGGCGTGTTTTGAGAGCTAAAACGAGAAGCAATCCTCGTATATTTGGTGGTTTCATTAAAACAGGAAGTAAAAAAAACTCGCGACTTGCCGTGGGGGAAAAGAAAGAGATTCTATGGATTTAGGGTCTGTCTTTTGTATATAAGAGGTGATAGAAGTCACGGCAAAGGGAGTCGGGAGTTTTGGGGTCGATTGAGGTCTGGCTGAATCGAAGCAGAGAAGGCTGCAGAGAAAGTTGCAGCAGCGAGGAAGAAGAGTTGCAGACGACACTTCAAAAGTGTCGTTCGAAGAACACGAAAGAACGGACTCTTAGTGGCAGACTTTTATTCTACGACGAGTTAAACAACTATCATTCTTCAACCTGTCTTAGAAACACATAATGATGTGACGTCTGTAACACCATTACAGCGTTACAAATCTACATTTTATACAATTTCTTCAATAAAACACCTTTTTGAGCTATGGATTATTATTTTGTGCGTGTTTTTGATATGAGGAGATAAACCCCAACACCGGGACAAAGGAGGAAGTTTGGATTTCATATATGTGGTAACTTGAATTAATTCTTATTTACTTTTTGCAATTTATTTATAATTGTTTTATGATTTTTATTGAGTGATTGTTATATCAATTGATGGGTCATGCTTAGCTTAAATGATTTGATGTCCCATGCTTTCGATTTACATTCATTGCTTTCAAAAATCTATCTTGGCAAATATTAAGAGTCAATAAATTTTATTATTTGAGCCATAAATATCCTAGGATTAATTTCTGAACCACATGAATATGAGAAACAGTGAAATCCGAGTCCCAGTAACTCTCAACTTTGTTAAAATCCTTTCTTTGTTTCTAGTATTTTATTTAAGTAAGTCTAAAACCAATCTTCAAAATAGTCCAGCGAACGATACTCTACTTACCACTTCAAAACTACATCACTCTTTCGAGTAATCTTTGGTCTTTGTTGTTGCAGATCATCTGGCGGCTTCATGGAGTTCGGAGAACGTTTGGAAGCGCAAGTTTTCTAACGTAGCGCGGTAAATTGGAACCATACCATTGATGCATGCGTTAACCAGTTGTTGCTCTGTCACGTTTGGGTCGTGACAGTGAGTGCTTGAACCCCGAACCTTTTGACGAAATCATTCGGATGTTTGTTATCTCACCGGTACATTCTTCCGAGGGTGAGAAAGTAACTTGTTCAGACACGAAAAAGTATTTCTTGTAAAACGCAGGTGACCATGCTACTCCAGTTGGGAATGCTTTGTTCGGTGGGATGTTGTTGTACCATGTATACGCCCTTCCAAGTAAGTGATTTTGAGAATTCCCTTAAACGAAGAACGTGATTATATTCATGTTCACCTAGGGATTCGAGAAACGAGAGACATGCTCACGTGCATTCCCGGTACCATCGTACGGGGTAAATTGAGGAAAAGAGTACCCCCTTGGGGAGAGGGATTCTCTGCATTTTGGATGGGTAAGGGGTTGGTGATGATGCACGTCCAACTTATCATTCTTGATTCGGTTGCGGAGAAGTTGTTCCAAATCTTCTCTCGTGACGAAGTTGGGTAATCGATTTGTTTCCAACGGGATTCTAGTACGAGTTTCCTCATCCGTGGAGGCGTGATCCGCCGAGGTGCTGGCGTCGGGGTTGTTGGAGACGTTCCTAAACGGCTCTGGAGGACGCGACTCACGTGGTAGTCGTTCTGTCAGGGTCTTGAGAAAGATGAGTACCTCCTTCTGCGTTGAAACCATATCCGTCTAGGCTCTGGCGAGCATCTCTTGTCGTTCCATCAAATCAGCGATGGTGACGTAAGGACGACTTCCTCTGGTCCCTACGGTCTCTCGTCCCGTCGGCGCAGAGTTGGAACCTTAGTTGTAGTCGAGGCGCCATGCTAGACGAAGCATTTGGGGTAAATGGCGGCGGCTCTAGCCCTGGTGACTGGTGGCGTGACACCCGAAGAGATATTTTCGTTGCCATGATTAGAGGGTTGTGCTTGACGCTAGAGGAGGCAGCGGCTCTGGCCCAGTGATTGGCGGTGTTACACTTGAGGGAGTGCATTCGATGTTACTGTATTCAGCCGGTGATGCAACAACGTTATTTGGAGAGACGCTAACATCAGGGATGCGTTCTGTCTTTGGTGTTCTCGGCAGCCGCTCGGACCTGTGTTCCACCATGTTGGGATTTGACGTTCGGGAAACGAAATCGGGGAGTCGGAGTTGGTATTGTAACCGATATATCAATCCTCTGCTTGTGGTCGCCAATTGTTTATAGGTGAAAATAGTTTCCGCCGATTTCGGTAAATTCGGTAGGTGAGTGAGAAACGGTTTAAACCCTAAACAAATGTGCTGCACATTAGCACTTTATAGATTCGAGAGATCAATCTGTGCAAGTCCGGCTGAACCAAGAAATGCCCGTTCAGTTTGCTTCGGTCACAAAGTGGAGGAGAAGGGTTGATTTGGGGAGGGAAGCAAAGAAAGGTGTTGAGACCAGAATAATTCTGGGAGAGTAGTATCTCGACTTGTATCAGAAATTGAAAGCTTAGGAAGCTTGCAAGAGATGAAAGCTTTTTGGAGAGCTTGCAAAGTTGCCTTTCCGAGAGTGTTGTATTTTTCTCCGACCCGGACTTGTTGTCCTGGGTGGAAATAGGTAAGACCTATTTATACAAGTCGAGATTGAAACGTACTGGCCTCATGAAGGAAGAGAGTAAAGGGTAAAATAATGGGAGGAGGTGGTAACCGCATGGTGTTTATGGGTGAAAACGTTTTCACCATTATTTCCTCATTTATTTGACCGCTTTATTCATATTCAAGCTTTCTTAATGTGAGCGTAGTGTACTGGCCAAAGTCAGTGACCGCCAAACCAAAACCCAAGAAAGCATCCCCCAGTTTGTGTTGATGTCTCGAGTGTTGATTGCACCTTGAGTGCAAGTGGCGCTGCTAGTGGCGCGAGTGGCATGTGCCATTGGCATGTGCGGAATGCCTTTGTTGCGGGTTGCACCTTGAGTGCAAGTGGCAATGCCAGAGCTGCTAGTGGCGTGTGTGGCATGTGCCAATGGCAAGTGCGGAATGCCTTGGTGGTAGGTTGTACGTTGAGTGTAAGCGGCAATGCGAGCTGCTAGTGACGTGTGTGGCAAGTGCCAATGGCGCGCATGGCCATTAGGGCTATGTCTAGTGGAAAAGCTACCGGCGATGCGTGTTGGCATGTGCCAATTGCATGCTCGGCCATTAGGGCCATGGCCTGTAAGAAAAGCTACCGGCGTGCGTGTTGGCATGTGCCAATGACATGCGTGGCCAATTTGGGTCACGGCCTGGTGGAAAAGCTACCAGAATGCGTGTTGGCATGTGCCAATGGCATGCTCGGCCATTAGGGCCGTGGCCTGGTAAGAAAAGCTACTAGCGATGTGTGTTGGCATGTGCCAATGGCATGCTCGGTCATTAGGGCCATGGCCTCGTAAGAAAAGATACCAGCGAGTGTGTTGGCATGTGCCAATGGCATGCGTGGCCAACTTGGGTCGCGCCCTGGTGAGAAAAGCTACCAGAGAGCGTGTTGGCATGTGCCAATGGCATGCGTGGCCAACTTGGGTCGCGTCTGGTAGGAAAGCTATCAGCGAGTGCGTTGGCATGTGCCAATGTCATGCGTGGCCAACTTGGGTCGCGTCTTTGGGGAAATCTACCGGCGATAGTGCGTTGGCATGTGCCAATGGCATGCGTGGCCAATTTGGGTCGCGCCTTGGTTGGAAAAGCTACCAGCGAGCGTGATGGCATGTGCCAATGGCATGCGTGGCCAATTTGGGTCGTGCCCTGGTAGGAAAAGCTACCAGCGAGCGTGTTGGCATTTGCCAATGGCATGCGTGGCCAATTTAAGTCGCGCCCTGGTAGGAAAGCTACCAGCGAGCGTGTTGGCATGTGCCAAAGGCATGCGTGGCCAATTTGGGTCGCGCCACTGGTAGGAAAAGCTACCCGGCGTGTTGGCATGTGCCAATGGCATGCGTGGCCAATTTGGCCTAGGTTGCATGGTTTGCAAGCCTAGGTGCAGGCGCTACTTGACATGGCGCGGCTAGGGCCAAGGTAAGGGTGTTTGGCTTGGCGTGGCGTGACCAGCGTAGCTAGGGCCAAGGCAGAGTGTGTTTGGCATGGCGCGGCTAGCTTGGGCAAGGTGTGGCTGGCATGATTTGCCATTGGCACGGAGGTGTGGTTAGCATGGTTGGCATGCTTTGGCGCGTTGGTGTGACTAACATAGCTAAGGCCAAGGCGAGTGTGTTTGGCCTGGCACGGCTAGCTTGGGCTAGGTGTGGGCTGGCATGATTTGCCATTAGCACGGAGGTGCGGCTAGCATGGTTGGCATGCTTTGGCGCGTTTGGTGTGGTGGCATGATTTGCTATTGGCACGAGGTGCGCTAACTTAGGCTAGGCGTGGCTGGCATGATTTTCCATTGGCACGGAAGTGCGGCTAGCATGGTTGGCATGCTTTGGCGCGTTTGGTGTGACTAGTATAGCTAGGGCCAAGGCGAGTGCGTTTGGCATGGCGCGGCTAGCTTGGGCTTGGTGTGGGCGGCATGATTTTCCATTGGCACGGAGGGGAATTAGGGTTTTGTTCGTTGTAACCCTAATTTGAAAAAAAAAAATACCTCTTATTAATTACTGACTACATGCATTAAATGTTCTAATAAATGTGTCATCGGTGACATAAGGTTATTTGGGGTTTTACGATTTTACCCTCTGTTTAAAAACCACCATCAACAACTGTATTTTAAGTGTTCTATAATTTCATTTTGGCAATGTCCAGTATTTCATTTCCTAACCGAACTTCTGTCATGTAATAGTTCGGCAATGTTCGAATTTCATTTCTTAACCGAACTTCTATAAAAATGCATTAGAAAAAAACAAAAATATGACCAAATAACCAAAAATAAGACCAAATACCAAAAACAAAATCTTTCATTCTTATGTTGATTTTCAAAGCATACTTAGTCTAACTAATTGTACATTTAATCATCCTCAAGGTAAATAGAACCTTCGTGTATAATTTTTCCGATTCCTTCAAATCTTTCCACATCTCCATGTTATGTTCATACATAATGCACATTGTGTCGAGGTTAAATCCATTCCAATAAGAGTATACGCATATCGGACGCAATGAATAATTGTCTTCTAACCGGAGGCCTATAAAATGGTTGTTGTTAATCAACATAATCACCACTCTCCTACGTCTAAGTTGCTCGACACATATGGTTTTTCTGAGTGTATGTGAAACTACCACTTTTTGAGAAAAAGTGAACCACGCAATTGAATGCGTCGGCGATTAAGTGCCCACATATCGGCATGCTCATCCAATGATCCCTTGTGATTGGATTGCCCCCATGGAGACGGATTTGATACCTATCAAACTGCATATTGAGACTAGAATCCCCATCGGACAACATGGTCTTGTAAAATTCCGGTTTCTCCTTTAGCTTCATCAATAACCATTGACGGACATAAGTGATTTGATTATCATTATATATCTTGGCACCTTGAGTGAAAGGCCCTAGTTGTTGTACGACAACGTGGAAACCGCAATTACCATCCGGAGGGACGTCATCGGTGGATATGATGTAATCTCTAATGTAAGGAGGTAGCTCTTCTAAGAACCTTTTTTAAACAAGAGGTGGTGTATCCTCAAGAGATGGTGTATCATCAATTGTAGTAGGTTTAGAGTGTAACATCGGTCCTTTTTTCTTCATAACTGTTCACTTGTCTTTCCCTTTTCAATAGTATTCCTAGCCCTTTTCTTAGAATCTTCTTGGTACTTTGCCACGGTATGCTCATGCCCAGAAGGATCTCTAGTATAAGGGGTCATTTCACTTTTCCTCTTACCCAACACCTTTGCATATTCTCTAACTTGTTTTTTGTTTCTTTAGTTGTTGGCCTACCTTTTCCCTTGCCTTTATTCGGTTCTTGCACATTCTCCGAAGTGTGCGGATAAATGATTGGCCGTATGTCATCCCAAAAGATTTTCCTTTCGAGTTTGTTCATGTTCTGGTACATCTCGATAACGATTCTTCCAATTTCATTGTCACCAAACTCTTCTCCGACATCGCCCTTTGGAGGAGGAACAAAACTTAAGTGTTTACAATGTGGATCTATATTGCTTAAAGGGATTATGCCATGTTCATACTTACCTATCATATGGAAACAAGGGAGTCCCATAGACTTCATCATGTTGCAAACACACACCTCGTCCGGCTTTTGTTCCCCATATGTCGATCAAATTCACCTCAACCATTAACCTCTTAATGCAAGCATGTGAAACATTATAGTGGAGTCCCTTGAAAAACCGAAGGTCCTCCATTTTCTTGATGTTACCACTTTTGTCTACAATCTTTTTGTACTTCATGATGCGTCTTTTTTGAAACTTCTCTTTAATTCTCTCAATTTCGCGGTTGAAGTAAATCTCCATAGCATTAAACACAACCATAAAATTATCAACATGTCCAAAGAGATTTTCTTCAACCGGTGGTGAGCCGATTCAACCAAAGTGGTCACTTGATTCCCAAAGTGTTTATGGTGGTTGGTAAAAGCATCAACGAAGCGCTCTTTGTGCGGTTCCAACCATTGCTCCACCACATACGTTACAATATCCTCCGAATATTCGGGCTAGACCAATGTTTAATAAATTCGGCAAGATTTAGATTATACTCTTCGTTGGTGAGAGAGACCAAGTCAATGCCTCCCATTTCCGGAAAAAGCAACCCATTTAGCGTGATTTATGGTGTATTGTTTATCAAATGCCTCTTTTGCATCCGCTTGTTCATATTCCGGTAGCTTACTAATCTCTTCCAATGCTTTCCTCTTAGGTGGACAAAGTTGAGGCTTGCACATATTCATCACATTGCACCATATATGAAATGTACAAAGCATATTATGTGCCAATAGGAAGAATCTCTCTATTGCGTTCATCAATGCTACTTCATTGTCCGTCACTATAACCCCGGGATTTCATCATCTCGGTAGATCGCCTTCACTTGTTATAGCGCCCAAGTGTAACTTGGTTCATGCTCGTCGTTAGAAAACAAAAAGAAACGGCAAAAGGTGACTTCGTCCACGACGACCAACAATGTTCAACAATGGCATCTCTTATTTGTTTGTATTGTAAGTGCAATCCATTAAAATAACTTCATGGAAGCATTGAGCCAGTTGAACACTCTTCGGATGAGCAATGAAGAGATGAGTTATTTCTTCTTCCGGACCTACCTTCTTTTGAACCGCGTAGCCTTTCTCTTGAGCCAACAAAAACAATTGTTGCATGACTTTTATATCCTTCCATTCATTCCTTTTAATTGTCTCAATTGCATTGTAAATGGTGTACAAAGATGATACTTTATCCTTGTTATCATCCTTTAATAAGTGAAGCATACCAAGTGGTGAAATACTCATTCTCCTATATTTAGCTATTTTCTCCATTTCTTGAGGAGGAGCCTTGCGGCCATTGCATGTCCTTCAAGATCCTCCAGGACGAGGTGGTTGTGATGACCTACCACCTTATCCATAGATAGAACCCATCCTTTCCTTTGTTTGCACTTACTAAATACTATCTTGATCGGACATTTAATTTTCTTTGAGAACATTGTGTTCTTACTCGTCGTCTTTCCTTTATACATAACCCTTCCTCTTGTGACTAGCATCCGGATCTCCACTTCTCTCACAAACCATTTCAAAACGAGTTTTGCTTTCTTTTCCATTCAAAACTAATATGCACATGGCTATCTTGGCATGCTCTCTAGCCCAATTCTTCGCATCAATAGGTAAGTCAAATAAAAAATCATTGACATAATGATGGGATGTATCTTTGAACAACATATCAATAGGAGAAGGTTAATCATCCATTGGTATAGGTTGGCATTCAATCTACAGGAAATAGAACAACATCAATTGCAATCACAATAAAGTTCGGCAACAAGATAATTTTATCGCGGTAACTTGAACTCTGTGTTCTGGGTTTACAAAGCAAGTTGACATGTAACCTAACAAATAACAAGTACAAAGTTCGGTTACCTTTTATTTTATCTAGGTAACCAAATATAACTCACGGAACTCTTGATTTTTTTTTTGTTTGATAAGTTCAGTTGGTTATTCTCATTTGGGATCAAGTTCGCGAAACAATTGAACTTATTAAACTTAGTGTACTCTTATATTATGTATTGTTCGGTTACATAGTTGGTTTATATGCAGTTTGCGAACCAACCGAACTTTGTACACTAAGTTAAATCTTATTTTTACGTAAAGTTCGGTTTGTTATTGGTTGCGAATCAACCGAACTTTGTACACTAAGTTAAATCTTATTTTTACGTAAAGTTCGGTTTTTTATTGGTTGCTAACCAACCGAACTTTGTACACTAAGTTAAATCTTATTTTACCTAAAGTTCGGTTGGTTAATTGGTTGCGAAACAACCGAATATTACTCTGGATATCCATGAAACTTCCATTAATATAGAGTTCGGTAACTGCGTGTTTGGATAAAGTAACCGAACTACACTTTCGGATGAGTTCGGTTACTTGTTCTTCACATAAGGTAACCGAACTACTTCAAAAATTTACGTTTTGTTTGAAAATTTTGAGCAATTCCACCAACATTAGCTAAGTTTAGAGCATACCTGGTGTTTATGGGTGAAAATCGTTTCGCTGATTTCGGTAAATTCGGAAGGTGAGTGAGAAAGCGGTTCAAACCCTAAACAAATGTGTTGCACGTGAGCACTTTATAGATTCGAGAGATCAATGCGCACAAGTCCGGCCTAAACCAAGAAATGGCTGTTCCAGACTTGCTTCGGTCACAAAGTGGAGGAGAAGGGTTGATTTGGGAGGGAAGCAAAAGAAAGGTGTTGAGACCAGAATACACGGGGAGAGTAGTATCTCGACTTGTATCGAGAAAGTAGAAGCTTGGGAAGCATGCAAGAGATGAAAGCTTTTGGGAGAGCTTGCAAAGTTGCCTTTCTAAGAGTGTAGTATTTTTCTCCTGACCGAGACTTGTTGTCGGGTGGAAATAGGTAAGACCTATTTATACAAGTCGAGATTGAAACGTACCCTGGTCTCATGAAGGAAGAGAGTAAAGGGTGAAATAATGGGAGGAGGTGGTAACAACATGGTGTTAATGGGTGAAAACATTTTCACCATTATTTCCTCATTTATTTGACCACTTTATTCCATTTCACGCTTTCTTAATGTGAGCGTAGTGTACGTCCGTGTAAGGTGTGACCGCCAAACCAAAACCCTGGAAAGCATCCCGTTTGTGTTGATATCTCGAGTGTTGGTTGCACCTTGAGTGCAAGTGGCGCGCTAGTGGCGCGTGTGGCATGTGCCATTGGCATGTGCGGAATGCCTTGGTGGTAAGTTGTACGTTGAGTGTAAGTGGCAATGCCGGAGAGTGCTAGTGGCGTGTGTGGCATGTGCCAATGGCATGTGCTTGGAATGCCTTGGTGGTAGGTTGCATGATTTGCAAATTAGGCTACCGGCGTGTGTTTTGGCATGTGCCGGTGGCGGTATGGTCGAATTGGCCTAGGTTGCACGGCTTGCAAGTTAGGATACCGGTGCGCATTAGGGCCACGGCTAGGTGATGAAGGCTACCGGCGAGCATGTTGGCATGTGCCAATGGCATGCGTGGCCGTTAGGGCCGTGGCCTTGGTAGGAAAAGCTACCAGCGAGCATGTTGCCATGTGCCAATGGCATGCGTGGCCGTTAGGGCCGTGGCCTTGGTAGGAAAAGCTACCAGCGAGCATGTTGGCATGTGCCAATGGCATGCGTGGCCGTTAGGGCCGTGGCCTTGGTAGGAAAAGCTACCAATGAGCATGTTGGCATGTGCCAATGGCATGCGTGGTCACGTTAGGGCCGTGGCCTTGGTAGGAAAAGCTACCAGCGAGCATGTTGGCATGTGCAAATAGCATGCGTGGCCGTTAGGGCCGTGGCCTTGGTAGAAAAAGCTACCAATGAGCATGTTGGCATGTGCCAATGGCATGCGTGGCCGTTAGGGCCGTGGCCTTGGTAGGAAAAGCTACCAGTGAGCATGTTGGCATGTGCCAATGGCATGCGTGGCCGTTAAGGCCGTGTCCTTGGTAGGAAAAGCTACCAGCGAGCATGTTGGCATGTGCCAATATCATGCGTGGCCGACTTGGCCTACGTTGCATGGTTTGTAAGCCTAAGGCGCTATATTTGGCATGTGCCAATGGCATAGCGGCTTGGGAACACTAGTAGAAAAATCAACATAGGTGACATTTCAAAACTGTCACCGTATCAATTTCATGACAGTTCAGGTGAAATTTGAAAGTGTCACCAAAGGCAGTGTCACCGTAGGGGTCATCTTATACTGACGCTTTTGAACAGTCACATAACCGTCACTAATTAACCTAGAAAACTGTCATGAAGTATTTTAAACCGTCATTGTAACAGAAATCCATGACAGTTTTTTTATTGAAAACGTCACCTTAACAATGTTATGGTGACTGTTTTTCCGAGAAACCGTCAATATAATGTCGAAAAGTGCCAGCATAAATATTATTTCCAACGGTTTTCTTATATAACCGTCAATTTATATACATTTTGCTGACGTTTTCTTTACAAACTGTCACTTTAACACTATTACAATGACTATTCCATTCTATATAAAACTGTCATGGCATCTGCTACTTAGGTGACGTTTTCCTTTGATAACCGTCATGGAATTACTTAGGTGACGTTTTCAATTTACATACCAAACCAAAGAGCGAGACAACATAATGAATTTGTATATTATATTACTGACTTCAATTTACATTATGACATTTTAAGGAAAAAATAATTACATTGCTAGCATATTTGCAACAATTCATATTCTTTCATTAAGTACATACAATTTTTTTATTAAGCACACACAATTTTGTCTCTAGATTTTATTCTGCATTGGTTGCCAACGCCTTCAATTAGTACTGCAATCTTACTTCTCTCAATACATCATTAGCAAACTGAGGAATTGTAGAGGAGTCTGAAGTTGATTGAATAGAGTTAAAATCAAGTTGCAATCTTTAATGAAACTGGTGCCTGTACAAGATATAGTCAGTAGTTCCACAGAGATGTTTTATACGCATAAGGATTGAGGAATCAAAATGGAGAAATGTAATTTGCGTTTACCCGTCAATGAATAGTGAGCTCCCTTGCTGTTGCATCCGTTCCAAGATGTGCCAAGATATGAATAGAAATTATCAAAGGTTGTTCATCAACTGAGATCTTTCACGTATTTCTCCACCGATTTCTATAACTGGCGTTCATACACCCAATCATTCACTTTCCATTAAAAAAAAAAGTAACAAAGGAAAAAAAAATCAAGCAACTTATTAATTATCACGAAAAATGGAAAATCAAGATATCAAATCCATATAATTCACATATGAGGGAGAAAGAGATTGAAAAGAAGAGAGAGCACTAGGAGCGGAGGAGAATGAGTATTAGGGTTTGGGGAAAGGGTTTCCTTTTATTGTTAGCAAATCCAATGATGATCCAAACGAGACTAGGGCCCAGATTCTTGATCCGTGCATCTTTTCATTGCTCTTTTATTGGCCCAAGTTAATCACTCGACCATAATGTGCCCAAAGGACCACAAGTGGTGCAATGGCTTGAAATTAGCTTTCACACAATATCGAATCACAAAAATCTATGGTCGAACTATTGAATGATCTCCATCATCAATATTTCATATGTTCCAATTTTTTAATTTTATTTTTATACATCGTTGATGGCTCCATCTAATTATTATCTACTCAATTTTTCCAATTTTGCTCCAATGGAAATGTTCCGCATTCCGCATTAGGAATTTCAGCCATGTTCATATTAGCATCTTGTGGAATAAGATATCATTCACATCTATTATACACATGCAACAGTGCCGATAGATCTCAATCTTCGAACAAAGTTAAGTTAAAATGTATATATATTGTGGAAATGTACATATTAATCAAGGATTTTTAGTAAGTGGATTCAATAAACACTAAACCTATTTTGTGACGTATTCGAGGTTAATCACCCCAGCCTCATTATATACCATAGCTAATGTGATGGTTTATCATCCGACCGTCATTTTTTTATATACATACTATGGCAGTTGATTGATTCCGTCATTATATATTAGATATATGTAACAGTTTGTAAATGTCACCGTATGGTTAATCTATTGTGACAATTTCTTGTAGTAAATGTCATATTATATAATTACCTTGACAGTTATGATAAACGTCAGTGTATGTAACATTAATATATGACGGTTGTCTCTAGTAACCGTCAGCTATGCCTTACCAGCTATATATTGTGACGTTTGTTCCTGAAACCGTCATGGTATGAAATTCCAAACCGTCACCAAATCCCACATTTGGCCTAGTGAAATATGGCTTGTGGTACGTGTTGGCATGTGCCAATGGCACGTACGGCCATGTTGACCTAGTTGCACGTTTTTGCAAGCCTAGGGCGCTATATTTGGAATGTGCCAATGGCATAGCGGCTTGGAAATATGGCTTGCGGTGACGTGTTGGCATGTGCCAATGGCCCGTACGGCCATGTTGACCTAGTTGCACGTTTGCAAGCCTAGGGCGCTATAATTGACATGTGCCAATGGCATAGCGGCTTGGAAATATGGCTTGTGGTACGTGTTGGCATGTGCCAATGGCATGTACGGCCATGTTGACCTATTTGCACGTTTTGCAAGCCTAGGGCGCTATATTTGGCATATGCCAATGGCATAGCGGCTTGGAAATATGGCTTGAGGTACGTGTTGGCATGTGCCAATGGTACGTGCGGCCATGTTTACCTAGTTGCATGTTTTGCAAGCCTTGGGCGCTATATTTGGCATGTGCCAATGACATAGCGGCTTAGTTTGGCATGGTTGCTAATGAGTGCGATATATAGTTTGGTTTTGGCATTGCTGCCATGGTGCGCAGTGTGCGGCTTGGCTTTAGCGTCGTTGCCGGGTGCGCAGTGTGCGGCTTTGGTTTGGCATCGTTGCCATGGTGCGCCAGTTAATGCGGCTTGGTTTTAAGCGTCGTTGCCATGGTGCGCTGATATGCGGCTTGGTTTAAGCGTCGTTGCCATGGTGCGCAGTGTGCGGCTTGGTTTTGGCGTCGTTGCCATGGTGAGCAGTGTGCGGCTTGGTTTTAAGCGTCGTTGCCATGGTGCGCAGTGTGCGGCTTGGTTTGGCATTGTTGCCATGGTGCGCATGTCTGCGGCTTGGTTTGGCATTGTTGCCATGGTGCGCAGATATCTGCGGCTTGGTTTGGCATCGTTGCCATGGGCGCCGATAGCAGCGGCTTGGTTTGGCATTGTTGCCATGGTGCGCGATGTGCGGCTTGGTTTGGCATTGTTGCCATGGTGCGCATGCGGCTTGGTTTTGGAATTAGGGTTACGTGTCGAAAACCTAACATTGTATTTTGAAAAAATACCCCTATTAATTATTTACACCTGAGTTAAATGCTATTAGTTAATGTGTTGCGGGTAACACTAGGTCATGGGGTTTTACGATTTTACCCCTTTTTTAAAAACCACCATCAACATTAAGTCCCCTGCTTAGCTCGGAACAGGGCTTTGTTGCGAGGTAAGCATAAGATGGTGACAAACTATCAATGAAGAAACCTGTAAAAGAGAATTGAGGAGGCTTGTCGACCTTTTATAAATAGGATTTTGGAATCCTTGCCTCTAGTAGTTTTGCACAAATCGGGAGGCTGGCATAATTGGTGGGGCCGGTGCAGCTTGGGCGACGTTGGGAAGTTGGCGTGAGTTGGGAAACTGAGTGTGCTAGCTGGTGGGACCGGCGCAAGGTGTGGAAGTTGTGTGAGCTTGCAGGCGTGACTTGGGCGACCATTGGGAAGTCGGTGCAATTGGTGGGGCCGGTGCAACTTGGGCGACGTTGGGAAGTTGGCGTGAGTTGGGAAACTGAGTGTGCTAGCTTGCGGGACCGACGCAAGATGGGGAAGCTGCGCATGCTAGCTGGCGTGACTTGGGTGGTTGTTGGGAAGTTTGGGGAGACTGGCGTGAGCTTGATGGGACCGGTGAAAACAAGGAGGGAGTAAGTGTTTCTACAGATAGCAAAGTTTCCTTATTTTGCCTTCCTTCACGTGCGGCTTCAATCGGGCATCATCCCAACGTAATTGCATCATCTCCCTCGTTTGACAAAGGGTTCTTCTTGTTGAGTTTCTCTCTTTGTCATGTCGCATGAGACGAATCATCTTCTAACCAGCCCAGATTCTCCGGGTGAAGGCGAGGTCTGACTCTTGCGGGAGCATCCCAACAAAGGTTATTCGGGTTAAGAAAATCATACCGGTATGTTTTCTTCTTCTTGATAGACTTACGTATGCTTCACCGCTTTGTTTGATGAATGGAAAATTTTCCTCTCGCACGCAGAGATATCCCGTTGGAGCATGGCAAGCATTGTTATCGATGAGGATGACCTAGTCGTTCCCTCCCTTCAAATCCAAACTCGTTGACTGCTGCAGACTTGGAGAATGTTGATTTAGGGCTCTCTTGTTATGAATACCCCTATGCGGGATTGTCATTCGGGACTCGTATGAGGTGTCTCTTCTCCAATTATTGGAATGTTGGCGGTTTCTGGTGCGGAAAGAATTCGTGGTCCTTTATACGAGGATATAGAAGACATACGGCCATATCGCTACCAGGAGCGTAGTGAAGTCTTTGTTCGTCCGCCTTGGTTTCCGTAGTGAACCTGTCTTTTGCCAATGATTGCTTTGAGATGGATAATATGTCCATCCGTCTTCTTTGTGAGTCATCCATTCAAAGGTGGGAGAACATGGTGTCCACCTGTGAATCCTTGGAGTTTAATATCGGTGGTTGCGGTATCGTCTCAATATTGCGAAAGTCGACAGAGCTGATATCCTTGTTGTTGTGATTCACCGCCGTGGGAAGCCATCTTTGGAAGAGGAGAAAGCTTTGGCCTTGGAGTCTCAGAGGATTGAAGATTTGACTCGAGACTTGAAGAGTAGGAATTTTTTGATGTAGCATGTTGCAGGGAAGTGATTAGGCATAGTATGCCTTAAGCCACTTTCCGTGGATGACTGCCTCTAGCTTTCCCATCTTCTTTGATAATCTTGTAGTAACCATTGTCATACTCTTTAGTGATTATGTACGGCCCTTCCCATTTGGGAGAAAACTTGATGCCGATGCATCTTCTTTGGATGTGTTTGGCGGTTTTTAGCACAGAGATCTCCTTCCTTAAAAACCCTTGATTTTACATGGTTGTTGTACACCACTGGAAATCCTATTTCTGTATGCTTGTGCATGTTCCTCCACCCGGGATATTCCGGAGTCTATAATATCTAGTTCTCGCGATTCTAGTTGAGGAGTGAAAGCATCTCACGGTAGTCCCCATGCATAACCTACTTTCATTACATCGCCTTGAATCCCCCCTCCACGGGATTTGATATAAGCCTATCGTACTCTTCTGGATGTGACACTGGGATGGTCAGAAATTACATGATGACATATTCTGGATAGTGCAGGCTCGGGATCCTCCGCGGCCTCGTAAAGTGTTGAAGGCGTCTTCTAGACAGAGAGGTGATGATATTCTTGCATTGCACCCTTGAAGAGTAGAGGACCTCGTTGTGGGTACGACTTTTTGGTGGACTGTGTCTTCGGAGCTTTGACAGTGAAGGGATCCCGTGTATATCTTCCGTCCTCAAGTATGGTTTACGTGTTTCCATCTTTGTAGTAGTTGCTGCTGCGGTGAGGCTGTAAGCGAGCAAACTTTGCAGGAAGGAGTGGCGTTGAAGCGAACGTTGAAGCGAAGCCGCTGCTGGAGAACGCTGATGCGTAGCTACTTCTGGAGAGAACGTTGATGTGGAGCTACTTCTGGAGAGAATGTTGGAACGACGTCTTGCAACTTTCAAAGCCTTGACGGTTACCATTTTGAAGTCGGAGGCCGCGCCACGTTCTGTCAAACTCGACATCCCTCAAGAGAACAGAGGTTAGGAGTCCCCAGTTCCATCTATCGATCGTGCTTTCTAGGAGAGGTTGGGGTTTGGGAACGGCTTCCCTGGATGGAAGCGCCTGCTTTCCTGATGCAGTGCGGTTGAGGGGTGCAAATATGTCTTGACGCTACGCCTTGTAGAAACATAGAATCTCACATTTGTTTCATCATAGACTGTACGACTTTGTGGGCGAAGTTCCCATTGTGCGGGTCCTGACGGGAGAAGGGTCTCCGTGAACTCCGGAGAGTTGTTGATTTCCTTGCTTTCGATTTTGTGAAGTCTTTCCCGATCTTCATGTGTGACTTAAATTAGATTGCTTATCCCCTTCTCTTGGGCGTCCAAGAGCAACGCGAGCCTCTTCATCTATAAACGCACGTCCTGCTGAAGTATCTTTTGTCTTTTCATCAAGTCAACAGTGCTAAAGGGAGGTCGGCTTCTTCCGGATCTTCCAAAAGTATCTTGCCCTGATGGTGGAGTAGCGTCTCACGGTGACGGTTGAAGCCGCCATGCTTGAAGAACCGTTGGGGTGGCGGAAGCGGCTCTGGTTCGGAGTGATCGTAAGTGTATCGTGCGCGGAGATAACACGGTTTGATCACGAAGTGCTGGAGCCAAGGCGCATTTGAAGGGCAAGGATGGTCCGGGAAGGGCGCAAGATGTTAGCGCTGGAAGGATGCAAACTATTAGCACAGAGTGTGGTATCACGTGCAGCATCCGCGTCGCGCATGTGTGCATGTGCGGCTGGGAAAGCGTGTCTGATAAGCACGTCTGGTAAAAGCGTCTGGAAAGCGCGTCTGGCAAGCGCTCCACGGTATGTACGTCTAGAAAGCGCGTCGGCAAGCGCTTTTGGTATGTGCCCTGCAAGCGCATCGTAAGTGCATCTGGGAAAGCGCGCCTGGTAGGCGCCCGGATCGTCTTGGAATGGCGCCGACTTGGTGTGACACTTTGGTTATGCATGGACGCCTGGCTTGGATTTGAGTATGGTGTGGAGCATTGGCTTGGCACGGTGCTGGCTTGGTGTGGCTCGGACTTGTTCTGCGGCCCATTGCCCCTTCCCATACGTAGCTCAAACAAGAAATCCTTTCCTTATTCAAATTCCAAAAAGTGTTATGCTTATGAAACGGATTGGCTCCCCTTTTTACTTCGTATCTTTGTTATCACGTCACGGTGTTAGCGGTAGCGCGGTAGTCATAAAGTGAGCAAGCATATTCCCGATTATGTACTCCAGCGTTTCTCTTTCAATTTGTTTAATTCTTGTCTTTGGTGCAAACCATATATAGCCATAGGTATGCCTTTCATAAACTTGTGAAAATACTTCATCATAAATAATTCTTCAAATGTCTTTGTAGTAACGTCTTCTAATAGTAGATGGGTAATTATTATGTGTACAATGTAGGTACGCACGGGTAGGTGACTTTTTTTTTTTTGAAAGGCAAACAAAGCGCCTAATTTATGGTTTTTGTCTTCTGGATTTCTTGGGTTGATAGATAAATGTTACCTTGACAGTTTGGGTTATTCTTTATGGAATGAACTGTTTAGAAGTTGATTGTTTTAGTTATGATTGAAAGTGATGCAAACGTCCCAGGAAAACCATGGAACCGTGTGTTGGTAGATGACATGGGATGAAACATAACATGGCTATCGGTTTTATCATAACTTGAAAAAGCAAACCACGTATTTTTGTCTAGATAAGACTTACTCGGTTTCTCGGAAGAGTCATGGGAAGTCCAAGTCTTAGGAATTGTTCTTTGAGTTGCGGATAACGCTGTCGCTTTATCCCTCGGGAGGATCGTTTTGCTTCTAGCCTTGTGAGAAGTCCTTGTCGCCTTGTCATGTCATGACCGGGTGATAATCGAGCCGTCCCGAGTAACTCGAGTCGGAGTGGATTGCCTTCCTCTACCATCTTGACGTCCGGGTGAAGGATGAGATCGTTGTTGGTTGAAAGTTGACATTGTAATCCGAAAGATCGAACCTCCCACTATGGTCGCCAATTGTTTATGGGTGAAAATCGTTTCCGCCGATTTCGGTAAATTCGGTAGGTGAGTGAGAAACTGTTCAAACCCTAAACAAATGTGTTGCACGTGAGCACTTTATAGATTCGAGAGATCAACTGTGCAAGTCCGTCCTAAACCAAGAAATGGCCGTTCCAGGACTTGCTTCGGTCACAAAGTGGAGGAGAAGGGTTGATTTGGGAAGGAAGCAAAGAAAGGTGTTGAGACCAAAATAGTGCGGGAGAGTAGTATCTCGACTTGTATCAGAAAGTAGAAGCTTGGGAAGCTTGCAAGAGATGAAAGCTTTTGGGAGAGCTTGCAAAGTTGCCTTTCTGAGAGTGTAGTATTTTTTCTCCTGACCGAGACTTGTTATCTGGTGGAAATAGGTAAGACCTATTTATACAAGTCGAGATTGAAACGTACCCTGGTCTCATGAAGGAAGAGAGTAAAGGGTGAAATAATGGGAGGAGGTGGTTACAAGCATGGTGTTAATGGGTGAAAACGTTTTCACCATTATTTCCTCTTTTATTTGACCGCTTTATTCCTTTTCACGCTTTCTTAATGTGAGCGTAGTGTACGCTGCATGCTGTGACCGCCAAACCAAAACCCTCGAAAGCATCCCCCAGTTTGTGTTGCTGTCTCGAGTGTTGGTTGCACCTTGAGTGCAAGTGGCTCGCTTAGTGGCACGTGTGGCATGTGCCATTGGCATGTGCGGAATGCCTTGGTGGTAGGTTGTACGTTGAGTGTAAGTGGCAATGCAGTGAGCTGCTTAGTGGCGTGTGTGGCATGTGCGAAATGCCTTGGTGGTAGGTTGCATGATTTGCAAATTAGGCTACAGCGTGTGTTTTGGCATGTGCCGGTGGCGCGTATGGTCGAATTGGCTTTAGGTTGCACGGCTTGCAAGTTAGGATACCGGCGCGCATTAGGGCCACGGCTAGGTGATGAAGGCTACCAATGAGCATGTTGGCATGTGCCAATGGCATGCGTGGTCGTTAGGGCCGTGGCCTTGGTAGGAAAAGCTACCAGCGAGCATGTTGGCATGTGCCAATGGCATGCGTGGCCGTTAAGGCCGTGGCCTTGGTAGGAAAAGCTACCAGCGAGCATGTTGGCATGTGCCAATGGCATGCGTGGCCGTGGTAGGAAAAGCTACCAGCGAGCATGTTGGCATGTGCCAATGGCATGCGTGGTCGTTAGGGCTGGCCTTGGTAGGAAAAGCTACCAATGACATGTTGGCATGTGCCAATTGCATGCGTGGCCCGACTTGGCCTAGGTTGCATGGTTTGTAAGCCTAGGGCGCTATATTTGCATGTGCCAATGGCATAGCGGCTTGGAAATATGGCTTGTGGTACGTGTTGGCATGTGCCAATGGCACGTACGGCCATGTTGACCTAGTTGCACGTTTTGCAAGCCTAGGGCGCTATATTTGGCATGTGCCAATGGCACATGCCTTGGAAATATGGCTTGCGATGCGTGTTGGCATGTGCCAATGGCACGTACGGCCATGTTGACCTAGTTGCACGTTTTGCAAGCCTAGGGCGCTATATTTGGCATGTGCCAATGGCAGCGGCTTGGAAATATTGCTTGTGGTACGTGTTGGCATGTGCCAATGGCACGTACGGCCATGTTGACCTAGTTGCACGTTTTGCAAGCCTAGGGCGCTATATTTGGTGTGTGCCGATGGCATAGCGGCTTGGAAATATGGCTTGTGGTACGTGTTGGCATGTGCCAATGGTACGTCTGGCCATGTTGACCTAGTTGCACGTTTTGCAAGCCTGGGCGCTATATTTGGCATGTGCCAATGGCATAGCGGCTTAGTTTGGCATGGTTGCTAATGAGTGCGATATGTAGTTTGGTTTTGGCGTCAGCTGCCATGGTGCGCGATGTGCGGCTTGGTTTTGGAGTCGTTGCCACGGTGCGCGAAGTGTGCGGCTTGGTTTGGCATCGTTGCCATGGTGCGCAGTGTGCGGCTTGGTTTTGCGTCGTTGCCATGGTGCTAAAGATGCAGCTTGGTTTTGGCGTCGTTGCCATGGTGCGCGATTGTGCGGCTTGGTTTTGGCGTCGTTGCCATGGTGCGCGGTGTGCGGCTTGGTTTTAGCGTCGTTGCCATGGGCGCGCGATGTGCGGCTTGGTTTAGCGTCGTTGCCATGGGCGCGGTGTGCGGCTTGGTTTGGCATCGTTGCCATGGTGCGCGAGTGTGCGGCTTGGTTTTGCAGCATCGTTGCCATGGTGCGCAGTGTGCGGATTGGTATTGTTGCCATGGTGCGCGATGCAGCGGCTTGGTTTGGCATTGTTTCCATGGTGCGCGCAGTGTGCGGCTTGGTTTTGGAATTTGGGTTACGTATTCGAAAAACCTAATCTGGTATTTTGAAAAAATACCCCTATTAATTATTTACACCTGAGTTAAATGCTCTTAGTTAATGTGTTGCGGGTAACACTAGGTCTTGGGGTTTTACGATTTTACCCCTTGTTTAAAAACCACCATCAACACCTGGATACCCAAATAGTCTTCCTCCGGTTGTGGTTGGTAAAATCCATCGTTTTCATCTTGAGATTGGCTTTGGGGAAGAATACATTCACCATCTAAGAAATAACTCATATCCGGATCATTGTGAAGATTAACAAATACTATAGGAGAGGATGGAGATGAAGAATCGATGAGCTTTCATCACTTGAATACCCAAACTTAGTGAATTGGAAAGAAAAAAATATTTTTCATGGTTTTCTCCTTCATCTTCTCTAACTTTACTCTCTCAATAATTCTACTACTTATGAAAAAAAACCCATCTTTTAATTTAATCTCACTAATTATTTTTTACTTAATGATTTCACTAATGATTTCACTAATCATAACCCAAAAATAATCAAAAGGGTAATTTAGGTATCAATATAAATATATTGATAAGGGGGTGACCTAGATTTACTTCTAATGTCTTACCCAAAATAAAACAATGACCCAAAAAAAAAACAATGGTCCCAAAAAATGATTCCTTCCAAGAATGTTAATTACCTTCCTAACTGAGGTGGGCAGGGTATTTGTAATTGGTGGTGAAGGGAATGGCTCAAATGTACATGCCCTACTCAAAACAATGTTGAAGCTAGTGGATACTAGAAGAACGGTTAATTGGGGGATATTTCTTTATTTCATGCCGGCATGGTTTTTCGATGTCAAAATCAAAACCGGCATGGTTTTTTCTATGCAGTATGAATACTAAAATATCCCCCAATTACTTTCCATATCCCCCAATTAATCCTTCATACTAGAACACATTATTTACAAAATCAAGAGTTAATTTCTTCATCTGAGTTCACAATCGAGTTAATCCAGAGAACAATTTTAAGCAAAAAAAAAGGCATGGATTTTAACTGTGATCACAAGTAAACTATCAATAGGAATATGTTTCTCATTATGGATACACAAAATTGGTTAAAAAATACCAAAATCAACAATTCCTGGGTGAAAAAGACATCTAGATTTTGATATTGTTTAAATGGACAAAAATATAAACATAGCAGGGATGTAAACAGTTTCATCCTACCCAATTTCTAATACTTTTTCTTATTTTTAATTTACATCGGGATGCATCCAGTTTCATCCTCACTATTTTTTAAATTTAACCCAGGATGAATCCAGGTTTCATCCTTGCTATTTTTTTGGTGTCCAATTCACCCATGCTAATTTTTACTCGTCCATTAGAACCATGTTTTAAAAATATTTGGACAAATGACCCATTTTCCGTTATGGATATCAATTGAAGTCTAGACCGGAAATTGCTAAAATAAAGATGACTTGAATATTAACTATTTTTTTTTAATCTGTGAAAGAGAAAATTCATTGAAATGAGAGGTACTTAAAGAGGGGTACCTCAACCCAATGAATACAAGCGGGAACAAAAAAGACAAGGACATTTCGACAAACCCAAAACAACTTAGAAACAAGCTTACAAAGGCCAAAACAAAGAGTCCGATAATGCAATCACCATGTTCGCCGTTAGACCTAACATCCTTGTGTTCGATTCGGCCCAAAAGAATGCTTGTAGTTTAACATTTCTAATGAGGCTTACCAAATTTTTCTTTTTGTTTTCAAAGACTCTTGCATTTCGCTGTCTCCATATGCACCACCATATTGCAACTTGGAATGTTATTCCAAATTTGACTAAGTCTTTCGTCACCCCAATTAAACTTCCATGACTTCATATTAGTGGTGACATTTGAATTGTAAGTCCAATCAAAAAGACATCCTTAAACAAAGTAATCTCAAATTCTCCAGGTTCTCCAACACTCATAGAACAAATGCAAACTAGTTTCATCATCTTCATCACAAAAACAACATAAGCTAGAGACTTCCATTCCCCTTCTTAATAGCTTATCTGCCGTCATTATCCTATCATGAGAAAGAAGCCATTTAAAAAAATTAAATATTAACTAGTAGTTGTTAGTTTTTTCAAAAATAATTTCCACATGAGCTTCTCGTTTCTTTGCACCTCTTTCCTCCACAATTGCTGTCAACGAAACTAGGCTATTAACGTGAGGAGTTGCTCGATTGGTGGTATATATTAAAGACTTACAATCACCCAGGAATTTCTTCAACGTCCCATCTAATTTTCTAAGAGTTTTAGTCTCAGGGTCATAACAAGAGAGAACAACATTGTACCACAACATACATATCTCGATCTTTGTTACCGCAAATGGCTTAATCCAGCTGTAATCTTCCCATGCTATACTAAACTTCGTAATCCAAGTGCGGACGGACCTGCCCTGTTCCTGTGTATAACTTGACTCCCATATCGTGACTTGTTTACTTGGAACTACTTCTATAGCACACAGGTTCCCTCCCAATACCATGAGTTTGACATGATTAACGTCATGGCCAACAGAAGGTATTGACGGGAGCAATTCAAATGTCTCATATTTCAAATTAAAAGCTACAGTCTTAGGCTTCGTACTGCCCTCATCTATCCAGTGAAGAGCTCCACCTGCAAAAACTCCGGCTGATGGTAAAACACTCAAGTGGGACAAAAAGCGTTGGTTGATTCTACAACTTCTGTATCTCCACACAGAAACATCCTGGTGGAGGGTATACATCTGAACCTCCCGGTAAATGTTGTCGCGCAGAAGAACAACCTTGTACTCATTCCTTGAACTATTGTAACCGAATCCAATCGCCGGGTTTGAAATCGAGAGAAAACTGCCCCATTTAACAGTCGGAAGTTGAATGTGCTCTCCAGTGAGAGGATTGCATATATATATTTTTATTTCTAGTATTCTGGGGTAATCACCATAATACACTAAACCGGCATAACAAACTAAACCCTTACAAGAACCAACTATGAAACTTTGGAAGACGGATGTTGATGGCATGACTACACTATGATCTAACGCAAGTGTTCCAAAACAGCGGAGTTTTTGTTCATTGACATGATGAGTACTACTAACCTCATCATCGTCATTATTTTGTTCTGAAAAGTGAGAATTCTATTTCAAATTCAGTTGCTGTATTGTGTGAGACGCCGTAAAGTAAACCCATCTTCTTGGGTTTTGGTACCAAAGTTTCCCATGTTTTGCAGACTTTTTTTTTTTTTTTGATTTAATGGCAAAGATGATCCATTATTTGATGATTGTGAAACAAATGGAGCGTTTCTCGAATTCCTTTCATGGGGTGATAGACTGGAAAAATGATAATCCGAAGAGAAGCCTGAAGCTGATGAAAAAATATGTCCAACAACCTCGCTGTTGGAGGGTAATGAACTTGCATGTGACATGGCCATGGGATGCGGTAACAGTTCTCTTGCCGATGAGACCTGTTGACACTCCGGCAAGTTCGGATACTTATCTTCAAGGGGATGGGAAGTATTGGGAAGGACGATGACATAGGCACAGACACTACACCGCTAGTTGGTTGTTTTGCACCTGATCGATCGATGGATAAAACAGGGCGTGCCTCCATCCTTTTCCATATAGCTAAACAGTCACATAAAGTTAAGAAAAAAAAAAAAAAGTCCTTACAACTTGTGAGCTTTAATTCACTTTTAGAAGCTCGTTGAGTACCCTAAAATTTTCGATTGGCAACCATAGTGAACACTAATTCTCGAGGCGGGTATCACAAATGGATCAACTGGTCTTGGATCTAAAATGAACGAAACTCGTAGAATTGAACCTTGATTTAACCTTCAAAATCGTCTAGGGTTTTCAATCATGTTTTGCAGACTTCTCTGCACTGTAATTGTGAGAATATTGGTAAGCCAGAAAGAAGAAGTATGTTTGCTGTGATTTCTAATGGTAACTTCTCCATCAAACCTCTTGAAAGTTTTTCTTCTTCTTTTTCTCCAGATTCTTGCCGCATTCACGACTATCTAACACTTCTCTCTATCTATATATATTACCCTATAATTACTTTGTTTTAGAGTTGGCCAAGACCAAGAGTTAAGCGGTTCACCATCTAAGGCCTCCTTTGACCTGAACACAAAATTAGGCGTGTCCCAAGTAAAATTGGTACCTCTTAACTCAGCCATGCTACCCAATAATAATATAGCGGAAAAGTTTATCTTAATTTAATTTATGATAACCTTGTTAATGGTTAGTTTTAATGGTGTTTGCCAAAATTTGCTGCGTGTCGTACCACAACAAATTAATTAATACTTTACTACCTAATTAACTAGTAATATAGGGTAGTCAAGGTCGATCCCACGAGGAGCACGAGATTCTAGTTGTAAGAATTGTCACAAAAAAAAGGTGTAAAAAGCAAAAGAAAATAAACAAAACAATTAAAAGATAAAGTTGAAAGCAAATAGAGAGATAAGATTAAGGAATCCTTCTTCGTTGCAAAATAATGAATCAAGTTATGTTCTTTTCTACTTGTTATTAGTCACATTATCACCAACCGTAGGTAAAAGCGACTAGCTCGGTGCTAAACCCCTAAATCCCTTGTATCAGGACACGGAAGTTCTCGATCACGGGATTCTAATCACCAAGCCACCTAGAATTAGCTCAACCTAGATGTAACTTGGCTCATGCATTAAGTTTTGTGAATTTGTTAGGTTGATATTAGTAGTTAGACTCTTAGCTCAAGGTCCACTTGCTAACATTGTCTCTACACACACAATTCTTTTCTTTCTTATTCTTTGTGTGAACTCTTTAACATGAGTAGTTAATTTTATTGATTGAGGATGAATTCCTATCATATCTTGGGCTAGGTTAACTTGTGTTTGTTTGACTACGAAATAGGTTAATATAAATAATTATTTCTTAACCAAATATTTATTTTAAAGGAAAATAACTGTCTAACCTGAGGGTGAGGATACGGGTATCCAGTGTATTTGGAAGAATACCTTAACCTCACTTTTTTAGCTTCCTAAAATTAAGGAAGGTTTAGTAATCCTTATCCGTGGATTGGAATTGCGGTGAGACAAACACATTTTAACATCAGGTTTTTCTTGGATAACCCAACCTAGGATAGGATATCCAGGATGCCAAACACGACCTAAATCATTCCAGGATTAGCAGAGTAATTCTG